>VXBU01009025.1:389240-413984 GCA_013400315.1 Bombycilla garrulus
GAGGCCTTGCTAGATTCTCAAAGATTGCAACACTAGGACTCATCTTTTAAGCAATCTGCATTTCATATCATTTAGCCAAAACTTTAACTTTAGTAGTAAGCTACCCTGCTTTCTTCTCCAGATGTAGTTTCTTGCCTCGAGTCTACTTAACACAAGAGAGATCTTTTGCAGCTTAGAAAAAACCCAAACCAACCAACCAAACAAAAAATAACCCAAAAACAACCAACCAAACAACAAACCAAAAAACAACCATCCCCCCAAAAAAACCCAACCAAACAAAAAATCCCCGCAAGGTACACACAATGCAAAAATGTACTTTATTTTACTTTTAAGCTATTTTTTTACGCTTTCAAGCTATTAATGCACATAGGCGATTACAGAAGTTTCCACATAAAATAAACATTTGTCTGCATGTTTGTCATATTGCTTATGATAGCATGAAAGTAATTCACAACTGCAATCACAAGGTCTTAAATGCATCTTTGACCTGTCTGAACTTCTCCAGCATTTTCTCCCACACAGATATGAATGTGCACAACCATATGTGCACAAAAATGTGTGGACAGGTTGCACTTCAGATGAAAAACTCAGTGGGATTACTCCTTTGAGTATATTGACTTACCTGGATAGTTTAGGTCATCTCTTTAGAGTCTTACCCAGCCCATTGCTTGCTTCACATCCTCCCCTTAACTCATCTCCAAACATAGTGCTTTGTGTAAAATTTATTCTCCTTTTCCATCTGTTTTATCCACTGGTCTTATGTTCTTGTCTGGTTATTCTGCCAAGCTTACTGAGGCTCAGGGAAATTAAACAACTGGTGCAGGGTCACATATGTGTCAGCTCAGCCAAAATTAGCATCAAGTTTTAAAAACAGACATATAACTGCATGCAAAATAGGAAGAAAAATGTGAAACCTTGTCACTTTGCGGGTTGTTGAGTTTGGTTTGGTTTTCTTGCTACAGATAAGCTTAGGCAAATTATGCTCCTATCAAGAAGAGGTTCTCTTCTGCCCGTTCTCCTGGTATATCCTTGATTGTGCCATAAAACCATCTTCTTGCTCAGTAGGAGCAAAGTTCGTAACAGTTTGCCTCATCTTGTACCACCCCAGAGGGACAAATTGTAGAAATGAACATTGCTGCATCCAATTTTTAGAAAATTAAAGACATAAGTGGCTCTCAGTACCTACATTAAACCCTCTGCTAGTGTTCTGACCCACTGTTTGTTGTAACCTCTCTTGGAAGCTGAAAGAAAAGCAGTACAGTAGTTGACTAATGTGAAGAAAATTAGCCTGTTTTTCTGTCCTGTTTTTTAAATTTTCCTGCTTTATGCCTGTAAATAACCGCATTTAAGAGAATTGCGAGGTATATAATAACAAGACATAGGATTTTAGGTGGCAACTAAAGACTTTCTGTATTAATATTACTGCATGCCTAAGAAAAGAAGTAGTAGATTTGAAAAAGAAATTCAAGTAAGATCTGTGTGAGGCATGGACAAGCTTCAGTTTGGCTCAATTCAGATATCATTCCACAATAAAGCATGCATGACTATTAAGAATATATGAAGATATAATACTATACTATCTTACTACTAAGGGTGGATGAGATTTTAATAATACATCACCTCTCTGTATAATATGAAGGGTTTTACTTCTTGGCATCTTCCCAGGATGCATGCCAACTGCATCATGATTATTTAATCTGTTTGTAAGTCTAAGATTTGAAACTTGTAAAAGGTCTTCTGAGGAGAAAAAATTTGTGCTCATCTATAATTTCTTTTGTAATTCCACAGCTCTGCAAAATAATTTGTGTTTAAAATGAAACACTATCACCTTCTAGCAAAAGCATAAGCATCTGGTCCCAACAGATTCCTAGAGAAAGGCAAGAAATTCTGTTAATTGCCACATTTTCATAATATCCACCCTCTCAAATTAGAGCTTGAGATTAGGAAAAAAAAAAGTAATAGAAATTACTTCTTTTACTATATAAAAGATACTTTCTTTTTCTTCTTGCAATAGTATTGACTAGCTCAGTTCCTAATATGGAAAATTATCATTTTCCTTGACCTTGAAATGGAACAGGAAATGTTGATGCCTCTGGTGATGCATAGGCATTTATGGTTCTATACGCATGAGGCTCCAGATTTTCTTATACCTCCCAGTGCTTCAGATTTTTCTAGTACCCTTTTAGAATTTGGAACCCACTCATTGTGTTCTCACAAAAAATCTTTGGTCAAAATCCTTGGTGATTTTCAGCTCTTTCCTCAAGAAAAGAAACAAAAAACCCTGCAGTATTTGACATGCCCTTCAGCATTAGTACTTTTGGAATAAAAATGTCTTCCCTTTGTTCGTTATCAAAATCTATTTATATATTTCCATTGGGAAATATCTGAGGCTCATAAAGCAATGAGAAAAAGCACTAATCCATTCATTAGCTGAGCATTTGATCTTTTCCAAGACTATTCAGGACAAAAAAATTAGGCTTCACTATTTTTCCTCTACAGCAGAATAATCATCAAGTGAAAAGAATCAAAACCACAAAGCTGTTTTCTGATAGGTCTTTGAAAACATAATTTCTGAAACTCTCTGAAAGTGAGCTGCAAAATTCCTTTCAGAAGAAATATATACAGGTGCCAAATTAGGAAGCTCAGACACTATGCACAGGGGTAGCATGACCAAACTCAGGCACACACACAGAAAAAAAAGTACTAAATCCTTGTAATGTAGTGTTAATCTTTACTCAAGATGTCTCCAACCCTTATATTAGTGTTTCTTCTCTTTTTTACTAGCATATAAAAATAGGATGAAAGATGTTTTCCTCATTCCTCTCCCTCTGCCCTTTTTTCATTTCCCCCTAGCTATTTCATCACCTCAGCAACTTAAACCAACCTCCAATATAAGAATTAAAATACATGAAATAAATATGTCATTATGTTTCAAATCAATTTTAAGGATAAGCAGGTCAGATGTTCTTCATATACTAACTGATACACAGAGATTTCTACCGTTTTCTGTGCAGTTAAATGTGTTTATGCTTTGGCAAACACAGAAGAAAGAACGTAATTTCAAATTAGCTCTTGTTCTTCTTGTGTGCTGAAATATTAATACTACATAGATTCTATGTTGGTTCAAATAAAATGTCTCTCTCAGATATAATATTTTTCAAAGCTTTCAGTGCTAGAATGAATCTGAAGCGGATCTTGAATTAATTTTAACACTGGCTTTGCACTAAAAAAAGTACAGAATAGCTTCATGAAAAATCTGTTAGATGCTCCAGTTGGGGATAATCCTTTGCCTTGTAAAGGCCAAATTATTTACTGTTCTGTTTAATGTTTCCTTAAAATAAATCTTTTTAAAAATTTAACATTTTGTACTTTGCACAATGATCAAGAAGGTACTCATCCTTAAAATTCCCACTAACCCCAAAACATAGAAACAAGAATTCACGTTCAAGATTTATAATTTCTCACCCAATGTAAAAACATAAGCACAGGTATAGAGATAGGCTACAGACCTTCAGCATTTATGTTTGTCCAGTTAGAAGCCAATTCTGGAAAAGATGACCAGCACAGGAAGTAAAAGTAAATAAAAGCAAGTAAAAAAGAGAAGAAATACTACTAGAGTGGTTGGAGACATCCTGGCTAAAGATTAACACTAAATTACAGCAATTTAGTCTTGCCTAGCATAAACAATCTGCCCTTCAAATGCCCTCCTAGCCATCCTGTGCCATCATTGCATTCAGTGTAACACAAGTATTTCTAACCTATGAACTTATGTGGTTTTGCCCTCACTCATTCTTAGCACCTAAAAAGGCCCATGAAAAGGTGCTTCACACCTCAAGACCAGCTGTATGAAGCATATATGCCTTTCTTTTGAATCTCTTCCTCCTACTTTTCCTTTTCCCCCTTAGATCTTGTTTTGGGAAAGGCAATGAATCATTGATTCCAGTTCACACATAGTTCATCAGCCACCTGAAATAATTCCTTTGTCCTTGGCCAGCAACCTGCACGTTACCTCCACAGTGGGCTGGTTGTGGTGACCCTGAGTAGCTGCAGGTCGTAACTCAGGGCAGGCAAATTGTGATTAGCAGCAAACAGAACCTCACTTCTCTTATATATTATTCTTATTCTTGTTATGACAGCCCTTGAAAATGCTTGTCTTAGACTGCTATAAGCCTCAAGCATTAATTGTGGAAGTTTTCTACAGAGAAAGCAAGCTAATAGTTCATTTGTTCTAACTTTAGGATAACTTCCTTCAGGTTGCAAAGCAATGACCATTGCCACGTTGCTGAATCCAGACAAGGATTTAAGCCAGCAGCCTTGCCTGGAGCCCCTTCCAAGGGCTGCATAAACCCTGGAGTGGCTGGAATCATGGACAGTGCCAGTCAAACATGATGTTTGTGTTGTGCTTCCTCCTCTCTGCGACATGAAGGGACAGACATTATCTTTAAGCCACATTGCAAGTTTTAATAGGAATATCCCACACAGCGAGCATATCAGAGATGCTGTAAGGGGGAAATGGTACCAAAACTGAAGCTATAGGAGAGATGGAGCTGTAAATGATCAGAGGATTAAATTGTGGGGAACTGAGTCACAGTTCTGAAGAGAACAGCTGTCTCTACATACTGGTATGCCCAAAGGTAGGTAGGTAGATATGTATGAATGTGAAGAAGTGTCAGCATTGTAAGGCATAATTCTTCCTTAAAAAAAAAAAAAAAATCATAATTTTTAAAACATTGTTAATCTTCAAGTAGATTTCCCTAAAACCTGTATTTTATGACAAAACAAAAATACATCACACTACAGTCTCTGTTTTAAAAGTAAACTTTAAAAACTTGTCTTCAAATTTTTTTTCTGGGAGCTCAAAGCTCTTATTTTTTTAACTGTTTTGTTCCCTTGCATTGTATTGTACATCACATATTCTATACTACAAAATATTGACAGTTTCACAAGGACAATAACCTTTCAATGATTGAAAACGTTACATGAATTTTAAGAAAAGCTAATCTCTATTAAACTAAGCATTCCCTATCTCAGCTTGTACAAAATGTATATTTAGCCTTCCTGAAGCTGCAGAGCTGCCAACATTGGAAAAGTCTACCTCTACCTCCACAAAAAAAAAAAAAAAAAAACCAAAAAAACCCTCTTGGGTACCATCACAAGTTTAATTCTGACATAAGTAAATTTATATAAAGTAGCCAAGTAATTTGGGTACTACCTTGGAGGCATGACATCTAAAAGTCTGTCTCTGCTGAATAAAATTCAAACTGATACTTGGAACAACTAATTCACTGAAAGTTACTAGAAACAATTTTTTATGTGTGTTGTATGCTTTTCTCAGGGTCATTAAAATTGTTTCTATTTTCAAAATATCTCTCTTAAATTATATACTATCATTGGTACATTTACAACTACACCCTAAGACTTGTCATGAGCACTGATCTATTTGTATGTAATACTGAACTAGATTAGCTATATATGAAGAAATCTCTAGGATTTATTATTTTGTTGTAGTTTTTTTCACAATCCTTTTTCATTCACAGTTGTGCACAGTGGTCATGTATAAAATAAAGTGGGATTTTGGGGTGGTTTGAGGCAGGGATTGCCTCATTTTCTTGAGACAGACATGTTTTTGCCATTGAACAATAAGGTTAGCTGATCTTAGGAAGTCATCAGATCACCGCAGCAGTACAATAGGGTAACATCAGTGAAAGTAATATATTACAGCTGGAAGTCCTTTGATTATATTAGAATAATATATTAAATTCATTGCTGGATGTTGAGACAATTAGTCTTTAATGATTACAAATGCAATTACTGTTTCTGAAACAACTCTTTCAGGCTAACATTCTGCTTCTTGGCTATCCACAGAAAACTGTTCCAGGATTCCATTTAAAATTAATTAAACTTGAAAATTTATTGAGGTCAATGTTAATTTGAAGATTTAACAGTGCCAAATTTTTTTTTACATGTAAGGGATATTTTTTTTTCCAAATACCACTGTTGGAGAAAAGGTAATGATCTAATTATGAGAGGCTATGGTTTTCCTTCTAAGCAATAAATTATCTTCATAAGAAACTTGGATATACAGTAAATTAAGTACCAAAAGATGACAGTGAGGTTTTCTTCACTTTCAGTATTATATTAACAAATGTGAGTGCACAATTCTTTGATGAATACATCCTAACAGGTAACTGGTATGAAGATATTAACGATGTCAATATTAAAGTTTATGTAACAGTCTATAATCAGAGTAAAAAAAAATAAATCTCCCTGAAAATACAGCAATAGTAACAAGTTCCATCATTCTGTAATGTTTTAATTTGGATTTATCCACTGAAACTGAAAAGATATGTGAGGGAAAGAAAATATAAGGAGAAGTTAGAAAACTTTAAATGGATTGATTTGCCACAGATGACTGACAAAAAGGAACAAGTCTGCCATGGATGTGTGCTGCAGTACCTGCATGGTAGTACATGGACCAGTACTGCATGGACCTACCTTCACTGTAGCCTAGAAAGACAGGAATTTCTCAGAACGTTGCATTTCTGAACTTCAGGCTCATAAGAACTACAGAATATGTTTGAATTTGTTGCACACTGAAGTCTCGAAACTGAGATTTTAGAGATTTCAGCATCACCAGACTGACAGAAAACACTGCTTGACTGAAGCAGTTCAGGTAACTTTTCCATTCGTTCAAAATAGGACTTTTTCATGAAAGAGTTTTGCTTCAGAAAATATAAGGTTTGAGGAAGGTTAGAACATTCACAGATTTATTTTCTTCTTGGAGTGATATAGGGCAGACAGCCAAGGAAGAAAAGTGCTCTGGAAAAAAGTAAAGTATGCTTTTCAGGGGAAACATGAATTTGTATTAGTGGGCACGGAAAACCTTTTGACGAACAAAAACTCCAACCAGAAACTGAACAAGACAGCTGCTGTCTCCTGATGGAAGCAGAGAGCTAGGGCAGAAGAAAAAGGGAGATATTTTATTGGGGAGCAGCACTGCCAAAAATCTCTTCAGCCCAGATAGCCCCTTGGTTCATGTGGTGTGGTCAAACACAGAAGCACCCAGTAACAGTTTAAGAAATTAAGCTGTGTTTTTCTTTCTTCCTTAGTTGAGAGGTGTATAACTGAAAAGTTCTGTGAATTAAGAAATGGACACAACAGTGATCACAAGATAATAAATGTCCCATGTATTTTACAAAGGGCTGGAGCATCTCTCCTATGAGGAAAGAATAAGAGAATTGGGATTGGTCAGCCTGGAGAAGAGAAGACTGACCTAATTTGGGCCTTCCAGTATCTGAAGGGAGCCTAAGAGAAAAGTGGGAGACTTTTTACCAGGGTTTGTATTGACAGTTTGAAGAGGAACAGCTTTAAACTGAATGAAAGTATGTTTAAATCAGCTATTAGGAAGATTTTTTTTTTTCCTTTGAGGGTGGCAAGGCACTGGAACAGGTGGCTCAGAAAGCTGTGGCTGTCCCATCCCTGTTACAGCCAGGTTGGCTGGGACTCTGAGCAAAGTGATCTAGCAGAAAGTGCATCTCCAATGGCAGGGGTGTTGAAATTGAAAGACAATCTTTCAAGTCCCTTCCAATTCCAAGCCATTCTATGAAGTTGAACTAAGGGTCTGCCCTGAGGCAGAACAACTCCTGTTTCTAAGTCATTCCTCTAGGGCTAAAAAACTGCCATTGGTCTCCACACCCTAAAATATCCTAGTCCTACTTCACATGGCATTGACAGGAACCAGCAGTTATTGCCTTATCACAAAAAAAAAAAAAAAATCAAAGTGAATACTAATGGTGCAAAAGATGCCAAAACTGGCTGAACCTTTGCCTTTGAAAAACAAAAAGCCAAAACCAAACCGAACAAAAAGACAGACTGCAAGAAAATTGCAGGCACTGCAGGAAAGTAACAGCATATTGGAATACTGTTTCCTAAATAAAAAGGACTTCCACTAGATCTTGCAGCTTGGTAAGTTTTGAGGTCTTAATTGCAGAAGATGACTTAATTCAGCCCCTGGCTGCCAAGCCCTGCTTCGGTCCCAGGGTCATGTTATTAGACATGCAGCAAGATTTCTGCATCAGGCCGTGTCTCATTCTTTCTCTTCTGCCACTACTATGAAGACTGAATGTGGGGTAGAAATAGTACTGTAGGTACCTTGATTATATAAATAAAACAGCCCTGTCTGGATCATGTGAATTTTACAGGTGGCTGAAAAATTACTTCCTACTCACCTTTCACCACTTACCATGGAAATATTTGAGGGTAAATTTATTTTTCACTGCGTTTCTGGAGTGAATAGAACAAACACGAAGAACATCATGCTGACTTAGTAACGAAACCCCTGCAAGATTCCCTAGGGGAACAACCTCCAGGGCATCAACCACACAGTGTACTGAGCCCAAAGCAATGTCAGCCCCAGCAGCAGGAAATAGGAGAATGTGGTTTTCTCTTAAACAGCAAAACGTATGAGATCTTCCTGGTTACTGTTTGAGGACTTAAGTTACAGAATAAACAGAAAAGTACATATCACTGTGGACAATATGAACACTAATTACTTGCTACCAAGGCTGAACTTTTAGCTTGTTTGCTTAAAAAAAGAAACCCAAACCAAACAAACACCACCCCCACCACACCTGGTTATAAACCAAGACATAAGGAGTTGCTGGCATTCACTTGAATTCGACTAGTGAATCCAAGCCCAAAATACATGAAAACATGTGAACAATTGTGCAGATCTTCTGTAACACAGATACTGTTTTATCTTCGATCTTCTGTTCTGTTTGTGTGACTTGCTGGGCTTTAAAATTTCACTCTCTTTCTAAAGGGAATCTAGGACAGCATCAAGTGAATATATGATGAACAATACAATACCTAAATTTTTATTTTGGATCTACACAAGAACTATTTGGTTTCTTAAAAGGCGAGAGCCAGTATATTACCTTTGAGGTACCTCTGGATGAAATGGAGAATTTTGTGATGAATTCTGGAAAAAAAAAAGAAGCAACTAAAATGATCAGAAATTTAGCTTAATATAGTATTTTTGCAGACCTTTCAAAAATAATATTCTAGTTATATCCTGGCAATTTGTTTTGTTTTGAGAACTAGAAAATAAAATAATTGGTATACAGAAATATTTTGAAAGTCAACTAGCAAGGGTTAAAAAATACAGAATAGTTTTAATAGAAACCATTAAAATTTAAATGCTTAAGTCAGATATCTAAATTTTACAGTGTCTCTCAGGATTTTCTTCCATTTTAGAATGTCATTAATGCATAGAAGACTCCACAAATCCTTTTGTGAATGAAATTTTTATTTACACACTGTATCCAGAAGCAGATACATAAATCCTTATACAATTATTTTTCAAAAATGTGCAAGAAATTACTATAATTTTGTTTACAAACCAAAACACATTAAAATCAATGAACTTTGGATAATTCACTCTGTGGCGTGCTTAGTACAAATAGTGCACACCAGGTCTGAAACAGAGAAAAGTGTAAACTACAGCAATCTGGATTGCAAGTATTAACTTCATGGCACTCCATCATCACTATAAAAATTCTTTAACCCAACAAGTATTCATAAAAAATTCATTTAGAATTTTTCATTATCTGTGTAGAATTTATACCACTTTCCAGATACAACAATGCCATATTCTTCACATTATGAGCTACCATCTAGGCCATTTTTTATTTATAAAGAATGCCTGTAATTTTTATTCTCTGCAGTCATAGAAAGATTTAAAGAAATTAAATTGGCAATCATTAATTCATCTATAGCTTAGCTCAGAATTTGAAAGTTCAGTAACAGAGAAATACTTCTCATCATAGCCCATATATTGCTGGTATGCTGTTTTAAATTTATAATTCCAGTATTCACACAGATGAAATGCATCAAAACAAAAACTGCACAGATTTTACTTTGCCCAGCAGTCAATATTCACAGAAAGAAATTGGCTTTAACAAAATGCAAAGTCAGCTCATCTGAGAATGAAGAGTTTAATAATTGCATTTCTGATCCTTGTGACAGAATTACATTTTGATAAAAAGATGGCATTCACTACGTCAACAGCAGGATAAGTGCTATATCCTTCAAACAGATCAAAGAATACACATCACTTTCAGTTGTTTATAACACTGGCTTACAAAACAAAACAAAAACCACAGAGGAAATTGTGCAAATTTATTATTTCCAAATGCAAGATGTTGTTTTACTCTTCTAATTGGTAGAGCAAAGTTATCAATGTCAATAATTTCAGATACTCAAAAAAGGAGTTTTATTTTAAAGTTTTATTTTAAAGTTTCATTTTCAAAAACATTTTCCCTCAATTTAATTGCAAAAAAAGCATACCCTTTGAACCCTAAAACTGTTGTGATGAATAAATAGCCGTATTTCTACTCTATAAGGATCATAGTCTGTTAGCTTTTATTCCTAGTGTATTTACTTCCAAAGGTCCCCAAAATACCCTCCATCTTCTTTTTTTTTTTAATTTGTCATGGACAGTTTGTTCCTCTAATTTTCACAAAGGATAAGCCAATACAAATTTTGTGATTATTCTGAGTGCTTCTAAACTGACTCATAACTAAATGTTACTGTGTTTCTTTTTATTAACCTTTAGAATAAGACATTGTAAGTATCTTTAATGTTTTCAAAGTACTTTTTCTGGGTTCCTTCTCCTGTCTGGCCAGACACCTCAATATGAAAAAATACCGTGAGGTTCTGATTAAAGAAACCTAAAAATAAGTATTTGTGTCTAGTTACTACTGTTTTAAAGTATTTGGAGTTTAGTAGAAATATCACCACCATTTTTTTGGAAGCAAAGTGCTCTACAATTCTCACATCTTAGACCTCAACCACTTTGAAGTGTTCCTTTTGTGGTAGCTTTATGGCAGGGTGGGGAAATGACAAAGTTACTTTGACCTGATTAAGTTCACAGATGAAGAACACAGCAAGGAAGGCAATTCAAAAACTGGATAGCTGAAACAGAGTGGTTTTTTTTTTTAAAAAAAACATAATTTATGAGTGAACAACTGAAATTTATAAAGGCTTGGGCAAGAATTTTATCATGTGTGTTTCTACATGTTTTTCAATTCCACAATAAGACCAGGATATTATAGCTTCAAATATTTAGGTTTCAATGCAATGACTGCTAAATTTTAATGCATGTGGCACAGTATAAACATATGTTTAATGTAGTCAATAGGGGTATTAAATGGCAAAGGAAATATTTTATATACTACAATCTTTCAAAGATTCTGTGGAATGCATAGGCCCTCTAGTATGGGAAAAGAATTTTTAAAGTGAAGAAAATGCCAGAGGTTTTCTTCCAAAAGTATGCATCTGAAATCCATAAAAATGATTTTCTTTTTCCTCTCCACAGACAGAATCAGAACACTGTACCATACAATAGGTTATTGTGCCTTTTTGAATAAAGTTAGTGATCCTGATTCAGGGGAGGGGGAATGGGACATGACTGGGTAGAGGGAGAAGTCAGTAGAGGAAAAAAAAGAAAGCAGAATTCTTCCTTTCATACATATATCTCCATGGCAAAGCCAACAAATTACATGTATAGACTGCTCTAGATTATTTTCTTTTTTAAGTTTAAAACTTTATCAGACTAAAGAGGAAATTCTTAATTCTCCCTCCCTTAAAAGCAAAGGCAGTCTTTATCTACCTTTGATTTTCTTTTTTTATTTTTTAGTTAAACATTATGGTCAAAAAAATAAATTAAAAAAATATAAATTTTGTCTATCAATTCAGGCAACCCAAGATGTAGTGCTACTGCACCACCTTGCAGCAATACTGTATTAACTTCTAAAGACTCATTTTAGGGGACAGAAATGCTAGATTAAATAAGGAGAAGAAAATGACCCAAACAAGAAAGATGTATAAAAGATGGACTTTTTTCCTAAGGTGATCTTTACCCATTAGCAACTTCTACCAGAGATGGGGAATATGACATTCTAAAATACAAAACAGGGGTCAAAGCATGCAAAGCAAGGCCCCTCAGCAAGGCAGACACAGGCCTCCCTCCCAAGCCAGCTACGACCCCTTTAAGCAAGTAACTCATAAAAGTGATAAAACCATGGGAGAAAAGAAAACCAAACTAAAATAAAACAGGAAAATGCCATGGATTAACCTTGCATGACGAAAATATTACAGTGTAGAACCTGTACTCCCCACCAAAAGTCTTTTTTTCCCTACAGAAGGTTAGAATAACTGTAAGTTTTTTAAATGCCAGAATCTTTGACAGATATCATAAACACTTAATTGATTCAGTATTTCATATGTCAAAACATACTTCATGACAGCAAACTGAAACATTTTCTGTGGTCACTGTATATCCAAACATCTCTTCCCAATAATTTGAAAGGCTAGGAGAATAGCACTTTAGAGATGCATTTTAAACATCTTCCATGTAAAATGTTATCAGTCCTGCTCCTTCCTCCTCAAAGGATATAGAAAAAAGGGAAAAAATATCCAAAGGACATTAGTGTATTACTGTACTTTCTGAAATGAAAGAAAAATGTAGAAAAATGGAAATGATAAAATTTCAAGTAGCTTGAACATAAATATGGTAGAAATCATCCTATTAGAAGTTTTACCCCACCCCCAAAATGGCTTATAAATTTACGTTCCCATGATAACAATTCCTAGAGTCTTCCTATAAATCCAGGAAATTTCCCTCCCTTACTCTGCAAGAGTAGGCAGGAGGGAAAAGGAAAGAAAGAAGGGACCTGGTAGGTGTTCATTTATTAACTGATGGCATGATTATAAAAGGTGGTACTTTACAAGACCCCAATACCACAATTTCCTTCTAGGTACTATAAATTGACTTTCATAGACTGTTTTTAAAGGCCATTTTTAGAGGACGAAACACTGAGACAAGAAGGCTGAACCAACCTTCTCAAACACAAGAGTGTACAGACAGTACAAGGCTTAGGAGGAAGGCTTTTTTTTTTTTTCCTAAAGATATGCTGCATAACCATGTTCTTATCACACAGCTCTGTCTATACCTTGGGGCATATCTCTATAGAAATGTCTAATTATGATGCTAGGAAACACAGTTTTTTAACTTAGATGAAAAAACAGTAATTTAGAATACCAATATGTTTTTCATCCGTGATCATTTTTTTCCAGATTTTTTAAAGGAAAAAAAAAATCATTCAACAAGTTTCATTTGACTTTTACTTATCGTTGAATACACATGAAATGTGCTTTCAATGCATAAAAATCACAGTGGATAGCAGCAAAGGACTTGGGGGAAATTAAGGAGAATTTGATCATTCACATTGTGATTAATCTGCACATTGATGAAAGATAGCTATTTCACACTTCTAAAAATAAACTTGAGATCATTCTTTCCAACAAAACAAAACAAGAAAAAAAAAGCATCCCAAAATACATAAAACCCCCCGAAACAAACATAAATCTGAATGCATTACTTTTCTTTTACAGACAAAAATGAAATATTTTTATGGCAGCAAAAGATTTTGATAATAATGAAAGTCTGTAAACTGTAATTCAATCTCTTTTTGTTGTTGTTGTTCCCAAAGTGCAAGATGCAAGATTCCCGTAAGCTTTCAGTAGTGCTTTTCCTGTAAATAATCCTTCATTTTGTTTGGCAAGGGCAGTTTTTGAATCAGGTCTATTCTGGTGTACTGACGTATTACAAAACGACACAGGTACTGTAAAGAGCGCACCTGCATAAAGCGGGACACCGGATTCGTCAGTCTCACTGGGTAAGTTGCAGATCCAGGCAGCCGGGATCTCGAGTAGCAGAAAGCTCCATTTTCAGAGTCCCTGATTGAATGTTCAATTAAGTCAACTATAGATGTATGTCCCTCCACATCTGGCTGTTCATAAAAACTAAACCTACCATTTGAGTGTTCAATTCTAGTGTGAAGAGTTTTTCCATGGGAACGAAAACTCAAACTTAAAAGATAACGATCATCAGAACTATCTCGAACGAGAAACGAGCCATCAGGCACATTAGCTAACTTTCCCTCTGCCTCCCAGCGTGTAATGGGGCCCCAGTACCATCCTTGTTTTGCAAGTTTTTTCAGTTCTTCTGTGAGGCTTGTCACAACCATAGGACCGCTGTTCTGCACAGAGTCGTAAACTCTTCCAACTCCTGGGGCAGTGTTAGGATCAAAATTCAAATGGCAGCGCATACTTTCAGCCACATGGGCATCTGTGCCATTTAATCCATTGAAGTTCCTTTGGATTTGATTATTCTGCATTGGAGGTAGCAAAGGTGAGAGTGGAGGGACATCGCTATGATTAACTCTTGGGCTTTGTAACATGACTCCTGTGGTACCAATCAACAAACCATTCACCGTCTGGTCCACAAAGATATCCGGTGCAACGACTACATCCTGATCCACTTGGCTCTCATCTTCATGGAAAGCATTTCCCCCCACTTGAGAAGAAACAGTCGAAACTTCCATGGGTGAGGAACTATCCAGACAGTAACTACGTGATCCTTCCAAAGGATACATTCCCTCATCTAAAGGCACAGTATACTGAATGTAGTCCTGAGGCATTAATCCAATAACTACAGGCACATGTTCATCAATATGAAGATGCAAGTCCCCGTTCTGAGATTCCGTACTTTTTAATGCATTGGTTTGTTCCTGGAACACATTTTCTGACTGCAAGTCATGGAAGTCCTTTCGAACACCATTCAGTGCTGGGCTTGGATTAGAGGAATGGACCAAGGCCTTGACTTTCACTTCCATTTTGATGCAAGTCTCTTCTGAATTCGTAGGTCGAAGGGGCCACGGAGTTGGGCTGTAGTGGTGATTACGGAGGGAAGTCGATCTCAGAGGTCTTTGAGCTCGCACATCTTTGAAGGTTATTGGAGCAGATGAGGAAGAAAATGTGTCATCATCCGCAGAGCTTACAGATGGTGTGCTGCCTTTGCCTTTCTGTTTTTGTTTTGCTGAAAGCCTCCTTTTTAACGTACCCATTAAACTTTCACTTTTTGATCTATTTTTGCCTCCTTTTTCATCTTCACTATTGACTTCACAGCTAGCCAAATCTTTACCATAGCAGCTGCCAAACAAGGAGTCATCCTTTCCAAATTCACTTAATGATGGCTGCTGAACCACTACGAAGTCACTTTCATCTTTACTTTTATTTAAGTTAAAGGACTTGCGAATTGTTTTGAGACTAATTTTCTTCATTATGACAAGTTATCAAATCTGGCTGATCAGCAGTGCTTGTGGTGATATAGCCCTAACACACGAAGAGCAGCTTCTGCTTCATTTATGTGTTTTATCCAGCCTCATTTAACTTCAAGAGCCATTTCCTGGAAACAAATAAAAACCAATTAAATTAGATATTTCACAAAAGAAATATTTCAAAAATTATCTATAAGGGTTTCACCTTCTCTAAGCAAAACAGAAATTGCAGCATTTAACAATGGGTATGACATTAAAGTAAAAATAGGGAGCTGACTTTGAAACAATCAGGGTTACAAAATGAAACACCTACATTGGCCTTGGAGATTTCCACAACTTCATTCTGCTTTCAACACGGCATTTTTTGAAACATCCACACACCTTATATCACACAGGCACATATATTTAATACATTTATATATAATGTTCAAGCACATAAACACTCCTCTCTTTCCGAAGGCTCGTAACAAGTCCCCACACAAGTAACTACAGAAAATAAAACTACAGAAAACATTCTATTTAACAAAATTCCTCCATGCAAGTTAAACTGTGATTGATTTTTAAAACATAGTCTGAAGTTATACTTTTTCTACACAAGAAAGCTGAGTAATATTTAGAAGGTTACATATTTATAGGAAAATTAACCATAGTGAAAAAAGAGTTTCACAAAGTAACACACATTTAGAGCAAGTCCCCTCCTGAACTTCTCTGAAAGAAAAGATTTCCAAACTGTTTTAGGCATGGAAGTCACATGCTCTTATTGCCTAAAATTGTAGAACTTTTCTTTCTCCAGTATTTCTGCCAAGACCTAGCGGACACAGCTGATCAAGTTCCATCAACTGCTCGCACCTGGCATCTTGCAGAATTAGGTACCCACAAATTTGATCTTTCAGACTGTTTTTTTTTCTTGACTGAAGTTTGACCATGTTTGGCGGGGGGGGGGGCTTGTTTTGTTTTGTTTTAATTTTAGCTAGAAGACCTTTCCAAGTAAACAGCTCTGCAAAGAGAAGGATAACACACAGGAAAGAGAGGGAAGTTGCTACTCACACAAAAGTAGGTACTACAATTAGTAGTGACTGTTATCCACGTACCTCCAAATACATGCGATGTTAGCAGCACAACCTGCAGCAGCAAGCCTGGCTCCAGGCTAAGCATGGCAAGCTGAAGGAGTCTAAGAATCTTTCAAGAAATCTTCCAGCCTTGGTGGACTGAGGGGAAAGTAAAAGAGCCCTTACATATGCACTTCCCACTTTTCTCCCAGAGTATCACAATACAAGCAAACTGAGAAAAACAGTGCAACGGACTGAAATAAGTTTTATCAACTAAACAACACCGTTTCCTTAAACAAAAATTTAAAAAACTGCATAAAAGTATGGAAGGGCAAGGATTACTATAACCAAAAAGCAGTCCATTGCCTATTGCTGTTGCCCAGCACAACTTTTGGGGTCCTCAATACACAAAGGTTAAAGGATCATATGCAAAGCAAATGAAAAGGCAATGCGAAGCGCCCATGGATTCTGAACTTCAAAACACCTTGAAAAATTTTAAGTAAAGCCCTGCTGCTGGAGGGATGGACACTGCTCCATAAAAAGAAGAAGCAGTAAAGATTGATTTAATTGGATTGTACCCTAGTCCTATCTGCATCAACCTATTTCAAAGACTGGTTCTGCGTCCTTGTCATAACCTCCGATACTTCCCAAGTCCATCTTTAGAGCACATTCAGATCTTTTCATTTCATTTTCTTAATTACCAAACGAAATAATATTTTCCTTTCTTTCAATGGGGAGAAACTAAAAGGTTTTGCTTGTCTCTAAACTGATTTACTTTCTACCAGCAAAGAACAAACTTGACCAAACTTGACCACTTCCTAGACAAAAGCCTAAGAATCAATTACTCGTTATAAATGAGTATTAAGACCTTAAAAAAACAGAACCAGTACTTTATGTTCACTAGTTATTTACCACTTTTAACATGATACCTCCTGTTGTATCAGGAGTCATGAAATCCTAAAACATCATCCTCCAGTTACACAATTTGAACACAACCCTGAGTTATGGGTATGAATTTTCAAAGGTTATACACTATGTTTACTTTCTTACAAGTGCAGATAAAAGGACAAGTCAATTAAAAGGAGACTCAAAATGTGATTGACCTTCTATTCCTAAACCATTTGAGTTTTTCTACCTTTCCAATTTGCAGAACTCTTTTTGTCATATATAACCAAACTAACCCACAAAATGAGTGAGAATTACAACTTCAGGACTGCATGCTTCTCCTAAACTAACAAAATCAGAGCATTGATTCATTTGATAAATTTAACTGTGCTTTTGTGTATTAGTACCAGAAGCCTGAGAACTGTCACATTAGCTCCACCTGTAAAATCCACAGAGTTCTCCAACTGCTTCTGACATCCACAAGCTGATACTATTTCCACTTTTCTGGAAATGTTGTTCTCACCTCCTTGAGGAAGGTACTGTCTGCAGATACCCATCTCTTTGCTCTTTTATGACCAGTGACAGGACTAAAGGTAATAGCATGAAGCTGAATCAGGGGAGATTTAGGTTAGATACCAGGAAAAGGTTTTCCATGCTGAGGGTGACTGGATACTGGAATAGGCTCTCCAGCAAAGTGGTCAGAGCACAAAGCCTGACAGAGTTCAAGAAGTGTCTGGACAATGCTCTTAAGCACATGGCATGATTCTTGGGGTGCACAGAGACAGGAGCTGGACTCAATTACCCTGATGGGTCCCTTCCAACTCAGTATATTCTGGATTCTATAAAATGCATGGCTTATTAGTTGTATCCTTGTAAAAAATTAATGTCAAGATATAAGAAAGGTCTGATAATCAACTGCAAAGCACAAACAACATGCATCTATCCAGAAGCCCAGTTCATTCATTCCTGAGAAGATGATAAAAATCTAGTGACAGGCCAGGTCAAAGCTCTCCAAAATAAACTGAACACATTCACATCATGAGAGCAAGTCTCCAAACAAGTCGTCCATGAGACTCATTCTACAATACCTCCTACACATATTTTATCCAAGAGAGGAGAGAACAAATACACCCTGAAGTCAAATACCCTAATTGATCCCAATACTCCTCTCTCTTTGCATGTACTAAGAGTATCAGCTAATTCTGCATTGCATATCAACGTGTTTAAAAACACTGCATAAACAGCCCTCAATATAAGATACACTCATATGCTTGCAAGTATAGAATTCTTTGCAGTCTGCATTTAATAGAACTGGAGCAGAAGAGCCCAGGCATACACCTCTTCCTGGAATACATTAAAATGAATTATGCAACTTCTTCACAATCCTCAGCACAGCAACAGCTTCGCTAGTATTTTGCACAAATTACAGCGTGACTGAAGTTTCCCACCAATGTGCTCTTCCAGTGCCATCTGCTGTACAGTGAATTAGACTAACAATTAGTGAATTAGCCTAACAAGAGACAGCTCTAGAAATTCTTCTGGCAGATATCTGAAACTATAAACAGACTTGAACTCCACCAATGTATTCCCAAAGCCTAGTGTCTATGTGTGCAGAAACACCTGGAACACACTGAAAACGAGAGATTAATCAAATCCAGAAAGAGCATGAGATCTTAATACACAGAATAATGTGGATGAATGAAATTCAAACTTATGAACTTTCATCACAACTTCTGCATCTCAGAATCTTCAATATCATGCTGGTTAAAAAACCACAGGCCAGGCCTCTGGACAAAAATTACCAGATTACTGCCCAGCAAACACCATGTCCCCTTTTGCACATAAAAATAATGAAAACTGAATTTGCCCACCTCACTTGGAGGAAGAGCAACATTTATCACATACAAATGTGAAATTATTAGTGAATGTAATTAGTGCTAAAAGTTCGCTTTACAGGCTGTTTCTTGGAAACCTGAAAAGCAGGCCATGCAATGGTAAAGTAATTATTATGGTGGCCAGCACTGATGTATGAAGAATTATGGAAATTTTAAATATATATCAGTTTCTGCAAATCCAGTTTGAATATTCCAACATTTCAGAGTAGTTTCAGTCTGATGGTACAAAATGGTTTCTGTAGATTGGAATCACATAGCTGTCTTGAAGCAGTGTTTGCAAAAGTACACCAACAAAAAAGTTTGCTTGTATTTATACTGTCTTTATTAATTTCTAATCTTTTTCACAGTTGTATGTTAGGCATACTCACTTCTTGAGACAAATACTATAAACAATGCTGCAAAAATGCAAATTTCACAATAGAAATAATCCAGGATTAACATTAAGGAGTTTGGATAGAAAACATCATACTGGAAACATACAGCAAAATACAACTCATGCTTGAACAAAGAATTGTCCTTAAAAAGTTTAATAAAAATATAATCACAAAAATGACTTCAAAATATTAGTCAATGCTACTTCAGATAGCTTTTCTAAAATAAATGTTAATATGCTTATGTATTTCCATTAAGTGAACCAGTTGAGGAATGAACTTGATTTTTTTTTTTAACCCACATTATCCCGTAAGACTTACATCTTTTACAATTTCAATTTATCATATTTTAATATAATTATTTATATTAGGAAAATAACTAAAAGTACCTCAAAAGTTTCTGAATTCCTGAGCATGACAAGCACTAGGTTCTCATTACTGTCAGATAATGAAGCCTATTCCAATGTGCAGAAGTATAAGGTGTCATTCCCCTGCTTTCCCCAAATTCTCACTGAAATATATTCAAACGTTCTTTGCAAGAGCATGTCAAAAACAGGATCTTAAGGTAATGCAGATTTCAATTTTGGAAATTCTTAAGTGTCTACATTTTCTCCAAAGTTACTAAATCTATCCATTCCACTCCCATCAACTTTACTTCAACACTGATGTCTGTATCACTGAAAGTTTTTCTTCAAACCAGTATATAAAATACTGACTCAAGGTATTTCCTGCTATAGAGTTTCAGGCTATATGTATACAAAAACTACACACTAAATACTCATTAAGCAGCGATTCAGTATCTACTTCAAACACCATCAGTTTCTAAAAGAACATACACACTACAAGGCAACTTTTGGCTTTTACACTATACATGCCATAAGCACACTGAGGATGGTGAGGTTTTTCCTTTCATTGATTTTCAAGTAAATTCCTACATTATACGCCTTTTCAATAAAAAGAATCTTTAAATGAAGTAATCTTAATTCCATTGCATACTCTTATACCTTGAAAAATAACAAAAAAGGATGAATGCTTTTAGTAGTTGCTTGCTTGCTAAAGGACAAACACTCCACTAATGTGATCACCAATTTTATAAAAGCCCTTCTGACTTGCATACCTGCTTTTCTATTGAGCTCAAGGCTCAGATGTACAACTTCACATAAAACTGGAACAAGAAAAAAACAGATGAGAAGCTCATCTGACTGTACATTACACTTATAACAACTCAAGAGCACCTAAAGCCTCCTACTTTTAAGTGAACTAATGAAAGACTGGCACACCGAGTTATTCGCCACAAATTGAAAATTCTACCCTCTAAGATCTGAGCAGCTGAGGAAAATATGGTCAACCTCTCCGCAGGGCAATATAATTTAACAGGTTTTATACAGATTACAATTTAAAACAAACCAACCAACAGTAAGTCATGTCATTTAGTCGTATCATCTCTATTTTTTTTCCTCTTTTTACAAAGCTTAAACAAAAAACAGTCCATGGGCACTACTGTTCCAACACAGGACAGAGTACCCCCTAATCACTACCAACCTTCAGCAGAGAATAACCAAGGTACACCTTTGGTAATACATAGAAAAGTGGGGTAAATTAATAACAAAAACTTGACACAATGGAATTTTTCTTAGTCACTTCTGATTATGGGAATTAAAAGTATGCAAAACCAAGAACAGAGACGCTAGAAAAGTCCAAATACCTTGACTGCTTTTCCCTGGCCTGCTGTTGAAAGAGAATGCCCTTTAACATTTAGATTTCCTTGATTTTTTTTTTTTTCATTTTCCTTCTTTGAACACTATTTAATCCATGAGTGCTTGCAGTAAGTCCTGTTCTTTCCCATATTTGGTTGCAGGATGGAATATTCTATCTGATTGGTGGTTTTCCTCTGGGGAGTAACTTAAGGGTGTTAAATGGCATCTCTATTACGGTTCGTATGTGTATATACAGACTTGTAACTATAATAATTGCATCACTACAATAGCCAAACCCAGTTACTAATATTAACAGTCCTCAGCCAAGGTTACATCTCTGTTACCCAAGGATGGCTGGCTGGCATCCATGTCTGTTCCTGAGCTACCATGGGCACACTAACATGGGGGTGTTCAGCTGAAGTCAGCACCAGTTGATATCAGCCCAAGAAAACACACCACATCATGATACCAGAGCTGCTGTTGGAGGGGGAAACTCCAGGGAATCTGGGTGGATGACAGCCAGTAACCACTTCAGCCATTCCTGCTAGATCTCTCACAAACTGAGAATTAGCACCCAGACAGGGAAACAAGCAGATGTACTTTTCATACATTTACTAAAAGACAGACACAAGTACCACCTTTCATCACTTTCTTTTAAGCAAACATATAACAATAAAGCATACTGCTAACAAATTGTTTCAAGCATATGGAAAAAATATCAGGAAAACAAACCACAATTTGTCTCTAAGACCCTGACTGACAGCAAGGGAAAAAGGAGCAAACAAAAATAACCCAGCAATTCTATACACACCAAGGCACTGAAAAAGAGAAAAGAACATTTTTGATGAATCAAATGGGAGAGGTCACTAAAGAAACCTGACGTGTTCATGTGTTTCACTGCAGGAAATCCCATCCATTGACTGCAAATAAACCTTTGCTTTTAATTTTCACATAGCTGTGCAAAAGTAGACGAAGAGTGAGAATAATGCTCAGTCAGGCTCTGTTTTCATTTCTTACTATTTTACAAGAATGCAGCAGCCAGCATTGCAGCAGACTATCGGTCAGCAAAAATTAGGTTTCGTTTCATAAGGTTAGACTTCCTGGGAGATAATGCATGAGAATTCCTTTTCAACTAAGGGTCCATCCCCCACTCCATCCTGACAGAAGATTACACCAAAATGTTTCCCCTCCATTGTAAGGTATGGGGTAGCCTCAGCACGGTAACAAGGAGGATTTATGCTTATCTAAGATATTTATGCAATCCTCTTAAACACAGTCATGTTAGGAGTCTGAAAAGCTGCAAAACTATAATGCTCTACAAACCAGCGTTTCATTCAACAATACGAACCAACATCACATTCTGTATAAGGAATAAATTTTGAAACATTTTTGCTCTAAGACGGCACAGAACAGATTCTGTGCCTACATATTTGAGAACAATGTAAGTGTTTGAGATTATTATCATGAAAATAAAAGGACGATCAGGAAAAAACAGTAGAAACAACAACAAAAAAATTGTATTTCTGCAACTCTTTTTATTGAGAGGTATGTGTAAACATCTAAACGCTGGAATATGTGTTGAAAAGAACATAACATATGCAACTGTATGGATGCAGGTACTAAAACCCAATTCTGAAATGCTGTTTGGTTTCTGAATCCTCAGTGATGCATTTCCAAATATAACTTTAGAAATGTTATCCATCTTTTCAAAGCATATGCGACAAAGAAAGAAATACTAAAGCAGACCATTCTCTCAGAGTGACTTTTTGTGGTCAGCAATGATGTGACCCCTCTTAATGCTAGTGACAAAATAACATAATTGTGAGAAACACTTTTTCAGCCCTTCCCAAAAAAGGAAAGAAAACACTCAACGGACATGCAACAGCTAAATACTACCCCTTCACATTGACTTATACTGATTTTGGTTTCGTTTTCAAAGTTCAGGCTGGTGTTTCTACAGCAAGCACAGAAACACTGTTACTGTGTACGGCTTCCAAAACAAGAACGAAGACAGCTGAAAAGGGCCTGCTGCAAAAAAAATATTTTGATGAGGAGACATAAAACAGGTACCACGAACGATCTTTTCCTATTGTGCTATGAGAACAGACATTGAGCTTCTCAGGCCAAACTTCTTCCACCAACAAACCCCACAGTACAAGGGGCATGTACCAAATGGGCAATACAGAAATACACCACTCAGTTAACACCTAATGCTACATTACAAGTTTGTTTCCTGCTTCCAGGGGAAAAAAAAATCCCTAGGAAAAAAGAAGGGAAGACATTGTGAGAAGAAAGAGGAAAATACAAGTAAAGTAATAGAAAAAGAAACCTCACACCATATGGCACCATTACAGAGATGATTATTCTAGGAGGTATTGAAAAACACCTGGAGGACAACTCAGTCATTGGTCACATTGTGTCATTAGGAGGAAAGTTCTGCTTGTCAAACTTTATTTCCCTTTATGACAGAGTAACCCACCTAGGTGATCAAAGGAAGCAAATTTATGTTATCTTTTGGGATTTCAGTACTTTTTGGTCCTGTCTGTCACAGGATCCTTCTGGACAAAACGTCCACCACACAGCTGGATAAACACAGCATGGGATGGGTGAGCAGCTGGCTCACAGGTCAGGCACAAAGGGTTACAGTGAATGGGGTGACATCAGACTGGCGACCTCTCACAGTGGGGCTCTGCAGGGCTCCATCCTCAGCCCTGTGCTTCTTTCAACATCTTTACAGAACTGGAAGAGATACTGAGCAAGTTTGCAGATGACACAAAATTGGGAGGAGCAGAGAGGTCCTGCAGAGAGACCTTGACAAGTTAGAGGGCTGGGCAGTCGCCAAGTTTAACAAGAGCAAGTGCCCAATTCTGCACCTGGGATGGGCAACCCTGGAAGTACAGACAGATAGGGAATGAGATGCTGGAAAGCGGTGCCCAGAAAGGGATCTGGGGGTCCTGGTCGATGGCAAGTTGAACCTGAGTCAGCAGTGCCCTGGCAGCCAGGAGGGCCAAGCCTGTCCTGAGGGGCATCAGGCCCAGCATCATCAGCCGGGCAAGGGAGGGATTGTCCTGCTCTGCTCTGAGCTGGGGCAGCCTCACCCCACCTCCAGTCCCTTCCAATTCAGAATATTCTGATTTACATTTATGCTGAAAATTACAGGGCTTTGCACAGCATCACTACATATGTCACTATGCTACAAATTTTTAAATTTTGTCATTCTCCCTAAATTACGAATTGTTAATTTGTTATAGTCATCTTTTTTGCTTCTGCCTGTCCCAGTCACCTGATGTGAAAATGAACACAGAGGAGGTAGTTTTAAATTACTATAGCACCAAGCAAGCATGACCGATAATTTTGCTATCTTTAAGATTCAATATGGGATACTCCCTTCTTCAGGAGCAAAGATGAGAAAGCAATGTATCAGGAGAGCTATGAAGTCACAATCACAAGGGAAAAAACAAACCCAAAACAAACAAACCCTGAAACACGACAAACCCCAAAGCAAAGTTAAACCTAACTTTTATTTTAAACACCTCACTTGCCGCGCTACCTACCTAACAAGTAGCTTCATAGGCCGTGTGTGTAAAGCAAGTAACTTCACCAGCAAGCGGTACACTGCTCACATTTCCACTTATTTATGTAATTTATGCTTACCTGACAGAAAA
>VXBU01009025.1:414029-425907 GCA_013400315.1 Bombycilla garrulus
AAAAAAAAAAAAAAAAAAAAAAAAAAAAAAAAAAAAAAAAAAAACCAAGAGGAAAAAAATCTGCACAAATTAGTTCCAGGTAATACAATTCCTTTCAAAATATCCAGATGGAAAAAAAACCCAACCTTAAAAAATTATTCCAAAAACATAGTAATTAAATTCTTCAAGCAATAATTTGAATTTAGTTATCTAATATATTCCAGTAGGAACAAAAGAAATATTGTTAAACTCTAAAAGAGAAATGTATTCTATAGCGAATGTATTTGTCTACCAAATGCACGAGCTGAAACAAAAGCACCTGAAACAAATCTTTGAGATAGAGACTGGCTTGAAAACTCACTACATAGAAAAAGAGGATTCCATTTTTCTGTCATATGCAGCACAGTCATGATCTGCAACTGGAGAACATGCAATTGCAGGAAGATTCATTTCCCTACTTTCCAGCTCTTCTAGAAGGCCTGAACAAACAGCAATGCACTGCAGCCTTACACTGCCTTGGATCTCGTGACTGAGGCTCCAAATTCACCTCCCCAGTACAGTTTTCCACTGAGGCTGAATGACCCTTTGAACTTGTATAACCAGGTAGAATCTCCAGTATTTTTACAGCTATCACCCTCACCTGCTTCCACCAGGACATTTTCATTACGAACAAAAGCATTCTTTCCCTAGAAGATAACCCTCTATCCTCTCAATTCAAGCTCAGATGCAGCAATTCTTTACAAGACAGTTAACCTGCTACATAAGTGGAAGGATTAAATGAACCTATTTATGGTCTGAGGGGAAAAAACACAGTGCCTTGACTAAAGAGAAATAAAAGTGGAAAGATATTCCACTACATCTGTACAGAGTTCACACATGCAGAGAAACCTCCAAGCATGCTGGGGGGAAGAAGCAGCTAATAAGGACAATCCCCAGAATCACAGAGAAAAAAGGACTAATCTCTGTTTTGGGACTTTCTTCACTAAATTATCAGAGAGAAACACAATGTATTTGCTACAGAGATGTCACAAAGGTCCCACCATTCCCCTCCAGAGTGTAGAAAAATGTTTACTGTCAATACTACATACTCCTTCCTATGCATCAAGGCATTTGGTTACCATACAACTCAGATTTAATAAGTTTTCAACCTGCAGACTCCTACCTCTACAGTTTTTTTTTTATGCACATTAAATCAGTTCACACCTTTAAGTCCTAACAGAGGAAAATTCTAACAAAATGCAAACATCAACATCTGATATTATTCATGTGGGCATTGTGAAAGAAAAGCAATTTTGTGAAATTATCATGGATTTAATTCATTTTTTTAACTAAAGACAACAACCTTTTTCCAAAGCAATAACCAATTGTGTTACTACAATGCATACATAATATACACATAATTTGAAAGTGTATGCATCCTTTCAGTAAAAATCATTGAAAAGAGAAATATATATTCAGTGAACTATGAAAGACCTGGGATGAAAAGGCATTGGCTACATTTAAACAATAATTACATTCAGTCAATGAAAGTCATTCTAATCCCTACAATAACAACAAATACATAAAATACTGCAACAGAGTGTCTCATATAAAGTAAGAGGCTTCTGTTCAAGAAACCAAGTTCCCCAGTCCCTTCTCAAAAGTTCAAGAGTTAAGCTCACATTCAGAGACTATTGTTTGTTTTAGCATTTCTATTCATAGAAAGAAAACTCAACCATTCAAGGCTTCTGTGTATGCCCTGCAGCCCCTCGAGGGCTGCCCAACCAAGTTTTATCAAATAAGCAGATAGGCAGTGTCCCAGCTGAGAGAGCAGCCATAGCAAAAATCCATATATTCTTACACATACAAAAACCAAGGGCATTTCTAAATACAGGAAACTAAAAAATATTTTGAAAACCAAGGAGAAAAGTGACATGAAAAACCTCCATTTCTCGGAGAGATGCTGTTTACAAAAACTGTTTCATTGTAACATAAAAATGTTTACCTCTGACCTTAAAGATCCCACCTGATCTGTTTTTCAAATCTGATCAACTGATAAAAAGAGAAAGGTTTAGGAGATATTTTTATATCACTACACTAAGAACCAGTAGCACAAAATATTAAACCTTTAAAAAATGATCTCTAAGTTCCACTGACAATTTTACTTTCTTAAAAAATTAAAACCTTACCACTAAAATAATTACTGTCAATTTCTTTCAGTGAGTAAAATTCTTTGTATTTTCCCTCTTGAACAGAAATGTAATTTTATATCCTTTATCTCAACCATTTATATAGGAAATAGAGCAGACAATTTCATTAAGGTTCAAAGTCCAAAACCTCAGAAGTTGAGAAAAGCCAGAAGAGTTTCCTGACCAATTCTCTTTCTTCTTTCACATGTGGGGCAAAAATGTTTGCATTAATTCTGCTCTCCAACATCCTTTAAAATGTATAGCCCTACTATTTACTTACACTACACCAATTAAAACCAAAATTCCAGACAGAATTATTGGCTTCAGTAAGGACATTTTTGTTGTCTCTATGTCCAACATTTAAATGTTAGTGCACAGGCACTCGATGCTCTATTCAACACTTCATGAGTCAGAGCATAGAGAGTTTAATTTCCACTTTTTTTTAGATGAATTCATAAGCTGAATAATATGCACCATCAGGCAAAACTAGGGTAATTTAATTCTGAAACCTAAATTTTGAATTCACATAATGTGGAGTTACGAGGGAAAGGGGTGAGAGCTGCTGGGGTGTTGAGGAAACAACTACCTATCTAAATGTGAACTCTCCCCCATTTTTCTATGATGGCAGCAGAACCAAACAAATGCAGTACCAGGAGTTGACTGCAGCAGCAAATTGTCCTGTGCTGCAAGAGATCACTTAAAGCTTGTGGTCCCTTTCAGCAGTTTGCTGACAATGGAGGAGCAAGTCAAACACACCAGCTTGGGTTTCACTGTTTTGAGATATACCAAATCTTTCAGTAAACTTTCTAGCACTGTCCTCTAGTCATGATTCAACTTCATGATTCAACTTCCTAACTTCCTTTAAAACTTTATAGTTCAGCAGATATTTTACAAATATCTTTCAGTGCAGTTGCTTTGTTTATCAAAGCAGTAAGCAAATGAAGAGCCCATGTTACAGTACCAAGATGTATCAGGTAGCAGGATGATGAGCAGAGGATCCATCAGTATAGCATGTAGCTAAAGATGTTAAAAAGATGCAGAAAAAAATAAAAGCAAACCAGTAAAGTTATGGAGGACAGTAACAAAAAAAAAACAAAAAAACAAAACAAAAAAAAGCAAGCACAGCAAAACCCAAACACCTTTCAAGGTTAGTTCTAAAGCATTACTTAAAGTGATTGACGTACAACCCGCACAGAAAGCAAATTCAGGCTAACAAACAGGCCAAGGCCCAGAATTTAAGTTTTGCATGACACAAGCTCTGAGTTGGCTAAACTGGTGTCACTAGCATGGCACAAAGCATTCTCAGAACCCCTACCCCATTCTACTTGTAACAACAGATCTGACTGATGTTGATGGCCTGCTTTCTAAAAATAGAATTGAAAGCAAAGTACATTTTGACAAACTGCAAAGGTCAGAACTGCAACTGCTCTTACCTAAAATAGAGATAAGAAATCTGACTTTTATCCAAGTTAGGATTAATTTTTCAGTATCTAAGCATAAGCAATCCCTCTAAAAATCTACAGGAGCTCCAAGTACTTTGGGCATACTAAAACAATCAGATTCTTTAAAACTTTCACAGATGTGCAGACCTTTGTTTTTCTTGATAATCCTTCACATACGGGGAGCAGCTTAATCTAGGAAGCATCAGAATTTCAGAGAGTTTTATTCTTTTAACTGTAAGTTCCTTAGTAGCCTTTAGTCATATTTTTTGTATATAAAAGCAGAAGTACTTAGTGTTAAAAGAACAGTATCAGTAGCTACCCCGTGGTTAACACCTTTACCTACATGTCTAAAACTGTCTATCATCACACAGAATCATGCCACATAAAACTCAGTGGCAATCACTTCTTTTTTTACGGACATCATGAGAAGTGGAAGCATGATCATAGAGTCCCTCCAGATCACATAAGGAGCTTGCACAAATGGAAATCAAACTACACAATCTAATTACTTGGACAGTGGTCCTAGGCACCATGGAAGGAGATTCTCACTTATTCTTAAGATATCCTACTGGGCAGCAACAGTTTCAGATGGACTGGGACAGAAAGTTTCCCTCTTCAAATCAGTTGCTTACTCCACCAGGATGAGAAAAAGCTCACTATCTAGACAACTCATTTTCAGCTCTGTTAATCTTCAGAACAGCTTTAGAAGAAGGAATAGAAATCTTTGCACACTACAGAGCAGCCAAAAGGCTGGTGTTCAGGGTAGCCCTCACACAGAAAGGACAGAAGTGGAAAATTACTGTGGCTATCTTATGTTCTGAATAACAGCTCTACCTAACAAGCTGTTATATCCTATATTTTTACATCACTGGGAAATGCAGCCTGTACTGCTTGCAGTCTGTGAAACCTGTACATGCAAATGACAGGTCAACTTTTAGCTACCTACTTCTGTATTTAATTTCATATTTCACTGCAGATACATTTTGTCTGTCGCATGGATTTTAGGCCCAATATTCACCTATTATCTATGGTTGTAAATAAATAACAGTAGCAACAATTAACTTCCCTCATACACACTTGGGAATCCATTTTAAAGGCAAAAGTGCATTTAATACATCAAGCGTAAGGAACCCACTCTTACATAGTTGCACCTCAATTCTATTCTGGAACACCCACGCTATTTAACAAGATACAATTCAACTGAGACTGTCAAACAGTATCAACCACACAACCATCAGTCTTTCATGGCCAGGAAACAAGATCCTAGGAGCAAAAAGAAAGTAATGTTTATTTTACAGACAAGCCAGCACAACACAACAAATCGGAAGGCAGGGGATGAAGGGGCAAGAACAGCAATTCCTTCTCTTTGTTTAAAGACTGGGGGATCTCGAGTCAGGTGGTGCCCAAGGAGCAATCATTCTGAGTACCTCTAATTAAGCAGTCTCTCCCTGGAACACAGTCCAGTGGCAGAACTAAGCACTATGTGCCTGCTGATCCCCATGCGTTTGGCCTGGCTGCCCCTCCAAGGTTTTAGAACCAACTGCAGAGAGTAATAAGTGAGAAGGCAAAATACAGCTTATTTAAAATATTTCCCTTCCCAATTTCCCTGGCAGGAGGCCAAATAAAAACAGAGTAAACGAATTATCTCCTTTATGGTTTAGAGTCTGTCCACACATGGGAAACAGGAGACATAGCTTTGCTCAAAGTACTGTCAAATACACAGGGTAAACACACCTGAGGAGAGAGTATTATCTCCAGCTAATCTCACAAAATTACTTCAACATTTTGTCTCCCCTAAAAAAAAGAAGGTGAAACATTAAATAAATTTCTAAATTTACCCTTTTAAGTCCAAGGGTGCTTTGAAGAAGGCACATGCCATAACACGGCACAACTTGCACACTGACCAGAATAGGAATAGAATTTTGACTGCACAGAAAAGCTGCTTAGCCACCTTTTTCCTGACTTGTCAGAGTAAAACCTTTTTACAGGACTACACCAGGTCTGACAAAGCTTACTCTACATGTAAATTTTCTCATTTTGGGTCAAAATGAGAGAGACTCTTAATTATTCATGATTAAGATTGGGAAATTCTTTTTTTCTCCTACACCTGCACTCTAATCACCTGCAGACAGAAAATGGCTCACCACCCCAACCAAAGAATCTGATGGAGAATATATTAATTGCAGTTTTTAGGTAGACACTGTTTTGTCCTGATGCACACTGGAAGATGGTTAGGTTGGGGTTGTCATATTTATTTTTTTTTAATAATGTTGCTAGTAGCAGAAAATCATTTTCCCCTTAGCCAAACTATCTGATTTTGCTAATATTCTGTCCGAACCCAATAAAGATTAATTGTAAGCAGACATATAACTCAGTGGGACTCCTCACTGTACACTGTATTCAGCTTGCACATGAAAAAATTGGGCCTTACACTGAACAACTTCACATCAGTGTATAAATTGTCATACATAGGATCAAAGATAAAATTTTCACTGTCTGTATGAAGTAATGGGCTCTATCAGATTTATACAAACTCAAAGCCCTTAAGATAGCTATCTCCAGAGCAAGGTCAAATTTCTGCAGAGCCAGGAGTATCGAAGCCTGGCTGCAAAAGCTAGCTAAGCTTCAAAGTTCAACCACGAATAAAAGAGTCGTGTACACGCACACTGACTTTCTCTTCTCCTGTTCTGACATTATAGACTTACTATAAATAAAATGAAGGAGAAAAAAATCTATTAGCCCAATTTAAAGAAAAAAGACAAGAGGGGATAGATACTTTTCAATGCTGATGCATAGAACTTTAGTTCCTTTTTTTCCCCGTCAAACAACATTTAAAACACTGTAGATTCCAAAAGCACTTATTTCTGTAATACACAGGACATGTGAGTCAGTACTGATATAACAACTTCCATTCACAGTCTCATTCTGATCATCACTGGATTAGACAACAGCTCAGACCAGTGCTGTTGGTGAATATAGACTTGCTTTCATCCCTGCAGTAAGGGACCACAGAATATTTACACTTACAGCAAGTATGTTCCAGAGTAACTGGATTTTTTGTGTAAAATAATGCCAAAGGCCTATGGCTAGTATTTTATTACCTCTCAGCATTACTGACTACTAACCAGCAGCTCTTTTCCTTTCAAAAGCCAAAAAGAGGAAGAAAGTCAATGTTTCAGCATGCAGTGATCAGTACTGGTTTTGCCTCTGTTTCCCGCTGAAGAGAGAACACGGAGGGGAAGGAATAAAAAAAGCCACCAGGCACCTACCTTACACAGACCGAGACTTAAGCTCTTACACATAAATTAGTGACTCGTACCTCTGAATGCACAAACCAACTATTCTAGAGTCAGTCTGCTCAGGCTGACCAAAATTCCAGCTTGGAAAACTCCCCCAGCATAGGTTTCACCCAAACCAGTATCCCTGCACAGACAGCTTCTGTTAGCGAATCTGGCGAGAATTCCTTACTCGCCCAGTTCCCACCAGCTCCTGAAAGAACATCCATCTGAAAAGCTGCCTGCCCTGTTTTTGGAGTACAGCTTCCAGATAGCTCATCCTCAAAGGCACACCTTCTGTAATCAAAAACCTTTGCCCTGCCGACACTTGTCTAAAACTCCTAACCTGATACCCGATTACCAGCCCAAAGGGATTCCGAGGGTATTAAAACCCATTACTGATGCCAAAACCAGTCAAAATTACAGCTTTTAACTGCCCAGTCCTGTAGCATTTACTGAAGCAAAGCCAAGAGAGACAGAATTCCCTAAATCAGAAGGAACAAAAAACGAAGGCAAGCTTGACCACTGTATTAAGACATCTTGGGACCAAACATGCCTCAGAAACATTTGGAGTAGCCTACTATGTTCTCAACCTATTTGAGGAATGCAGACTGCTTTGGAGAAGGAAAAACAATCACCTACTCAAGACTCCTACAAGCTACTGTTTTAGCACATTTACCAGAAAAACGTCAAGATTAATTAAGAATAAAACTACTAAAGAGAAAACAAGAGATCACACACTGTAAAACCTTGTCTGACTGAATCTCATTTCCAACAATATTTTCGAAAGTAGCACTCTATGTACTGTTTTAAGCAATACAGAATATCCTTAAGGAAAAATGCAGATTTAATAACTTTGGTAGTCTCAAATGCTAAAAGCAATCACTGTTGCTAACATATGTGTTAGCTGCATTCACCACATGAACTCAAGACCATCAAAACCTTACACAACTCCTCTAACAGGTCAGTATCATATACATCCAAGGTAAATGGCACAAACCAGCTGCTGATTATACAGCATACTAAGAAGCAAAGAACAATACCATCCATATATCTGTGTGATTTACTTAATAACATGCACAGGTTCATTTTCATGGCTTAAATTTTTAACTTCAGACCACTTAAACTCTGAAAAAAATTACTAACATCTACTATTTATACCTTCACTGCCAGAGAAAATGGCTCTCATCCAAAACTATTTTACAGCAGTTTACAGCAAGATTATTTGGTGTTTACAACAAAAACCCACACACTTTATGAAGCTAACATTTTTTAAAACTGCCAACCTATTGCACTTGGGAGATTACAAAGAGAATGTTTCCCAGAAGACAGAGCATGAGAGGCTACATGCCCTATACATATACAAAAGGAAGTAATGTTAGGGGAGCAGCACCTGGACAGAAATGTCTATATACAGCATTCTATGCTTGGCTTTACCTGCAAGAAAGATTTTTTTCATATTCCTTCAATGGAGTTTAAAAGTCACAGGCAGAACAAGTTAGCCAATATATTCACATCCATGCTAAACAAACACATTTAACTTGCATAGTTTTCTTGGTGATGCAGCAACCAAGAAAGATTTTTTTAGGTAACATGTGGCTTACATCCCTGTCATAAATGAGGCCAACTGAGTTCCTCAGAGTCCAAAGTGTTATGTGAATGGTTAAGGAGACAGAAAAGAACCAACAGTTTCCAAAGTATTTAATTTCATGTTTTAATTTTCTTTCCTGGAAAATATTGAGAGATAATAGTCTAATTAATCTTTTAAAAATTAAAATATGTAAAGATAGGTTCTTAAATCCTATCCTTAAATCTTAAATGTTACAAACTAATGAAGAGCAGTTAGATTTCCAAAGCCATACACCTCAAAGCCTTCTGTAATAGTCTGGAGTTTCATATGCTTATTGTTTGCATGCCTACACATGACAAAAGAAGACCATGAAAACTGGCAAAATAACCAGAGCAACTTTTATTAAAGTGAGCTTAAGGACTTGAAGGGCTAAATTTCTAATGCTTTGATCTGAAAATTTTAATTCTCACAATAAGTAAACTAAGCCAGATTTTGCTTCATGTTGCATATTCAAATTCAGTCTGTGCAGACTCTAGCAAACTTAGTGTACCCTTTCTCATAATCTTGATGTATCAGTCAACACTTTACATACAGTCAGCTTTCCATTTTCATCCAGGGCAATAATTATAGGCCAGTTTGTTTTCGGTTTGGTTTTATTCCCCAAGAGAGGCTGAAGTAGGTGACAGGTTTTTGTTTCAATAGCCTAAGATCATTCAGCTACAGTGGGAAAAAAACCTTTTGCAACAAAAAACACAAAGCTATGAGTTTCTAAATGTTTCTTTCAAAAGTAATGTAACTACTTTTAGCACAGAAATTTATTCAACTTATATAGTACAGTGTTTTAATTCAGAAATCAATTATTTCAAGAGGAAAAAGGAAAAACAATTAGAAAAGGAATGTACTGTGTACCATGAATCTTTATATTCTGCTGTATCAGAAATACATTTGAGTGGTATGAAGCTGATTTTTAATCCTGGACAATAAATATCCTATTACAAGCACAATCATCTTCTTTTCTTCAAAAACATACTGTTGTACGTAACTTGACATCTAATCAAGAACAATTTTTAAGAATGTTTTTCTTAAAGGATACTTCCTTCTTTACTACATCAGGAGACACGAGGACAGAGGTGGTAAGAACTTGGGACCTTTGTCTTCTGAACCCTGGTATTTATTTCCAGAAAACTAAGTGTGCAACAAAACAGAATGCAAACACATTTTGGAATAAACGTAAGGACAAGGAAGATTACAAATATAATTATCTTCTAAAACATAAAGGAAACAAAAAAAAAGAGTAAACTCAAAGTTCTGTATTTGCACTCAGTTTAGTATTTTACAGTACAAAATATACAGTTAAATGGCATAAGATACCACTACTCTGTTTTTCATCCTATCCAATTTATACTCAAGCCATTTTAGCATCCGTGTTACATTCCCTTTTATACTAGTTGTATCTTATTTTCTTCCTCGGAGCATCAGAACTGCTTGAGCTACACTCTCTAATTCGTTGCTAACACACATTAAAGCCCAATCAACAGAACACCAAGGCACACACCAGCTGAGAACAATCTCCTTCCTATCTACTTTATGTTATTCATTGTACTACCCAGACACTACCAAACCAAGTGCTGTGTAGGCCCAAGAGGGCAATAAAGTAAGAGAAAAAAAGGCACTTGAGTAAGGGATTACCCTGGACTATGGCCCCAGTTTTCCCGACAAAAGCATAGCAAATATGTAGTAAACTAAGGGCAACCCTACCAAATGAAGTCTTGTAATTTTTTATGTTCAAATTACCGTAAGACTATAAAAGAAGTCATAAGAAAGAGCAGAAATAATTAACCTGCTTTATAAGAACAACTTCTACGTAAGAGTTCACTCTCTCACTCCACCAATTCACTATGCTACGGAGAGTGAGAAGTTGTGATCTACTCACAGAACAATAACGACCAGCTACCATTTCTTCAAACCATCCCTGTCCAAGAGTAACCCAAGGTTACCGAACAACTTCACAACTAGGATCAAAGTAGTTAATAGCATAGTATAAACTAATACACAACTCTTTGTTAGATTTCAGTACATCAAGTTTTTATGACACCTAAAATTATCCATCACGTCCCCTGAATCCATGCAAAGACTTTGATACTGCAATACATGCAGTGCAACAAAGAGTTGCTCATTAAATGCCTGGAAACAGAGCCTCTCCCTAACTACTTCATAGCCTTGCAGCTATGCAGGGAGTTAGCCAATGTGGGTATGTCTGTAAAACAATACACTGTTATCACTTATACTTTAAAGTATTAAGGCTTAATTTCATTAAATTTTAACTTTAAAAATAACTATTTAAATCTCAAAACTTGGGCTATACGGAATACATCCCAGATTAAGCATACAACAGGTGAACCTGTTTCAAGTAAAAGCTCAGTTCCAAACACAGTGCAATGCCACAAACCCAAGAAATATTGAATTGGAAGTGAAGACTCCACTCAAGTCCTGTTTAACACATAAAAAAAATCTAAGCATTTTGAAAAAACTGAAATTGTCTTTCTTAAGTTACACATAAAACTGTGGGTTATGACTACTGTCTTATCATAGAAGACTCAAAAAATACTTACACATTCTCTAGTCCTTTAGAGTCTTCCAGCCAAGCTAAGTAACTTATTTCATAATTGCACCAAAGCTTCAATATTTTCTACAATCCAAAGATGTATCTATTAGCACAAACAAAAACTAGAAACAGAATTAGTTCTACTTTTTCCACCTAGAGCAGAAATGCAGATGCACTATTCTTCAAGTATTCCTCAAGACTACAACTCTCCAAGACAGGAGGCCCTGCAGCAGGCATTTTTTAGCTACAGGTGTATTAAGAGGATGGACCTTGCATAAACAGTCCTGGCTTGTACAAAAGAGCGGTTGGGACCTCACAGTGAAAGGGCACAAGAATTTTTTAAGAAGTCAGTTTCCCTGACGAAAGCATATTCTGCCACCAACTTATTTAACACAGTAACCTACTCCACAAGAAAAAAACAACATTGTGTTCCAAACTAAGATGATTTTGAAAACATAGGAAGACAAAAATTAAAAAAGGACAGAAAGACGTAGCCAAAGTACCCTCACACATCACAGAAGCATCATTCTCTACATCTCAAAACCCCATTGTTTTGCAAAGGCTTTTTTCTTAACCAAACGGGTTGGCATGGGCTAGTTGTTTTCTAGAGAAGTAGCATCATTAGGAAGAGTGTAAAAAGCAGCTCGTAGAACAATGAAAGCCAGTAAAGTTTGAGGATTTGGTAATGCATTTGTTAAAGTCAAGTTCCTAAGTGCTGCCTGTCACAGAAAAGGAGCCTCTCTCGCTCGCCCCTTCGGGAGCCCTTGGCGCACCCTCACCTCGCAGCAACCCAGGGCTCCACCGCACAAACCCCGCCACTGGCTGCCCAAATCGCCACC
>VXBU01009025.1:442976-460355 GCA_013400315.1 Bombycilla garrulus
CTGTTTCTCCCATATTTTCTCTTCTCTGTCTCACAGCTGCTGTACGTCTTTCCTAAATACTCCTTCCCAGAGGAGCTACTATCATGGCTGTGGAGCTGAGCCGTGCCCTGCAGTGGGTGGGCTGCAGCCAGCTGGAACTTTGTGTGATGTGGGGCAGCCCCTGTTCTGTTCTCACAGAGGCCACCCCTGCAGCCCTCGAGCTGCCAAAACCTGTGTACCTACACCCAACATGCCGCTTCAGTGCTCCCTTAGCTGAAACCAAGCACAGGCTGGGGCCTGATGCACAAGGGTGTCAGAGGCAAACGAGTGAACAGATCAGTGATATTACTCCAACCTGAGGAGCACAGCCATTGCTGCTGTCAGCTCTACAGATCTCACACGAGTAATGAACGCATAGTGCGCAATAAGGGACACCTTGGTTTGGGCATGTCCGTCTTTGAATTTGGATACTACTTGTGACCAGATTTTGAGGCACCCCTGAGCATCTCCAGCCTCAGGTGAAGACAAGGGGAAGGATGTGCAGATGTTCAACATCCAAAATTCAGACACAGGGAAAGTCAGGATAATCACTCAGACTCACTCTCATTTGAAGGTACTTATAAAAATGTTGCCTCGGAAGCAGTGCAAAACAGCAACAGGAGAAAGGCTCAAGTCATGGTTCCTGTAGGCCTGTTTGGGGTGGCAGAGAAGCAGCCAGAGGGTCTTTCAGGCCAAGCTAGAGCATGAGCCAGCCTTTTGCCTTTAACCAGCTTTTTTGTCATACTGTATGTATAAGATAACTCATGTCCCGCATCTGCCTCTCAGCACTGTGGTCAACTTTAACAAAAAGGGCAGCAAATTCATCTTGTGTGTCACACCCCTCACTATGATGCAAGTGCTCAAGTACCTGCTGGAAAACCTTGCCAAGGGAATCGGTGCCTGTGGTCCGGGTACCATTTCCATTATTAAACACTGACTTACTTAATGTCAGTATCAAATAGGCTGCTAATAGCCAAAATTTGCCCAGTCATATTTAGCATAATAAATGGATGTAAGCTTCCCTGTTGTTATCCTTTAATCTGGAGGATTTATCCAGAAATTCAAAGTAAACTTAGAAGCTTCTCAGAAAAAGCAGCTCTCGTATTGAGGGATCTAAATGCTGAACAGACTTGACAAGTCTTCTCTCTCTCTCTGTCTAATCCATATTCTCTGTAAGAAAACAGGAAAGAAAAGGAACGTCCACAAACCCTAACACACATAATAGAAAAAGCTAAATCAAAGGCCATGGTCAAATCTTTGTAACAGTAATATACAAAATAAAGTCCAGCACTATCCATATGAAACAGAGACATTTGAATTTATTATATTAAATCAAAGATCTAATCTATATAATCATACAGATGATAAGCAAAAAGCTATTCTATTTCACTTATTCAGAAAAAATTAGGACTAAATCAACCAAATATGCAGTTTATAAGCCTTGATATTCAATCTTCATTTTTTTAATAACTGGTGTTTCTTAGCTAAAAATTAGAATAATGGCCTGTAAACTCTTTAGGTTAAATAAATTTTTTTTTTTTAAAATCACCTATTTTAAGATACATTAAAGTCAATGTATGAAAATTAAACAACCTTTTTTCTTCTATGAGCAAATCAATAAATATAAATTCAGTGCAGTCCACCAACAAATCCACAAGTGTTTGAAAATCCAAGTAATCTTTAGATTTGTTCTGAATTTTAATTTACTCTCAGTCAACTTTAGTGTTAAGTAGCTTATAGTTAGCATTGTGAAACTTGAAAAAATTTTCCTTTCCTCAGTATTGGTACACTTTGATAATTACAGTTATGTCACTGACCATGTCCTCTGATTTTCAAATTCTATAAACAGTTCTATAAACTGCAACTAGGTGGCTATGCTTTGAGTAATAGGGTTTCAGTTAATATCAATTCAAGCTAAAAAGTATTTTCCCAAAGCTGGTCTGTAAAAAATTCCTCAAACAATTTTGTCCCTTCTTTTTTGTTGTTTTCTTTTTTTTTAAATCCGGTCAAGACAGAGGTTCCAAGTTAGAGCAGATCTTGGTTGCAATTTGCACCAATGTAACCAAGTTTTGAGAAAATGGCTTACAGAACAAACAAAGACATAAAGAATCAAGTGTTCTCCATGTAACAGTGATCTAACAATAGTTTCACTTTATGTGTAGAGCTTTTGTTTCTGGATCTGGGAACAGCATATGGGCAATTCCTCTTACCCTCGGAGGTCAGATTCCATTATATCTGACCTCCACATTACAAATTAGCAAACAAAGCCATTTGTGAGCCCTCACTGCTTGTTACTGTTATTCATGCAAATCTGCTGCAATGTGCCATTTAGGACAGTCCTTGTTGTAGCCCAACTACACCACGATCTATGCCAATGGCCAATAGACTGAGATACAAAGAAAGAAACAAGAAGTTAGCATCGATTTTTCCAGCTGTCCACACCTGCTGGCATTAATAGCAGAAGTTTCTAAAACTAGATGTGCCAGTCCTTGATGGAGGAATGAGGGTCTCACCCCCAAGAAACAACAGAGAGAAGCCTGCAGAGAAAAAGGAGGAAAAGTTGTGAATTCAGTTTATCAGGAGGTTCAGAGCTGTTAAAGGCCCAGGTGGTGGGGGCAAGAAAAGAAAAAAAGAAAGTTTACATTGAGAAACAGATATATATCAAGTCAGCCTTCTTAGATGTTTATGCATGTTTTATTTTTTCATAAGGCATACTTAAAGACAATTAGATATGAATAAAATAACAGCATTGATTGACTGTGGTGTAGCATTTTGTTTAGAGTATTTTTGGTTCAAATGCTGTACAATCCCATGATCTTCAGAAAGGGTATGTGCTATGCCATGAAGATGCCCATTTAAACTGTATTAAATTGGGGGAAGCAGGTAGGAGAACACTAGTTGTTTTGGAGTTAACCTCAAATAGCAAAATTTTAGGTGTGATTGTTATATCCACTTAAATGCAAAATCTGTAGTTATCATTAACTCCTCTTTTTGGTAATAACAAAGTAGCCTTTACTAGAGAGTGTAAAAAATTGTCATGTAACAGCCAAGAGATGGGCTGAATGGGCTGAATTTATAATTTATTCTGTAAATAATTTGCATACATTCATATTCATATGTACATTCTGTATATCATTTACATAGTTTTCTGTGACTCAGCAGTTGTTTATCAAATAGCTTTCATTATATAGAATGTCACAGTTTCTGAGTCAAGCATGTTTGTAGCATTTATCCTTTCAAGTCGGACTTGAAATTATGGACATTTCCATGTAAAAGAAAAATTTGTATTTTTATGTTGTTAATCATAAAGGCAAAAATTCCAAAATTTGATGGCACATTGCGGGGTGTGGGTGTGTGTGTGTGGGACTTGGAGCACTTTTGCGTAACAAATAAGTTACACAATCTGTAAGGTAACAAATGAAGATAACCGCATTTCTTTTTTCCTGGCTCTTACTGTCCCCAAATTTTGATGTCTTTTCATTATATGCGTATGGAATTATTACATGTAATATGTAGTAGAGTACAGGTAGTCTCCACTGAAAGGCTTATAACCAGTTTCCTTACTAACCGTGTTTTTATGTCTCCTCTTTTGCTGGAAAAGTTTAAGGTGAAAAATCAATGGGAACTTTTTCCTGTTTCAGTTATATAAATGTAGTTCAGTATATTCATTGGGACTTAATATTTAGGACCTTCTTATATGTTTAGGATTTCTAATGGAGATTTTAAAAACCATAAAATCTCAGGAATTTTAGAGTATTAATTTATATTTAAAAATAGGAAAAAGAAGAACAAATAGTGGGACTTCAGATTTTAAATATATATACTATACAACTAGTAATGTTGGAAGTGTATTATTATTATTAGTATGATTGACCAGATACTTATCTCCTTTTCCTCTTTCTTATGTTTAATTGCCAACCCTTCCACTGTTTCAAGTCACAGTCCCAGTAATTTCAGTGATGCATGGGGATAAACCCATCCACACAACTATAAATCTTCAGCAGTGTTTTGGCAAAATGTACATCTATAAAAGTACTGTGTTTTTCACCTTCACTGAGGACCTCTATTCCAACCAAGGGTCAGACTTTCTTTAAAAATTTAACCTTCTTTAAAAATTTTATCTGCTCCTCTGTATGCAAATAAACTAGCAACTTAGGCACAGACATTTTCTATCTCTTTTAATTGTAATTAGGTAGCCCAAAATTCCTAAGAGGATATTTTACTTTTTCTTTAATTGTCATGATGTTATAGCCAAACTACAAGTCATAATTTTGTAACTTATTACTAGATAATATAGTATATCTGAAAATCCAAAATACCTTGTTGAATCTTTCTGCATTTTACAAGAATTTTTTCCATGCCATTTGCCCCGAACAAGCACTAAAATGCATCATGAAATGCTGCACTGTTCATTGTAGCTGTTCTGATACACTGCTGAGCTAAACTATCTCTAATATCAATACCTTCTATTTCCAAAACTAGTCACATCCGGGCACTTAAGAGTGTTTACTTTATCTGGGCCAGTATTTTTTTTTTTTTTGAAGTTATGAACTATTTTCTCAAACAAGGAAGTTCTATTAATATAAGTTTACAGGCAAAAAGCCCATGTCTGTGTTCTTCTCTGACTCATCTGTTATCAAAAGAATGAGTGCCAGCTTTAGAAAACTCTATTTTACAACTGCTGCCTGAAACTTCAAAACTGTTTAGAATCTTTCAAAGTCAAAAATTTGCAATGTTAACATCTCAGATTAAACAAGAGTAACAGAGAGAGAAAAATGCACTAGCTGCATTTGTGTCATGGAAAGATACAAAGAGGGGATTTATCATACCTGATCAACGTCTGCATGAACACCCTATCTAAACCTGGTAATCTGTTTAAAGCTTGCCCAATATGGGATGCTTCATCTAAAGAGGAAGTCTCGCTACTCTCTCAAATTCCAAGTTAATTGTGTAATGTTGTTGAAAGCTTAGGAGATGCAACTATTTCCTAAATTGACCAAATATTAAGCTGGGCCCTGAGGCTTCCTTAAAGCTCAGGACTCTGACTGAGACCATAGCCAGGATGTGGTTCCCTGGTATCCTCTCCGGTACTGCTCCCGGTTAGATACAGGCAACAGCTGTATTCATCTCTTCTCAACCAACTTACGGCAGAGGGAACTACTAAAATGATTCCTTAAAAAAAGTGAAAACTAGAGACAGGAGGCTTTTAATGAAAAGCCAGACTTGAGGCTGGAGGATAAGCAAAGTGTCACTGGTAAAAAGCACCTGTGACTCTGTGTCTGCACCCTCACTTCTGCAAATTTTACTTAAATATCTTTCACACTTGAGGACAGGGTATCTTCCAGAAAGGGACATTTTAGTGCTGCTGGATGAAATAGCTTGCTGTGCTAACTATGAAAAGTGTCGCATCCATAACGAATAACTTGTGATGGAATATTTAAGCAACAGGATCTTTTTGGATTTCTAGTGGCACTCTTTCAGAGAGCACACAAGACTGCACAGATTAAAAAGTCAGTGGAGTTTTTTCAGTAGTGAATTACTGCTTATTTTCTCAGAAAGAATTTTAAATGTAGCTGTATATTTTATTTTAATATATCATTTTATCTTAGAAGTAGCAGAACAGCTAGGGTTATCTCAGTGTCACTCTACTTAGCTCCACTTTTTGAAGCTGGTAATTGTCAAACAATTTCAGCATGAATGTTTATCATTTAAGGCCTCAGATCTGGAAAACGTTTTTAAAATTAGTTGTAAAATATTGCCTAAATTATTTCTGACTTGATCTGAATAAAATATAAACCAAAAATATTTTGTGACTGAATTGTACTGAGGGATATTTTTCTCCCTCTGTTCTGAGTCCTAGCATTTTGATATCAGGATTTGACAGATCTATTTTTCTGAAAGGCCAGTAAAATGTTGAAGAGAAAAACTAAGAACCTAAGAATAAAAAACTAGATTCTTTTTGAAAAACAACCAATGTACACCTTAGGCTGGTGTGCAATTTGCAATGATATCTGTGAGCTTGCAGTTTTATGTACCACAGCTTGAAAATCACATTGCTTAATCCTGAATTTCTTTAGAGACATAAAAGCTTTTAGAAACTGATGTTTTAAGAAAATGAGTAAAAAGGAATACATACAGAAATTGCACAGGGGAAGAAGTTTGAGACAAACAACATACTACCCAGTGATAAATATACAGAAGGTGCTAGAATCAGAGCCTGTTGTCTGTCAGGAATGAAAATGTAAGCATGTAAAATGGAATGCAGAGAAAAAAAAAATCTTTACTAAAATATATAAAGTAAAAAAAAAAAGTTCAGAATATTTACAGAAGTCAAACAGTTGAAATAGGCTAAATAAAACCTTCACAAATATTAGACAGTGCATTTTTCTCTTCAATGCAAAAATGGGCTGGAAGACTTTCTAGACTTTGATTCATTTGTGATTTCTTTATTTGCATATTGCCGAACTGCCTAGCAACACTGAGAGTCCAGTCCCTTATTGTTAACAAGATTGAAATATCTAGATCTGTTAGCTTCTTATGAAAACTCTGAGCCCTAATCCATCATACTGTGTTTAAAAAGACGCTTTGGAAAAAATCTAAAGGTTTTGAGGAGATAAGGATCTTTCTATCCTCTCTTTTGTTAGTGTTACAAGTCATGCATTGCTTTCTTTAGTACTGTCTTAGGATGGTTACTATATCAGTGAAGTAATTTACTTCATTAAATTTTCTCTTAATATCCCTCAAGAGGACATGCAGGAAATCAATTTTCCTTCTTACTGTGGACTGGGAGTAAATTCTATGTTGCTCTTTACCAGGTGTCCCAGGTTTTGCTGCTTGCATCAGGGATGGCTAGGTGTAGAAGGAAAAGCAGGAGTCTGGAGTATGCATCAGTTATTTTGAAACATTGCAGAATGAACCAAAGACAACTGTTGGTTTAATAGATGAGAAAAATGTTTTCAAGGGATAATGACCAGCTTCTGGGGGTTTCTCTGTTGTTTTTTTCTTTTTTTTTTTCCCTTCCCCCCTGAAGACAGTCAGTTGTGACAACACATCTACTGAACAAATGGGGGTAGATAACAAGTCCTCTGTTTCTGAGTATCTTCTGATGTGACTGCTGAATTGTACCTTCTACCTTTTGCACATCTGAGTCTCCCATTTCCCCAGGTTGTGCTTCTGCTGTACTTCAGTCCTCAGGGCAAAGAAAAGCAATCTTGTCTTGCCTTGAAAGTCCTTTGTGTAGTGGCTTTGCTGCCCAGTGGGGTGCCTTACATTTTTAGAACGTTACCCTTAAAAATGTAACCAACAAAACAAAACAAATTACAAATTTTTAATTAAAGGCCGTTTTCTTTAGTTGGCATGCACTGAAAACCACGTGTCAGCTAGTGGGTGTGTATAAACACACAGCGGTGAGGCTGCAGCTGGTCTTCAGACAGAAATATGCTGCTGCTGAAGCAGAGCTGGATCATGTCATTTTGGAATGTACAACCTATCAAGCAGTAATTTGGGGGTAGATTGCAGTTTTGACCTCATGCTAGCAGCGCGAAAGATGAGCTGTATGCTAATAGCAGCTCCCAGCGCTGCTCCCTGTTGGGCTGGGAGCGCACACACAGCAGCAGCTGCTGCCCTCACGGAGAGCTGTGCACACCCTCTCCCGCACCGGCCCATCTCCGCTGACATCTGGGTACAAACAGCATCATTGCTTGAACCCTGTCAAGGCTGCTGCCTGCCATTAATCAAGCGTCTGAAATCACTTTTGTCAGGTCTTGATGAAACAGATGAAGTTCTGAACAGAGCAAACTAAGGAAACAGAAGAATATGCCATCCTTCTTCGTTCCTCTGCATACATTTATGGAGAAATGCTAGCCAACAGCTTGTCATTTCACTGAGACATAACTACGCAGTGCTACAGCTTTCAGACGGTTAAATGGGTTGCTGGCTTGCAGCTAAAAGAGAAATCTGGGAAGAACAATCTGAGACCAAACCTCTCACGTTAAAGCATCCCCACTAAATGCTATTTAAGCCATAAATAGCGAGGTGATATGAACACACAGCTGTCCTTCTACTAAAGTGAGAGCCAGTAATAGACCCCTAACTTGAGAGAATTATAAGACTGGGGTCTAAGAGAGTGATTTGTGGCTCATATTGGACAAATAATTATTTAGCACTAGTCCCCAAGAATATACATGCTGCTTTCTGAAAGGGTCACACAGCCCAAATGGATTCTTAGTGAAATTAGTTATTTTCTAAGTGTAGAGCTAATTAAATTGTAAAGAGAGACCTGTTGGCATTGGAAACAGTATTCACATTCATCAGATACAGCCTTCTTATTAAAAGAGCTGTTGAAATACTGGCTGAACCTCTCTACACCTGTCTAATCCAGGTGTCTTCCAGTATCTGTGGAGAATATTTGCCTAGCGGAAATGAGATCATTTCAAGGCATGTTTTTGTGACAAATCTTTCTCTTTGAGATAGGTATACATCTGCTTCCTTCAGGTAGTGAACAAAGCAACAGACAGACATTGAGATATTCTTTCCTCTGCTCCTGATATTAGCAATGGGAAGGTATACATAGCTATGTGGCCCTTTTGCTACATGCTACATTCAATATACAGGAATTAAATCACTAAATAAACCACAACCAAGAAGAAAAATAAAAAGAAACATAAACCAAATCAAAACTAAAAAGCATTGAGATGAAAACCTTCAAAAATACCATCATGTAAGGATATGCAGCTTTCCGTTCCATAAAATTAAGAAGAGAAACATTGTCCAACAAAAACAGCGCTAGCTCTCCTAGCAGCCACCATTGCATTATTCATTAAAATGTCAGTGTATTCTTCTTCACTAAATATAGAGGCTTGGAACATTTAAATACTACCTGTAAACAGAATGGCTTCTCTATGAAAAAATTAAAATTAAAACATTATAGTTTTATCACTGTTTCATCTAAATATGCATATTTTACATGAAATTTGCTAGTAGTTATAGATGAATGTGTGAACTAAGATGGCAAAGAATTCAGTACTGAATAAAAATATTTTTAGCCCAGCATGTGTCATATATCTTGTATCTTTAGGATGCTGTTAATAAAGAGTTCCTATATGGAACAAAAAACCACATTGGCAAGGATTGAATTTTTTTTTTTTTTTCATTTACACTTTGAAAACCAACTCATTGATAATAGCAGAAAGCTTTCTGTCTTTTCCTGCTCATGAATACTTCAGATTATTAACATCCCTTAAAAGTGCTTATACTTGAAAATAAATCCTTGGATAATGCATGCAATCAGACAATTGACTCCTTTAGGCAGCCCTGGTAAAATTAGAGTTAAAAGAAGGTGAAAATCAGAGACAGGGGGAGAGGCTTAGAGGAAATCTTTTCCTTGTGTTACCCATACAGGTGTGTATATGTGTAATAATAAAATTAAAAAAAATATATAAACCCATTGTGCTGGTGAAACATAGGTGCTGCGTTAGTTTTGCTTTTTTAAGTAGTGTTGATAAAAAAGCTTCAGTGTTCTAACACATGACCTCTTCTTCACTGAGTGTGACTGAAGTTTCTGTGGTTTACATTTACCATGTTAACCTGAACAGAAATTATGATCAGAAAAAAGACAGTAATAATGACAGTTTGGCAGCTCTGCTGGGTGTCACTCTATCGATGTCTCATTTATTCTCTCAGGCTACACATGCCAGTCCATTAACAGAGTGCATTCAGCTACCTGCAAATGAGCCCATTTCCCCTCTGCTCTCTGTCATTCATTGCCTACTGCCACTGAAGACTGCAGAGACTTGATCTTGATAATAATCAGCCCCGTGGTTAATTCTGGAGGCAGAATACGGTCCATCCAGCTCACTGCTTGGCAGCTATTCTGACTTAGCAGTGTGACATTAGCTAAAACTTATTTTTGTCAGTTCACTAGGAAAATATCACTAGGTGAAGGCATACATATGGTTACATTTTCAAATTGACTTCTTCTGAAAAATGTTCTCAGGATATTTGGAAAAATGCCTGTTTTAAAGACAGAACTGAAGTTTAGTACAGAAAATAGGTTTTCTGCATAGATTATACAAGTACTACAGGTGAACTTAAGTAGGATGTTTTTGCAAAAGTACTTACAGGATCAAAAAAACATATCTAAGAGTTGCCATTCAGAATACACCAGCAGACAGTCTTCAATTTTTTTAACAATTCAAAGGGAGATATGTGGCTGAGTAGGAAAACATGTAGGGAATAAAACAGAATGACAATTACATAAAACAAGTTAGATCAATTTACAGATGAAATTGTCAGCAACAAATATCGTTAAGATCTGTAGTCTTTAAAAAATATACATATTTGTCCAAGACTGTTTAATTGTCCGAACAAGCTCTGAAAGTTTGCCAAAAATTGAGAAGTCGCACATTGTTCATGTAACTGTCCAAGAACATTTAGGCAATTACAGCTCTTGCAGATGTCATGATGTCAGATTTGTGGGCAAAGACAAGCCATGTGATTTTCTGCTGCCTTCACAAACACCAACTGATCAACACGCAGTATTAACCTCCCAAAGTTACTGTGCCTATATAAAAGCATGCAGTAACAAATGAAACAGAAACAGCAATACTTTGAGGTCAAAGGATGGCATTGCAATATACCTGGAGTCCAAGACCCAGTTTTAAAGCCTAGGAAAGTCACATGAGAAATCTAGAATGTATTAAAAATAAGTCTAAATCTGCAATCCATGCATACATCACTTCAAAACTGTGTTTAAGATAGAAATACAAATATTTTTATAATTTTTATGATCTTGATTACAGAAAATTTTTCCAGTATATTTCTTTCGAATTGTCAAATATTGCAACATAAGAAGACTTTTGTGTTTTCAAATTTTTTTCAAAAGGTAGAAAAGCTGAGAACATAAAGTATATAATTTCAACTGCATCTCCCGTCAAATCACTGCTGTTTGAGTATTTATTTTGAGAAATTGTGCCCTACTCAAGCCGGGACATAATTTACACTACAGTAGTTGCTTCAGTAATTTTCTCCCTCTTGTCATTTCTGCCAGAAGTGAATTGATGGTGTTTGAAACATGCAAGCCCCATTCATGAAGAGCAGGCCACCTCTTTTTTGTGAGATGAGAACCATAATTTTGAGAAATGAGGTAGATTCTTGAAAAGACAAGAATCTTGGCTGGAAACAGAATCTCATTTCCTCTTTCTTTGGCACCATTTTTGGTTTTTTATTAATTCTAAAGGAAGAGTAACACTGGACAAAAGCAATAAATGTGAGACGCTAAACACTGGCTTCTTTTTTTCTGAAGTTAAATAATGGCCAAGCTAGTGAAAATGATGAGGTGACTGTGGTGTGTAGGGTAATGACATGAATTTGCAAAACTCACTTTTGATGTAAATAGAGTATTACTTAATTTGCGGATACTATTATTACTAATTAACAGTGATAATATTAAAAATTATATTGAATTTTATTAATGTCATCCAAAGTTTTTACAAGTCCATAAATTAATGATACAAAATGACTACCCCATCAGTATTTTAAAAAATTATTTCCTGTTTTGGCTTAATCTTGGTAATTTAATTACAGTTACATCAGAATAAAAACAAAATGTCATAATGTGGGCTAAAATGTGAATATCTTCCAAATCCAAAACTTATTATTTAAATGTTTTCGTCCTTTGCAATGATGTACAGCATTAATATTAGTAGAAAAGAGTAACCTCCATGAAACTTTAGTTCTCAAGAATACCCTGTTTCCCAGAACTGTAGAACATCTTCAGATGTTTAATACTACCCAAGCAATAAACTACAAAAGCAGATCCCTTTAGAATAAACTGTCTTTATGAAGCAAGTGCAGCAAACCATGTGGTAAATTATATAAAAGTAGTAGAGAAGTGCCCTGAAGTGCACAAACTAAAATGCTAGCTGTTTTACATCAAAGATTTTATCAGTAGTTTATTAATTTTAAATGACATAACCATAAACTTGTTCATATAAAGGAAAATATGTGTGGCAATTATGTGCCCTGAGCCAAAACTCGTGTGCCCTCAAGTGAACCAAAGCAGTTATGTACATTAGGCATTGCATTGCCAGCTCTTTCTGTAAATTGGATGCAGATCCAGTTCATGGCCATTTAATCCAGCTTTTTCATTTTGGAAAAATAACCCCAAAAACCAAAACAACACCACCAAAAAAAAACCCCAAAAACAAACACGTCAGTGTTCGGTTTAATTTGCTTTTATATTTCTGGTGGAAGAAAATGCTTACTGCCTGTGAAAAGGTAATTAAAAAAAAATCAGATGATGGTAAGAAATGCCTTTCCATGGGTCACTGATCTTGCTGCCCAAAAGTGATGACCACAGCCAGTGCTGGGGGAGAGCTGCTTTCCCCTGTCTGAGTGCCCTGTCCTGCCCAGAGACCACAGCCACTGCCTTGGTAGGTCAGTGGCACATCCCTGACGGTGCTTCGGTGCTTCCAGTGTCTATGGGCCTGTTCCCAATTAATTTGCCTTTTTTTTTTTNNNTTTTTCTGCTTTACTGGTATTGTCTACATCGACAACCTCCTCTGCCAACAAATTCTGCAAGTTCATCACCTGTAAAAATGTTTTTATAGGTTTTAAACAAACATCATGGAAGAAAGATTTTCTCACTTAGGTTTTTGAAGGCCTTTTGTTTTGCAGTTCACAGTAGACATTTATATTGGTATTGACTGACTCACCAAATACAATAATCTGTATGAAATTAAATTGTCTAGCTATTATTTAGATGAAACTGATTTTTCTGCACCACTCTATAAGTCAATTGCTTATCTGCATATGTAATTTAGCACAGAAGATGGATCCAGTTAAATGGAAAATTAAATAGGAAAAGAGAGAAATTAGAAAGTCTCACTAGGGAAGAAAATATAAACAATAAATTAATAATATCATAAATAAGATTTTAAATTTGCATCTACTGTGCTGCAAGTACAAACATTTGAAATACATATTTCAGTTTGGTATTTCATACCTGATTCAGAAGCAGTAAAATTCAGGAATTTACATTAAAGTACCTGTTGAGATCATGTCACAAACTTTAAGATAATGCAATAATTACATGTTATTACTGGCTGCAAAATTAAAAAAAAAAAAAAAAAAAAGAAAAGTTTACTATATATGCAGCTTTACTGGCATTAAAAGAAAACCTTTAAAAAACTGCTATCACCCTACTGATTTGGAATACTAATTCCAGGAATTTGGTAGTCAGTTAAAGCAATAAACACACAGCTACTTATATATGTCCAGGTTGTCTTTACTGTGCACATGCAGTCCACTACAGACTGCATATATAGGTAACCAACAGTTGGGGTTTTATTTGTTTGTTTGTGTGCTGTATGTTGTTGTTTATAAATTTCAGATACTGATGTAGAAGCTAGTGAACAGAAAAGAATGAGAAATTTTGGGGTGAAAGCAAGCAAGGAAGGCCTTCATGGCCAGAAATCATACTTTTAAATGAACTCTGAAACAAGTTGAGAGGCAGATTGAGAAATAGATTAACATAAAAGGATAATTCAATTATGAATTGTAACTCACTTTTCTATTTCAGTCCCCTTCCATTCCCAATACTCTGATCTCTTCTCTCCTTCCTTTTGGCAATCCTCTTTCAGCTGCCACAAGGTTAATTTTAACTATAGCATGCTGTCAGTGATATTTGGGCATCATAATCCCTGTTTGGTGTTCCTGTCAAAGAGGTACCTGGAATATATGGGATTTTTTTGCATCTGATATGCCCTGATGTTTCTTTGATTGCTGCTCCTTGAGACAGGTGAAAAGCCAGACAGCAGGAAATTCCCTGAGAATTGGAAGTTGCAACAGTTAAGCTCAGAAGTACAATAAAGATATTATCACTAATGGTATCAAGTCCCTGTCAGATAGAGCCTTTCATATGTTGATCTTCAGAGAACTTTTGGAATGTAAAAGGACAGAAGTCAGAGCAGTAAAGAAGGAAAAATATGTTATGAATAGACATCTTTGAAAAAAGGATGCAGAGATAATAAGACTTCATCCTGTAATGAATGAGTCACAGAAATAATAAATAAAAAGACAGAAAACTTAAAAAAACTCAGAAAAAGTTTTTTCAAGCTCTGTATTAAATTTGAAAGAAGGGAAATTTAAAATTACAGCGCATCCTATATTGAAAGTGCTAAAAGATGGCTTTTGTAAAAGAACTTCTACAAAACTGTAAGAATTACAAAACATCTTCATTTGTGCACCTGCAGTTACATGCTAAAATGTCATGCACATTAATGCACAGCAATATCCCCTGCCTGTCCACCTTTCATCAGTTTATTGGGATAAAACCCATCTGACACAGAGGATATTAAAAAAACAAAAAAAAACTTATTTGAATTAGAAACCAAGCTTGTGAGGAGTCAGGAGTAGACAGCTCTTTAAAGTTCATGTTATGCATAGTGCAGTAAGGAAGGAACAAGGGACAATGTAAATGAGATCAGTGACTAATTTCCCAGTGGTGGAACTCCTACACATTTTAACTGCAGATCAGTAAGAATAAACTTGGAAGAAGAGATACCCACGTTAAATAATGCCAACAGAGAGGAGAAAGTAAAACTGGCTTCAGAAGCAGTCACGGGAATATACAAGGTAAAGGGAAAAAGCAGGTAAGAGGGAAAGCAGAGCTGCTAGAGTGGGTCAAAAACAGGAGATGCAGACACAGAGGGAGTCAGTGCTCCCAGTAATGAGAGAGTAATCTTCCCCTATTTAGGTTGTCTTAAAATGCCAGCAATAATTATTGAACCCATCCACTTCTTTTCATTTTTAATATCTAGTAAACTTTTTTCTGTCTCTGTGTGTTTAAAATGAATACCAGTCTTGAGCCATGACAGCATAAAATGTATTGCACCAGCTGATGCAGCATGCCCCTGGATCAATTTTGGGTAAACAATCATCTCTTTTGTGGTCTAAAACAAGAGCAGCAAAACTGAAGCTGCTTTTCAAGGTTAGGAATATTTCTTAAAGTTTAACCTAATTAGACCTTCATTTAAGAAAATCTGACCAAAATGGCCACAATTACAGTGCAGGAGTATATTGGGAATGGAGAGTGCACGTGTCTCCTCTGTGAAACACTTTTGTAGCCACTAACACCAACACTGAAGACAGAGTAGGAAAACTTTTGTTCAACCAAATTTAAATTTATTTAATTGTTTATAAGTTTATTTGTTTACAAATTGTCCCAAATTTATTTGTTCAACCATATTTAAAGAGGTAAGAAGGACTTGGATTGAACACTCCTGTAGAGGTGAATGATGTAGCCTTCCTCCTGAAGAAATGTTTTTATTTTGGGAAATGCCTGCTTTCTTAATTCCTTCTCCTTGCTGCAGAAGTGAGATACAAATTCATTTTATTATTATCACAAGTATCACAAGGGGTCACATTAAGTTCCCACCAGTCCTGTTTGGGGAAATGTGAGTAGCCCAGTGTGCATCTGGTTAGAGCTCTTTATATTTCATTGAACAAGCATATTGTGCACAGCTAAACAGAATTTTTACTCAGTAAGTGATCCTTCTCTTGTAATTGCTCTTGAAAAAGCACTGATAGATCCATGTGAGTTGAGCCCTTGTTGCAGTAATCACAGTACATTAATAATTAGTTTAATAAAGTCCCCTTGTTATATTGTTCTACAGATAGAAATACTGTCCTGCAAAATGACAGACAGTTTTGAGTTGCAATTGAGAATTTAGTAAAATTTTGATAGAGCAGATGGAGGACTAATGATTAATGTGAGTTTACTGTGGAAGAGTAGCACAGTGACAGAGACCACATGGAGAAACAATTAGCCATAAACTGAGAGGGCAGTGACATATATGCTTTGGAAAGCATTTGCATGTAGTGCACCACACCTTTACATTTTTGTTGGGTGATGATAAAAATGTATTTTCTCATGCAATACATGGTATAGCTCCCACCCTGTGACTATTATATGTTGGAACCCAGAGGGTTCCTATGACGCCTTTGGCTGACCCAAAAGCTGGTCAGGAGGCTTTTCAGCCTTGCCAGAGGTGTCAGAGACCTTGGAATGATACTGAAAATGCCTGTGGCTCTGATTCTAATCCATGGAACAGGTTGTCAACTTTGTATGAAGAATTTCAAGTCACAAAAGCTTAGATAGAAAAATAGTAGTAGTTACAAGTAAAAAGAAAAGAATTTGAGTGTATGTCCAGAGGGGTTTAAAGCCCTGTACAGGGGGCTTGGAGATCTGTACAGGGGGGTCTGAGGCACAAGATGGAGAATTTTTACACGTGGCATATTATCTTTTGTTCTTCTTCATAACCTCCATCTTCTTGGTGATGCTGGCACTTTTGGATTGGTTTGACACAGATCTGGACATTGTGGTGTGAGGGGCACGAATTGGTAATTAATTATAAACATTAAATACATAGTTGTTAGTATAAAAGATTAGAGCTAACCCGGGGCAGGCACAGTGTGTCTCTGGACGCATTCTGTGTCAACCCTGGCAGAGCAGAGAAATCTACTTTTGATAAGGAATTAATAAACTGCCTTGAGAACACGAACAAACAACTCCAGACTACTCCTTCAGCAGGACGGGCTGGAAACCTGGACTTTTCTATACACTGTGAGGTCTCCCGGGACTGCGTAGATCCTTGCAATTATAAGGCCATCTTCTGTTTTGCCTCTGCAGTTATGCGCAAAAAAATTCACAAGCACATACACACAACATCTATCATTTCTCCACCTATCACTCATTTATTTTTTCCAATTATGATGACAAGCACAAATTTTCAAAACTAAGATATGCCCTCAGATCAGATGACCAACAATGTACCATGTGTCTTTAGTATGTGCTTAAGAAACTCCTTTGTGAAATTGCCTTGCATTACAGACAAAGCAATGTAGTCATAAAGCCTAGGTTACATAAAAAAGAAAACCTAAACCCTCTAATGATTCACCTCCTACTTCATCCCCTCATCGCTTTGCTTTACACGAGTCAGCAGGAGTGCCGTCAGACACATCAAAGTGACATCAGCAAACACTCCATAATTATTAATAATAATTATTTATTATTAATATAAATGTAAATTGTAAAATTGTACAATGGTTTGGGTTGGAAGGGACCTTAAATATAATCTAATTCCAACCCTATTGTCATGGGCAGTACACCTTCTACTAGAACAGGTTCCGCAATGCCCCATCCGACCTGTCCTTGAACACTTCCAGGGATGGGGTACCCACAGCATCTCTGGGCAACCTGTTCCAGCGTCTTACCACCCTCATAACAAAGAATTTCTTCCTAACATTTAATCCAAACACACCATCTTTCAGCTTGAAGTCATTCTCCCTTATCCGGAGCTC
>VXBU01009025.1:461116-477956 GCA_013400315.1 Bombycilla garrulus
TCTGATTCTAATCCATGGAACAGGTTGTCAACTTTGTATGAAGAATTTCAAGTCACAAAAGCTTAGATAGAAAAATAGTAGTAGTTACAAGTAAAAAGAAAAGAATTTGAGTGTATGTCCAGAGGGGTTTAAAGCCCTGTACAGGGGGCTTGGAGATCTGTACAGGGGGGTCTGAGGCACAAGATGGAGAATTTTTACACGTGGCATATTATCTTTTGTTCTTCTTCATAACCTCCATCTTCTTGGTGATGCTGGCACTTTTGGATTGGTTTGACACAGATCTGGACATTGTGGTGTGAGGGGCACGAATTGGTAATTAATTATAAACATTAAATACATAGTTGTTAGTATAAAAGATTAGAGCTAACCCGGGGCAGGCACAGTGTGTCTCTGGACGCATTCTGTGTCAACCCTGGCAGAGCAGAGAAATCTACTTTTGATAAGGAATTAATAAACTGCCTTGAGAACACGAACAAACAACTCCAGACTACTCCTTCAGCAGGACAGGCTGGAAACCTGGACTTTTCTATACACTGTGAGGTCTCCCGGGACTGCGTAGATCCTTGCAATTATAAGGCCATCTTCTGTTTTGCCTCTGCAGTTATGCGCAAAAAAATTCACAAGCACATACACACAACATCTATCATTTCTCCACCTATCACTCATTTATTTTTTCCAATTATGATGACAAGCACAAATTTTCAAAACTAAGATATGCCCTCAGATCAGATGACCAACAATGTACCATGTGTCTTTAGTATGTGCTTAAGAAACTCCTTTGTGAAATTGCCTTGCATTACAGACAAAGCAATGTAGTCATAAAGCCTAGGTTACATAAAAAAGAAAACCTAAACCCTCTAATGATTCACCTCCTACTTCATCCCCTCATCGCTTTGCTTTACACGAGTCAGCAGGAGTGCCGTCAGACACATCAAAGTGACATCAGCAAACACTCCATAATTATTAATAATAATTATTTATTATTAATATAAATGTAAATTGTAAAATTGTACAATGGTTTGGGTTGGAAGGGACCTTAAATATCATCTAATTCCAACCCTATTGTCATGGGCAGTACACCTTCTACTAGAACAGGTTCCGCAATGCCCCATCCGACCTGTCCTTGAACACTTCCAGGGATGGGGTACCCACAGCATCTCTGGGCAACCTGTTCCAGCGTCTTACCACCCTCATAACAAAGAATTTCTTCCTAACATTTAATCCAAACACACCATCTTTCAGCTTGAAGTCATTCTCCCTTATCCGGAGCTCCCTTACATGAGCTTGCAAAAAGTCTCTCTCCATCTATCTAGTAGTCTTCCTTTCGTACTGGGATGAGTAAATCATCCCCTGGCGTAATTTAAGGGTATGTCCTCTCATCCTGTAACTGGTTAATTAGAGGAGAGGAGAGGCGGTCCTCACCTGGCTACACCCTCCCCAGAGTAGGTGCAGACACTCTGAGCTTTAGCTCTTCTGCCGCCATCCCGACCCGCGGGATCGCCGGGCGGGAGGCGCGGTGCCTCACGGGAACTGCAGTTCTCTGTGCTCCCGCCGGCCCCGGAGAGTTCCCGGCGTGCTTCGCGCTCAGCGCCGGGCGGCGGGCCCGGGGCGGATGCGGGCGGACTACATTTCCCGAGGTGCTCGGCGGGGGCTTCCAGCCGGGCGGGCGGCGGGTCGGCGCGGCGGTTGAATGCGGGCGGGCGGAGCGGCGCGATGGAGCTGTCGGCGCTCGTCAGGAAGCTGGGTAATGGCTCCTTCCCTCCCGGCTGCGCTGCCCGCGGGGCTGCGGGCAGGGGCAGCGTGCGGCCCGGCGCTGTTCTGCGGGAGCTCGCCCGTCCCTGCTGGGCCTCCGCCGCTCTTCGCCGCTCTTCTGCCCGCTGCTCTTCCACGCCGCTCCCGCTATGTGGCGTGGAGGAGGCGGCGGCGCTCCCCTGGCGGGACGTGCTTCCATAAGGGAATGCCAAAGGCTTCCCATTTAGACACGGTGCCTTTCGATTCGGTGGGCTTGGGTAGTATTTTGTCCGTTTGGTGGGTCTGAGGCAGCTTTCCGTACCCGCAGCATACTCTGGTAGATGTTCCGGCACCAGGTTACGGCAGTAGAGGTGCATTTGGTACCGGATTATGTCAGTATTTTTTATAACGTCTCACCGCTTTAAAATCACGCAAACACACTTGATTAGGTTGTTGCTGGTGAGTGTAATCATAGTTGTCTTCCTGGTAGGCATAATACTGGCAGTTTATAAGCCGTCTTTTTTTCCCTGCATCTCTTGCAGTATTCTATTTCTCCAAATAAGAAAAAAGCTATGTCAAGTAATTTTATAGGTTTCTTAATCCCTTGTTTTTGGGCAGGTCATGAGCTGACAGAGATACGAGAGCGATCTTTGAAGACTATTCTGTTTAAACTAGACCACAACTTGATTTCCTATGCTGATCTGGTCCATGAAAAAGCGCTTTTTCGTAACCTTTTGGAGTGGTTCAATTTCCCAGTTGTACCAATAAAAGAGGAAGTATTAAATTTTGTGAACAGTTTGATCAAGGTATGACATACTAACATTCATTTATTTTTAAACTATATGTTTTTAGAATGCCGAAGATAAATAAAGCTGGATATTACTTTATTTTGTAGCTCCATGTAACGAGATTTTTAAAGTGTTTTACAAAGACAGGAATAATAAAGCCACTGTGTGTAGACCAAAATTTAAACAATTTTAGCAACCTCAAATGGATCTGAGAGATAGCTGAGAAAAATCAGTTTTTCTGGGTTTCTGCTTTAGTTTCTCTGCTTCTTCAGTTTCTCATTTAGTGCTTCATTTTTAACTTGGAGCACGATTTGCAGCTAAGCATTTGCGTTGTTCCTGGAAAGTAAAGATTTGAACATTGGTGCAACTAATTTGAGAAAATGCTACAGAAACTTCAGATAGCTCATATTTTTACATTCTTGTGTTTTAATCACTAAACTGCAACTATGCAGAGTTAAAAAACAACCCATCCTTGCTACTGATGAATGGATGTCATGGTTTAACCCCAAATGGCAGCCAAGCCCCACACAGCCACTTGCTCACACCCCACTGGTGGGACTGGGAGAGAATGGGATTGGTAAAAGGGAGAAGACTCATGGGTTGAGACAGAGGCAGTTTCATGGAAAAAGCTAAAGCTGCATGCATGAGCAAAGCAAAGCGAGGATTTAATTCACCACTTCCCATGGGCAGGCAGGTGTTCAGCCTTCTCCGGGAGAGCACAGCACCCTCACACATGATGGTGACTTGAGAGGACAAATGGTATCTCTCCAAATGTCTTCCCCTTCCTCTTCATGTAACCCCTTTATAGACTGAGCATGCTCTTGGAGCTAGATCGTCTTTAGGGTCGCTTCCAACCCAGGCCTTTTTGTAATTCTGTGATAGGGAATATCCCTCTGGTCAGTTTAGGTCACGTGTCCTGGTTGTGTCTCCTCCCAGCCTGCCATGTAACTCCCAGATCTTTTGCCAGGAAAGCAAAAAGCCTTTAGTTCTGTGTAAGCCCTGCCTAGCCGTAACAAAAATATCTCTTTATTATCAACCCTGTGTTCAGCACAAATCCAAACCACATCCCCATGCCAGCCCCTGGGAAGAAAATGAAAGCTACCTCAGCACAATGGTCAAAACAAATAAAGGCAAAATATAACTTAAGGATTTAATTTTTTTTCCTTCTTCCCCCTGATGCTCTCTATTCCCTGCCCCCATCCAGAGACCTTAAGACTCTTCAAACTAACTTTGTCAGTTATTTGTCTTAACTTAGCATCCATCTGCTGCCCAGAAAATGATTGAAATTGGTGCAGTGGAATTCTTCTCTCAGCTTCGCTCTGATGTGAATCCAAACTTGCAGGCCATAATTGATGGCATTGTGGATGGACTGTTCTTTCTTCCTTCTGAACTCCCTTCTAGTTCTTCAGTATGTTATCAAGCTCAGTCTCAGCCTTCAGTAGATCAACCAGGTAAATTACATATTTTGAACTGTAATTTATTTTATATTAAAATAAAGCAAATGAAAATACTATGGGAAGCTGATGTTTTCAGGCATAGTAGGCAAATTATTCCTGAGAGATCAGTGAAGTGTGTGCTAATCAGATTCTGCCAGAGCCAGTGTGACCTTAGCTAAATCACCTGGTGGCATTCCTGTAATGGAATTCCTCAGTGTATAATATCTATTTTCTATAATGTACAAAGAGCATGACACAACTTCCAAAGACAACTTTATGGCAGCAAGTGTGTAGCAACTTCAAATAAATCTGTAATTTAGCCAGTATGCTTTGCTGCTTTTCTTTGTATAGTAGGCTTTAGCTTGGAAAGCTATTCAAATCCTATGAGAAAAAAAAAGAAAAAAAAGCAGTAGTTGATCCTAATAGAATGATTTTTGAAACTACAGTAGTTGTACGCGCTATCTGCTTAGTATTGGATAAGCATTTGTCATAGAAAAATATATATACTTCCTTTAAAATGTCAAATTATGTGTGAAGTGCTATTGCTTGCATCTGTTACCTAACTCATTATCTGTCTGTTACAATGATTTACATTTCCTCTTAGATGTAGTCTAACCCATTTGGGTCTTCTTTTTCTGTAAAAAAATTTAGAACAGAGTTTGGAGGAGAAATTTACATTTCATATTACATTTCCTCCTACTTATTGTGAGAAAGACACTGCTGTTACAGTGCATGTAGTAGTGATGACCCCACCTCTGTCACTCATACAGTGCAGTCACCGAGATAAAAGTAATTTTTTGGTGGTTTCTGCCACCTCTCTAATGCTTGGAGATTTAGTTCACTAGAGCTATGTGCCTGGTGATTAATTTCTAATTTTCTTTTCCTTCCTAATTCCACATAGGGGCAGATTCTTGCTTAATTTTTCTACTGTATGAAAAAGAATAGTCTTCTACATGTGCATTCTTATATTTTCTGAAACTACTCAGTTGAAGTTATTTATACTGTAAATTATATGCATGTGTGGATGGAATAATCCCAGTGTTCCTAACAGGAGTGTTGTATTTTTCTTTCTGTTTCAACTTCAGTTACTGGAAAAATTGTAAACGTATAATTTGGCATTATCTAGTTTGTTCATTTGAACCACATATTATGGTTTGGAGAGATTGCTTTTAGTGTTAACATTTCTTGTGTATATTTTTATACAGTTTGCATATGAATGACATGTAGCAATATACATATATACAAGAGGGCAACTTTTCAAGTGACCTAAGACAGCAGTTTTGTAGAAAAAGGTTTTAAGTAATTTAATTTAAAAAGTTAGTTTTATTACTATAGAGGTAGTTTAAGGGAAAACCATTTATTTTGCTGCCAGTCCTCCATCAGGTATTACATTTTGTGTAATTGTTTTTGCTATTGTTTTTATGGTACGCAAGTTAGTGTAAAAAATGGAGAAAAACACACCCTTTACAGTTGTAGAATGTGATTATTTAAAAATAAACATTGACACACTCTTTTTACTCCATTTTCATGTTCATCCGAGATTATTTTAACCTATTAAGGAAACTGATTTAAGACTCAAGGGCAAGAGGGAAGTAGTTGAGGAAAAGCATGAAAATAAATTGAGTTTTTCTTTTTTATGCATTTTTTAAACTTACCCCTTTTTTATTTTAGTTCTGCCTCAAGAGGAATTATTCACTGGATATTTTTGTCAAAGTAGAAGTCATCTGCTGCAGTTAGAAATATCTCCCAAAAGAACAGTTGGTATGTGTAGTTATAAAAGAATATGTTAATTACAGAAAGAGCTTAGAGTTGTAATTTNNNNTAGATGGAATTCCAATACAAATGTGGATAGCAAAATTGACTCTTCTTTTTCCTTTCGTTATTTATGTGAAATCTAACACCACAGAAGCTACAATTATAATGTTTATAAAAATGTCATTCATTTTAATAGATAGTTCCATTTTCTAGTAAATAGTGTAGCTCTCTGGAATATCTAAAGTACATTAGAAAGTGCTGCAATTTTAAAAATTATTTAAATTGCCAGTGTTTTTCAGATGATGTGTTTCAAAATAAGAAGTGGCTTAAAGGACTAGTACCTTTTATTTCAACAAAACTTAGTCTGAAGTTCCTTTCTACTTTTTAGAAAACTGGTTTAGATTCTAGGGGAATCTTTGCTTTTTTTTTTTCAAATGAGAACCAGTGTTTATGCTTTGGTTTTTTTGTGAAATGATATGAAGTGTTTCACTTACAAACACAGATCAATAATATTTTGGCAAGTCTTTGCCTGTACCGGTATATTAGTGGCAGTTCACAAGAGAGTGTCTTATTTAAAATGCAGTATGGTGCTGAGATCTAGATTTTAAAACAGGACTTCGGAGTTACTGTAGATAAATCACCAGTTGAGTTTTTAGTAGCGTATCAGCTATCTCATGAATTGCGCAATAATTATTACAAACCTTTAAGCTAAAAATAGCTTTAAAGTAATTCTCATTACGAAGTTATTATGTGTCATAATTTTGTAAGAACAATAATTTACACTGCTGTAAGAGTAAAATTGTGAGGTGAATTTTCCAGTTTTAGGGGTCATGCTAATGGATAAAATATTCTTTAGTAGCAGATAAAAATTATAATTTGATTGAAAGCATCATGTGTCAGATTGAGTACTCTTGCACTAATGCTGTGTTCATTATCATTATTTTTCTTCAATAAATATATTTCAGTTGGATTTGGTATGACCTTAGTGATGTTTTAGTATTTTTGTATGTTTTGGCTGAAAACTCATTCAAAGCATTTGAGATTGTGAAAGCCTATATTTACTAAAAGATATTTCTGTATAAGATAGAATATTTTTTTAAAATATTTTTTACTTTGCCTTGGATGTATACAATATAATATTTCTATAAAATATATTTCAAGACATCCGCTCTGTTTTGTTTTGCAGTGAAATGCTTGAAATTTTCCACATTTCCTTGGCTAACTCTGACTTCAACAGATAGACATGTTCTTTCATCAAATGAAAGGTGCAGTAATAGAAACAATACAATTTCCTTGTAGTTTTTCATTTTCAGGAGTAGCGGCTGTAAGTTTCTGTCCTTCTGTGTCATGAGGTTGTTCCTGTAAACAACCCAATGAGCTAATTTTTGATAAATGGTCTTAAAAGCTGAGCTGAAGCTGGGCAGTGTCATTCTCCATTTTTTGTATTTAAATCTGAGTGTCTTTGGATCTTTTGTTGATGACACTTCAATCTGTGTTTTAAATTTCTTAAGTGAATCAAAGATTTCTTTCAGCTAATAATAGAACAAGCTTGAATAAAAACATTATTTGCTTTACCCCTAGGACCAGTTGGTAGCAAAATCCCTACTTTCAGCAGTAGGTAAATAAGTTTGGGTACAGACCCTTATCCAGGCATTGAGTCATTCCAACTGTCTTTCTGTAATGACTTTTTTTTTTCCTTTAATTCAGAAAAAGTGTTTGAAGTGACACAAGGGTGTGTTCTGTACTTGGGATTCCTTAAGAGTTGTCACAGAGCTTTGATAGATTTCTAGCATAGGTTTTTTTTGTGTGTGTTTGTTTCTTCCTTTTGTAAGATCTCTGAAGCTGGAGAACCCATTTAATATTTAATTTCCTTTATGTCAGAGTGTAGAAAAGGAACACAGATTTGTAACACTGGACATATTTGATATTTTACAGTGGTTTCTGAAACAACTGGAAAAAATGAAGTAGACTATTCTAAAAACTGTTATAATTTACTAATATTCCTCTTAGAGAATAGCTAATAAATTTCTCCCTTAATGGATAATTTCCTGCTTAGGTAATGCAAGTGCTTTTAAGTTATACATGAACCTTAGTAATGAAAGAAACTTTCCTACTGGTATGAGTTATATTACTTGCTATGTACCACTGAGATAATCACTAGCTTCACAGGGAATTTCCAGTAGTTCTTATTTTAATTTCAAATTCAGAATCAATACAGTTATTTCTTGTTTTGGAACCAAATTTTACCTGTGGGAATGGAGTTTGTTCTTTATTGTATATAGGATTCATATAGCTAAGGAATAATTCAGCTGAAAAAATGATACAACAGTAGAATTACAGAGATTTTTTTTCTTTAGGTTCTTCAACGTTGTGATTATAACTTTCTTCTAAAGACTTGTTCAGGTTAATAATTACTGGTTGGTTTTCTTTTCATTTTAATACATATTTAAATATGAACTTGTAGCTCTTTAAGGAGTAACAACCAAAGTTTAATTTGGAGTACATGTGAGCTTCTTCAGGACGTGATTATGCAAGATTTTCCTGCAGAGATCTTCCTTCAAAGGCCAAAGATTGTACAGGCAAGAATTCACATAAAGTTTAAAGTTTTTATTGGTATAAGCTTTGCTAAGGATGAATTGATGCAAATAATTCAATTTGCAAAGTAGTTAAACAGAAGTACATACCTTTATGCTAACTCCAGGTGCATAGGAAAGGGGACATTGACTATATATTGCACTTTAAAGTTTTTTGCTTGTAACAATGTATATTGCTGATCAGTAATGAAGTGTTTTCTGAAGTAATACTTTGTTTCTTCTGAATAAGATAAGTTTGTGTGGTTGCTGTCTGCACACACTCTAATGGGCTCCCTTAATGAAAGTAGTGACTTTATTGGAAATATAACATGAAACTTGGCTTCTTCCTTAGGCCTGATAGTCTTGTATTCAGTAATGAAACAGTAGTTGAGCCTATTTATTCTTGGCTGTGATGTTGAGAAATGCTTGGAAACATTTTTGAGCTATATTTAGTTTAAGACTTGCTTGCATGGTTGTTCATGAAGGTGATTAGTGTTCAAGTCTCAGTGTTGGTGGTTGTGTCTTTGCAGAGCCTTTTGTCTCTTCTAAACCTGGCTTTTGGAGGAGATGGAAGACACCAGCTGGCTTTGCAGGCTGTGTCGTGTTTGCAACAGCTCTGCATCTTCTTGAGAAGTAGGCTTAACTTCTATAGAGATCCAAGCTTTTCTTCCTCAGAGCAAGGTAGGTAATTTTAGATATTTGAGATACAGTTGTTTTTACTGGAGATAAGATTGTCCAAAATGACAGAAAAAATCCTAAAACCAGAACTTTATAGCAAATGTAGTCTTGTGAAATTGTTTTGCTAAAGAGATGGTGTTCACTACTATTAATTAATAATTAAAAAACTTTGAGTACTTGCATTGTTTTAAAGTACTTATTCAGTTTTACTTTCCTGTGATTCCTCATTCATCAACTTCTCCCAGTACCCAATTGTTTGTATGTCAGCAGGGGAGGAATTTTTAACTAAAACTAAATTAAATGTGTAAAGTAAAAGTGGGCAAAGTTTCAGAAAAGCTTTCAAGCTATTAGTACTTAACAATGTAGTTACTAATTTCATGAGCTGTGTGAACTTTGGGTTTTTTGTGCTGATGGCTAAAAATAGTTTACTCATTGTTTTGAATTTTGCAGTCGTGAAGGCTGCTTCACAATGTTCTTAATGCTTAAATGTTATGCTTTAATGATGTAGATTACTTATAATGGTCTTCTTGTTTTCATTTTGTCATCTGAATTGAATCATAACTTTGTTTCTGTAAATTGGTAGTCTGCTTCATAAGATTGCCACTATATTTGGTGTCTTAATAAATGATGCTGGCTGCTAATTGAGTTATAACATCAACAAGACCAATACCCTCACTCAGACAGCGTGTTTCTGTTTTTAAAACTCAAGATTTATGATTCGGCTGGAATCCTCAGTGGTTTTTGCTTTGGAATTTGGTTTCCAAATTCTGCCACTTGCCGGTAATCAGTTGATCTATGTCATCAGTATTTACGTGGTGTTTTTTTCCATATCCTACCTTAGTTACTGTTTATGATGTAGTATCTTTCAGAATAATGGATACTTCTAAGGGAAAATATATTCTTTGTGTTACATGAAGGCACAGCTTCCCAGAATTCATCTATATCTTACTGTCAAGAAGCAAGAGGTGCTCCTCGCTCTCAGAATCCATCACCTGGAAGTAGTAGCCCTCGGCCCTCTGTAATTGGACGGACAGTTCAGCGTCCTAGAGGAGATGGTCAAGATTGGGATGCAGTGTCTTCCAGGTGAATGAAACAGGAAATAACTTACACTTGAGTTAAAAACATTTTAATACAGGATTTTATCATCAGCTCCTTGTCAGTGTGTGGATTCATCCAACAGTTTTGGTAACTTGTGAAGATTCAAACCATATTTGTGAATGAATCCTTTCTTAAAGTGGTGTTCAGAATACATAAAATCATTGCCACGTTTTGTACCTAACCACCATTTTAAACAAAGTCTTCCTATCAATTGTTATTGCTTGTGCATGTATTTGTAAGACACAGAAAAGCATTTATTCTGTCTATTGCTGGAAAGTCAGGGATTTTTCTTTTTTTCAGCAGATGACTTCATAAGTACTTTTAAGTGGAATGGCCATCCCATAGGTAACAGTATATAGTATTGTCAAAAATGTTATGCTGCATAAAGACTTCTATTGAAGTCTTTAAAATTTGTTGTTAAATGTGACAACAAATTTCAATTCTATACCATGTAAATCTTTGACTCTTATATGAAATTATTAATTGTCTGTATGCCCTCAAAATGTAGAAGTTTGTGTGTGGTTTTGTTGCTTGTCTAGACACAACCTGAAGACTTAAAGCTGCTGTTCAAGTACCAATGTATTCTAGTATGTGGGATTTTAAAAGTCCTTGTAAATCTCTGCTGTGTGCTTGTTGGTAGTTCTTTTGAGTCTGTGATGTATGGGCTTAGTGATTGAGTACCTCCTTTCATGAGAATAGCTCAATTGTAAATACATTTTGACAGTCATATTCGAAAGTTATTTTTATTTAAGTCTAATATATTAATTTTTTTATCATGTAACTAATATGGCACTGTCAGTGAATTCCAAGCTTTATGCCTTCTAGACCCTGGCTATTTTCTGAAGCTGAACAGTTAACAGTTTAATAGCAGCTGCTGTATATTGTGAAAGAGAGAGAGATATGGCCTGGCTGTCAGTCTAGAAGTGAAAGCTGCATAAGAATAAGTACCAGTTCAGGCAGTGATGACTCGAGAAACCAAGGAGTGCTAATAGGGTCATTTTATGAGCTGTTCATGGCTGCACACCTTTATCCTCTTTCATCCTGTGTGCTGCAGTACACCTGCCCATTGTCCCTGAATCTCGTTTTTTACAAAAAATATAATTTAGTCCAGAGGTAGCATAAAGAACAACAGGATGTTGTACAGAAGATATGGTAGCAGGAAATGACAGGAATGTTACTCTGACATTTCTGATTTTGATAAGGAAGAGCAGCTTTTAGTGAATCTTGTCTTTTTCTACATAATTGTAATGTAAATTGGTTTATTGCAATTCTATATTTAACTCTTCTTTTCCTTCTTCTTTAATCTTGAGACTCTTCAATCTATCTGTTTGTCTGTTTCAAATTCTGCCTGGAAACTTAACCTTTCCTCTTCTGAATTGTTTTTATGATTGATACCTCTCCTTCCTTTTCCTCTGGTAAGTGCAGCCAAACCCCAACTACATATTGGTGAACTCTTCTATTTTGCTTGTAGTTTTCTGTTGACTTCTTAATCAGTCAGCATTTAACTTCTTATAGACATCTTTCACATTCAATTAGACATTAGAATGTAACACAGTCTTGCCACAATTCAGTTTCTTCAGCTTGTTTAATAATAAAAATGGAAGCAACCAAAACTCAGTTATGAGTCATATATGTTTTTAAGGAAATCAAAATTGCTAAACATTGTCTGGGATAAGAAAGCTTAAAAAATATGTTCATTTTTTATTAATTATAATGCTGACAGTGGAATTAAATTATTATTGAAAACAGTTGAAAATGAATACAGTTATGAACTCTATATTGTTCATATTTTATGAACCATATATACTATATTTAATGTTATATTCATATATCATATATAAAACATTTAATAATTAAAATATGTCTATAATTTAATAGCACTCTATACTTTGTAATATATACTTGATTACACTTAAGGTTTTCTTGGACAAGGGAATACTTCCTGTTTTACAGTGTACGAGGTAGTCCTAGGAAGTAAACATAACTCATGCTTCTTAATTTTCCTTCTAAGGATTCTTGTGGCTACCTATATAGAATGGTTTTAATATAGTAAGTATAATTCAGGCTGAGATTTGATTTAGAAAGTGGNTCCACTACACAGTGCTAAGTGATTTTGAAGATGGTTGCCAAAACATTAGCATTCACTTGTCATGCTACCTGTTCTGACATTTTAAAAAACAGCCAAACAAAATCCTCCTCTTCCTGCAGCACTGGTAGATAGCATAGAAAGATTGGGATGGGAGAAAGGAGGATATGCTTAAGGCAGGAGTTATGAAAATACTTGGTTCTGTTTCCAACATCTGTACATACGTGTTTTCTCTTTGTAAGAGTTAACCGTGTTTCTTTTTTTTATTTTTTTTTGTTTGCTTTTTGTTTTAAGTGGAAACAGTACTCAAGNAAAGTTTATCATTTTTTTTTTTTTTTTTTTTTTTTTTTTGTTTGCTTTTTGTTTTAAGTGGAAACAGTACTCAAGCAAATGCAAACTCCAGAATCTCTTTGCATTCCCCAATTGATGTAGGACATAATGACCTACTAGATATTGAAAATGAGGACACTTTGGAATTACAAATGAAGCAGCTTAGCCTTCCTCAATTCTGTGTTTCCATCTTGGAAAATGCAATACCTCTTCTAAGAACAGGTGAGAAAGTTTTCAGTAAAGTATTTAACTTGCATATCTTTTCCATCCTTAACACAAGATACTCTTTATAAGTTGGTCGATGAGGTGAGTACCTCAAATAAATAAGGCACAGATGATTACTGGTGTACTGTGGCTAGTTGCAACAGATCTTTTCTAGGGACTTTGTTAGGTCATAAAGCTTGAACCTTCTGATTGATTTCCAGAACTGCTGTGGAAGTTTTAAGTGCTTTTTACTGACAGTGGCAGGAAGTGAGTGTATGGTGGAAAAATGGTGTGGCAGGATAAAATGTCATTCAGGAAGATGAAAAAATAACTCTTAACCAAAGGTGTTCTCCAAAGCATCTGTTTAAACATAGTTTTCTACCTGTTCAAGAAATAAACAAAACTTCTGGTGAGAGGCTTGTTTTTATTCTTACAAATGTAGTAACAAATCACTTGAGGAACATAAGTAATGATAGTCTAATTGCAAATTGTAATTTATGGAGGTTCTAAATTGCAAAGACCTTTTGGAGGACAATCTTCTTGCTCCTAGGTTGTCTAAAATGGTATTTATGTGTAAAATGTGAGGTAATTCAAAACAGGTATTGGTAAAAGTGGTCAGGCTTCAAATATAGGAGCTGGAAATGTGCATCTATCTGTGACTAGGATACTAAAAGTTAGAGGCTTCAACTTATAAACATTCTATGAAATGTGTATGAAAATGATTTAATTTTTTTTGTTATAAACCAACTAAAATGATTTAAGGTTTTGTTTTTCCCTTTCAGAATAGTGGTACTTAAATATTAATTAGTTTCAAGCACATTCATGACTTATAGCATGTTTTATTTATAATGTAAAACTGCAGAAAATATATTTTCTATCATTTCCATTTCTGTCATTTCAAATCTGCCTGTCATTTCAAATCTGCAGAGTTAAAAGACAATTTTTCTACATTTGAAGGTTCTTTCTTTCAATCTTATCGTAGAATTAAAATAGTTTTACTTTCTGGAAAGGTGGACCTGTCTTTGTTTATCTTCCCCTTAGGTTTTTTACACTTTTTAAACTCTCCTTGGTGATATTTCTTCATTCTTCCACTGTGCTGTAATGAGACACAGATTGTAAGGAAACTAATATTTTTATCCTGTTCCTGTTGATCTGAAAGCCTGTGATCTGAAGGCACACTGTGAGACAGTGTGATATTGTGAGACAGTAACACACAGTTTCTCATGTGGTTATATTTTGGGTTGTTATCTTTAGTAAAATCAACAGGCATTTTTATGAACATTATCAACTTTTGTGGTATAATGTAGATTTTTTTCTGAATGTCTAAATTACTGGGTAAAGGAAAAACCAGTAGGCTTATTGTAAAATTTGCTGCCTTTTATTTTGCAATATGATATGTATTTTAGTTAAGGTTAAATTCTGTTCCTTGTGGAGATGTTAGCTAGAATTTTTCTTCCTTTGTGCTGACCTGCCTTGTGAGTGAAGTCATTGTAGAAAACAGTAGTGGCATGGCTTGTTTTGGTTTTGTGGGTGTTGTTGTTTTTTTGGGTTTTCTTTGTTAAAATGGAGAAATTTATTAAGTTAAATTGGCATAAAATCAATGGAAAACAGAACTTCTGTGAGATAGGTAAAACCAAGCTTTCAAAAAGGCCTTGTACCATTCTGTCATTTCTCACCCAAAGGAGATCACTGAAGCTGCAAATTGCAGAAGCTATGGTCATTTTCACTACATATCTAGTCACATACAGAGGTAAAAATTCTTTCCTCAAGTACATCAACAAGGCTTCTGCAATGTGTAAAATTTACAAGAGATAGAAAAATCCACCAAGAAGTTAATGTTTAATTGTAATGAAAGTAGAGCTTTACCTTTTTTAAATTGATTTTTTTGAGGATTTTGAAGGATACAAAATTTTTATCTTCGTTAAAAGATAGATTGAAAATTCAATAGTGTTGTGTGAAATCCATCCATGATTTTAAATAGAAACATACCATCAACAAGTGACTAAGCCAACAGTTGCACTATATTGAATATTTAAGGGAAACTGTCACCGTATGGTTCCTTAAGATGTCAGACAGTTTTGGCATCTTCATTTGTGTGAGGCTGAAAATACTTGGTCTGGCTCCAGATATTCTGCCTTATTCTTCTTAAAATCTTCTAACTCCTCTGTTTTCTCATTATCTGGGGACAACAGGAGGAGGTTTATATTTGTGGTAACTGTAGGCTGTCGTTTTCTAAGCTCAGGCCAAGTTGCTTTGTGGCCACATACTCAAGCTTAAAATGGTACAAAGGATAAAAGTCACTAATCGACCAGATAAGCCTTGTTATTAAGAGACACTCAGAAGAAGAAAGTTAATGAATACCATCCTAAAAGCAAAGGGGAAACTGTTGTGATCTGTGCAAGTAGTTCAAGTGGGTATTCATCTCTTTGTCTTTTGAAAGATCTCAAAACAATCTGTGAAGAAAGGCACTCCTGTACCATTAATCTATGCAGATTAATGGGAATGGGTAATGTATACAGAAGATTTGTAACACAGCTGTCTGGATGGGAGAAATTATTGACTTTATTATGAACTTAAAAAAATTTCACTAATCAGATTTACAGCTGTAGTAAAGTTCATTATTATTTTCTTAAATAATTTTGTGATAGGTTTTAAGGAAGTTCAGATTTTTTCTAAGTATACAATTGCTTTAATCTCTTGTGGCTTTGGCTGGTTGTTGTCTTCTCTGATTCAGAGCTATTAGTGGTTGAGGACAGTTAGCATTAGTTTTGTAGAAGCATATAGGAAAATTAAAATACCAGAATTTCATATGAGGGATAATCTTTTGTATACAATGGTGTCTTCTGAGTATCAAAATATTATATTTTGTCTGTATTTGAATTTATCCTCTCATTTGTGTTTGTAGGTAGTAGGAGAGTGACAATGGAAGTTCTTGAATTGCTTGTTGAAGACATGTCTCTTATTGGTGATGCTATTTCTGAAAATGTTTGGGAAGATGACAGCCTTTTTGCATTGGAATTGGTAAGATCCTTCAGGCTTTGATCAACCGTATTTGTCTCATTTTATAAGCTTCTGGCATCTTCTGCAGTGATTCATATATCTAAGCTTCTGCTGAGCCGTGCTCTTGACAATTTTAAGTGGTTTCTGACTAGTTCTATTGATGGCACTTTTTAAAATGTAAGTTCTTTTACCAGACAATACTTGGAGTTTCACCTCAAGAAAATAAGCAGTCATTGAGAGAAACAGATGTAGGGAAGGAAATCTGAGGGACAATCACTGACTACAAATGTTGGACACCAATTTGATGCACATAATAACTTTCCCTTTCGTTACTCCTTATAAGCTATCTCTTTAAAATTAGGGAGAACTCTTCAGATCCAAGACTGGAATTCCAAGATACATACATGCTATCCATTTCCTACACAGGAGCTGTAGATCCCTGCACAAATTTCAAATATCCTAACAGTGTTGCTTAGCTGGGAAAGAAAGGAGAGGCCTTTTTGGCCCAGCAGAGATTCAAAGCATTAAGGTGCTATTGACTAAAGAATTTAAATTGCTGAGCGCAGTTGAGAGTTGTTATATACATGAATTTTAAAACTAGTGAATAACAGATAAAATTAATGTGACTTGCTTTTTTGAAGACAATTGGAAGTTGAAGCATAAGCTGGCATGACTCAGGCATGTAACAAACATACCAGAGCTGCAGACTGAAACATGTCTAAAGACTTGAATTAAATGTAGTCTTAAATGTACCTGATTTGAGTTAGAATTCATGAAAATACCACTGAATATGAAACAATAACAGCTGCAATATTAATTAATTAGAATATTGCTTTAGACTTTTCTCTATTTTGTAAATGTTAATATTTATATGTATAGGACCTATTGGTGAATGAAAAATTTTTCTTTGAATTTAATCTATCAGACTGTGGAAATCTATTACAGTTGATCAACATCACATCAGTGCTGAAGATTTCATTTAATCCAAGAAGCCTAATATCTCTTTGTCTCCTTGTTTTATGATCAGTAAATTTCATTGCCTATAAATCTGTCAAACTACAGTAGAAGATATCATATATATACCATACTGATTATAATTAATGGGAAAATGTTTGTTTCCAGGCTACTAACAAACAAACCTGCAAATTAGGTGGGTAATGG
>VXBU01009026.1:1817-20021 GCA_013400315.1 Bombycilla garrulus
AAAATTAAGTGTGGTGAAATCAGAGACTTTTACCTACACAACTTAGTGAAAATAAGCAGCTATAAAGCACACTGCACTCCATTGTTTTGTACTAAATTTAAAGCCGGCATTTGGGTTTATTACTTCTTTCCACAAATTTCACATTTCTCATCTTATTTTCAATGCAGGTTAGAACTGGAACCTCTTTCTGGTTTTTTTTTTTTTTAGGTGAGGGCTAAGTATATATTTCCTTCTGGCATTTTATTAATACTCTTGCTTTGGTTCACGATAGTTTCTGTTTTTCTGTCACTTTGAACTTAAGTTCTGTTCATTATTTTATGACAGTGACTTTGTTCTTCTGCTTTCACCTTGAAGAAAAAGGTATTCAAGATAATGATATTTAGGGTAATCTTCTGTTCACTGCACTTGTGGTGTTTTAATACACACAGAGACTTCTGTGGTTGATTTGTTCAGATCATAGTCCAGCAGGGTAGTCCACTCTTCTTACTTCTGGAATAAGTTCAGCCAGGCTCTATCCTGATTTCATAGCCTAAAACAGGCACACATTTCCTAGCAAGTATCTCAGTCATCCCATTCCCAACTAGCTACAATATTATTCCAATTTTTCTTGGAAGTTTTCTCTTGCTAAACTATTACATTTACTAGTAGAGATGCTTTACAACCATTATAAAAGATATCAGCAGAGGGCATCTTCATTTTGGCCTTTTCAAAGACATGGTATTCTCTAGGCATTTACAATAATTATAGCACACTGCCTGCTTTGCTTTCTTTTTGTGCAGGAAATAGGAAAAAAACAGAAAAACTCCCCTTCACCTCTCTAGCATATTAGTTCAAGGATCAGAGAGCACTAAAATCCCACTTAAGACTTCAGGTCAGGGTAAATTTCACCCTTGAAGAACTACACAGAGGGAACCAATTTCTTTTGTTCAGATTTTGGAAAAAGTCTGTCTGCTTTGTTGTGTATCTGGACTTTTTCCTCAAATGTGGTCTTTAAAATGTCCCCAAATTACCTCTGGTTGAGAAGACATGGACTCAGCTATAAAATGATGCAAAAGAAAAACCAAAAAAAATTTAAGAGTTATTAACTGAAGGAAAGAGTATTTGTTGACACTTAGAATGTGATTCAGTGACAGATGGGCTGCAGGTTTACCTTTACAGCAGTGTTCTTTTTTACAGCGATTTTTCCGTGCTCCATATTTGTTGTGGCTTTTTTGTCTATCACAATTGTTACAAGCATCTGTGAGTACCAATAGTCCTGGTCCAGGAAATGCTGCTTCTCTAGCCCATGTCTCACAAGAGGGATTTCCATTTCACTGTATCTGTGTCTGAAAGACAAAAATGAATGTTTCAATATTGCTCTTTCTAGAAACAGGAACAAGGATTTTTCCGTGCTCAGATTTCACATAGATGAGGAAATTACAAATTCTCTCACTCACTGAACATTCAACCCCTTCTATCTTCTGTTTTCATTATTATTTTTTCCACTGGATGAATACAAACCAAAACTATTATGCATTTTCTAGGAAGAAGAGGAATCAAAAAGAACAATATTTGAGCTTGTCTCTAAAAAGCTAATAAAATTCTTTTATAGAGAAATCTTACAATATAAGCCATCACCTGTCCTCCAGTAATCTCCAGGGATCTTCATGTTACTCTCTGAATCTTGTCACTGCCATTGAATTGCTCATTTAAATGAGAGAACTCAGGCTGCTGTGACACCCTTTCACTCTTTCCTAAAGAATGATGTCACAAACCTTACAACAAAGGGAAGCGTTGTCATTCTTAATTTTCTTCTTAATGCTAATTTTCTTCGTAATTTGCATTGAACAGTTACCTAAATTATTTCTTATATATAAATAATATAAGAAGTGCTCATAATTAAAAGCTACTACTACTGATACCAATACTTCTGTTATATACATCAGATAAAAACCTAAGTACTCATATTCTAATGACAAGAAAAACACCTACCAGTGTAGCATTAGCTTATCCTAAAGTAAACAGACACAATTCCATTTAGGTGGCTAGAACCTACTAACCACCAGAAAAGGGGAGGCTAAAATATTAAGGACTGAACACCAATTGTTTAAAAAACAAGCATGTGGGCTAATGAAAAATGTTTCCCATAATCGGACTGCTTTATAAATACTTCTTGAGCAACATTAACAGCAGCAGTAAAAGAGCTATGTGTAGTACAACATATGCCATATATCATACATTTGCCTCTGCTTAGATTAAGAATGTGTATGTTATTTATGAACAGTGAAGTTGTAAGTTTAAGGAGCATTTTGGGGAACAAAGTTAGATTAGGCACACTCAGTGTAGGCCGCACTGTTTGTCACTGAGTCTCATAACTTAGAATTACAGTACAGTGACTGCTGTCACATGCAGCCACATTTCAGCACTGTTTACTGCACTCTGTGGCCTCTTCTTGTCAAAGGTGAGCAACCTGGTACCAAATTTATATGGGCTTTCAACCAGCTTCCAGGCTCACATTTCAAAACACACAGGACTAATTCTGCAGCCAAAATCAACTTTTAAATCAAGTGACAAGAAGAAATGGATCATTTTAAACATGGTCTTTAACCATCACAACAGGAGAAGCCATCAAACAACCCAGGTTTGGTTACTGGAGTGCAGTTTAGGTACATGGTGGCCAATAAAACCTGAAGTAACTTTAGTGGTGATTAAATATGTCCTGGTTAAACATGTGCTTTGTTTAACTTCACTGACTTTTTTCACCTATCCCTCCACACACACAGACTCACCTCATTGAATTATGAGAAATATTATCTCGCAAATACCTGACTCAAATAATCACAGAATCATTGAGTGGTTTGGGTTGAATAGGACCTTAAAGAGCACCTCTTTTCAACCCTCCCTACTGTGAGCAGGGTCACCTTTCACAAGACCCAATTGCTCAAGGTGCAGTCAGTCCCTCCCATTTAGGTAATTAATGAATATATTAAAAGCATCCCTGTTTGCACAAGGCTTACAGCAATAAAAACACACAGGATACATATATTCAGGATGCTCAGAGGCATAATACAGTCAGTATCAAAAAGCAAGCTACTAAAATCCATTTGTCAAGAACTGGAATGCTCCATTATAGCAAACCTCCAGATACTCAGAACTCTTCCTCCAGAGCTACCTACCACAAACAGAACATGCTACTGTAACAAACTAAATACATTGAAGAAGAGCACATGAACTCAAGTTTTCATTCTGCACACATCTTCAAAGACGCCATATGAGAAAAAGACAAGTTAAACCTGCTTTACAGATGCTAAATCAGGTAGTACCACCTCAGAGCTAATATATTCTGAGCTACAGAGTCAACTTAATGAAAAAGTGAAATAGATAATCTTTTCAAGGAATTGTAAGCAAAATGTGGTCACAATGTCAAAGCACATCACCAAAATGTGATAAATAGGAATTCTAAATATTTCTATTTTATTTATCCTAAAGTAGTTTGGAGGGTGTTTTTTGTATACAGGATGCAGAATTTTATTAATGACATGCAGCTAACAGCAATTTATATATTTTTAGTTTGAACTATTAAGGAACAAAGTAAAAAATACTAAAATCAATTCTATATATCAGCCTTTTAAAGTGTGTGTGTGTGTTAAACAGTCAGTAAAAATAGACAGGAAATACTGTTATAATGGCACTTTCCTTACTGTCTCCTTTTTTTCTCCTTAAAGTATTAAGGCTATGCTAATTCCAGCTCTTCTTTCCCCATTCAGCTGTAGCAGTTGCTAAACAGCCAACCATCTCCATATGGAAGGTAATAGAAGAATAGTTTAATGGACAACACAGGTGACTCCAAATATATAGTTAGGAAAATAATTCTTTAAAACATCAGGAAGGAAAAGGATAAACAAAACAGGAAAACTGTATGTGGTTTGACCATCAGAGCAATGATTGCCTGTAGAATTTTTCATTTAAGAATTGTGTTGATGTTAGTCTGGATTGAAACATGCCCTCATATATCAGGGTCCAAATAATATTTTAAACAGATGCACAAAGTAAAATGTAGAACATTAATCATACTGAAGGATCATGATAAAATGAAAGGGTCTCTTTCACTCTTTCTAAGTTCTGGTCTCTATACGACAAAGCTTCTTCTCTCATTCTGCACTACTGTGTAAAGCTGAGGAATATCTTCTTTTCCAAGCCATTTTCTGGCACAGACATGCTGCAGAAACAGTTTTCATGAGTGAGAGCAGGGCTTAGTTTTATCCCAAATGCAGTTTTATCCCTAAAATAAAATCCTCTTACCAGAAATTAAGTCAAGTTATATCCAAGCCATCCCTAGAAGAGCCAGCCACCAGCCAGTGCCTGCCATTTGCCCCAAAGCACAACATATTTTTTCCCCTATGTGATATTGCTATTGATTACAAATAATTCTTTTGTGAATTATTAATTTTGTAGATATGCAGTGATGAGTTTTACAGTTTATGCACACTCTTCAATGTATTTAGTGAAGCTGCAGATACTTGTTAAGCATACTGGTCATTTTTTGCATTGATAAAATGTATTAATTATGTGTTGTATCAAAAATGCCATCACTTTTTCACACAATGACAGAATGGGTCAGGTTGGAGGAGACCATAATGGGCCATCTGATCCAACCTCCCTGCTCAAGCAGTGTCATCCTGGAGCACAGGGCACAGGATTGTGTCCGGACAGTTCTGGGATATCTCCAGTGAGAGAGACTCCACACCCTCTCTGGAAAATATGTTTCCAGCACTGTCACTTGCACAGGAAAGAAGTTCTTCCTTGTGTTCAGGTGGAACTTCCTCTGCATCGGTTTCTGTCCCTTGTCTCTTGTCCTATTGCCCGGCACCTCCGAGCAGAGCCTGGTCCATCCCCTTGGCACCTCCCTTCAGATACTGACGGACAGTGGTGAGGTTCCCTCTTAGTTGTCTCTTCGCGAGGCTGAACAGCCCCATCTCCCTCAGCCTTTCCTCCTGAGAGAGATGCTCCAGTCCCTTCATCATCTTCCGTGCGCTCCACTGGACCTGCTCCAGGAGCTCCACATCCCCCTTGTACTGGGGAGCCCAGAACCGGACACAGCGTTCCAGATGTGGCCTCACCAGGACTGAGCACAGGGACAGGATCACCTGCCTCTGCCTGCTGACAGCGCTCTTCCTAATGCACCCCAGGAAAGGAGAAGAAATGCAGCTCAACTTTACCATACGCAGGTGAACAGCAGGTTCAAGGAAACCAAAAATCAGAAGGATATTAAGAAACATATTTTATACATCTGTATACTGTATACATCTGTAACTCTAAGTTTTCAGGATACGCTGAAGAAGTGACAAACTGCAAAAAATACTCCTCTCTATTAATTAATATACACACAGGGCATTCCTGAAGTATCAGGAGGAATACATTAAGTAAGTGGGATCCTGCTTTGTGCAAACAAAGCAGAATAAATCATTATTATGTTTTCTATCCTCCATATTGTTTTCACAGACAAATGTAGTGTTTATTGCAGGGAAGAGGCCAAATGGCAGAGTTCTTGGGAAGCAAATCTGCATGCTCTCTACCAATCATTTAAAGTGAATTATAATTATTTTCTTTGGCACCTTGTGAAACATGACTGACTGTACACGAGGGTTGCCGTCCTCAGGATTGGTGCTGTCATGCCCCTGCTCTTATAAAAAACATCCTCTGCCAAGACAAACAATGGCCTAGAATTTGGTGAATTTTTCTGAGCAGAGATAATGAGGTGCAGTTGACTCCCCATCAAGCTCAACTGGGCAAGTGCGACTCAGTTATTCCAGAGGCAGTTGAGAAGGGCTGGCTAGAAACCAAAACCCACTTTATTTGCAAAAGAGGGGGAAAGCTTTCTAAAAAAAGAGCCTTGAGAGATGTCGGAATGCCCTTTCCAGCTGGGAGTAAAGCAAGAAGTCAACAGCAACTCTCGAGTTTATGGACTGTCATGGTCTTTTGGAGGTCTTCTGGATCCCACTCATCCTTCTGCAAGCTCTCAGAGCCAACCACTGTTCATGCTGACATTTCTCATGGAGCTACCTGAGTGCTCACAGAGGAAGTCTGGTGTTTACAGATGATTTGAAAATCAATCTAATTTGATTGCTTCAGTCTAATTGAAGTGTTATCTCCTTTTATTCTTTCTTCCTTCCTTCTCTAAACTGAAAATGTCTCCCTTTGCTGTTGATACCATGCTAACTTTCTTATCCTCTTAGAGAAGACTGAAGCAAAATTTCATTAATCCTTCAACCAACTTGGTGGCATCTATTTCTACATTTTCTTCCTCTTTGAGCAGTGGACCAGCTCTGTCCTAGGTGTGTTTGCAGAACGTGTTTGCAGAATGGCTTCTTATTACCCATCATGTAGCTTCTTTCTGTATTTTATCATCCTTTATAATTTCTGCTTGCATTCTTACATGTTCATATGACCTCCTGTTAGACTCTTTCTGCTTTCTATTTCTGTAGTAGTATTTTGACTGCCACGTCATTTCTGCTCTGCGGATAAAGGACTTTGGTGTCCCATTTGCCGATTCAGGTAATTTCATAAGGAAACTAGATCTGATATTCTGCAAGAAGAAGAGATTCCTTGCTCTTCATTACACTGTCTTCTTCATTCCCACAATTTACAATATTAATACAAGGCTGTTGCTTATCCTGATGTTTGCCTTTTATTGTAGATATCTAACATGTACAAAAGTATTCCTAATATGGTCCACAATTTAAGAAGAGAAAAAGTGTGGACTCAGCAATCACTAAGTGTGTTATATGGACTGCAAATAAAAGCAACTGAACTTTAACTTTGAGGGCTGTGTTCAGTTCATTGGAGGAATATGAAACTGTCTTTGCACTGACGGTATTTTTTCTGTAATGTGTCATTTTGAATCAGCAGTAACACATAATCCATCTGTGCTTCTCCATTCAAAGTCCATATTTGTTTAGCAAATGTTTTTGCAAACAAGTGAATGATGAACAAGCAAAAACTATGGAAAATTATGAACAAGAAAATAGCAATAATATATTGTTCATGTGACTATATGTATTTATAAAAATCTGATTCCAATTCATAATTTCAGAAAAAGTTTTTTTTCAGGGCACTTCCCTTTGCTTGGTCTGAGTCTAGAAAGACCTTTGCCAAGTATGACAAAACAGGATTCTGAATTCTTCTAAGTTACTAGATCACAATATAGTTTAAGATGCTTTCTTTTCACCCAGACAAAAAATTATGTCTGAGATTTTTTAAACCTCAGACTTGGCAGATGACATTGCTTTGAATAAAAAAAACTAATTCATATTTAAAATCTGTTATTTGCACACTGTTGCCATTGACATTAAAACCCTAGCAGAAGGAACAAGGTCAAAATGGCTGCCAAACATTACATCAAAGAAGTCACGCACTTTTTGACTTTTAAAAAAGCTTCTTTATGTAAGTGACAAGAACATTTCTTCTTCTTTTCAATTGCACAGTACAATTGTTAAGCACTGGAATTAACTTACTGGAAACTTGAGTATGTAATTAAAAAATACATATATTTCTAGATGTGAGATTGTTTACATCACTCAGAGGTCTTGCTTTCTTTTTTCTGGGTCAATATATTTGTCTGGGATATTCATCTGGAAACAAAAAAAGTACAGTTTACCTTAACATGCAAAATACAAGCATGTACATAATTTTTACTGTATTCTTCTCTAAATAATTGTTTCCATATTTTTGGCTTCCTTTGGAAGTTGTGTCAAAATGTTTTGATTATTAGCTGATGAAAATGAGGAGACTCTCTTTCCGTTATGCTGCCATGCACATCTCACCTAATTCAAATTATTTCCTTTCATATCATGACTCACAAGTGCTGTTTAGCCACTTCATTCAAGAAATATATGTTGTTTCCTTCCTTTATTCTCTAGGTTCTCAGGGTTATAAAGAGCCTCAGAACTTCCAGACACAGCACTTAGATGTGCATCCAGAATCTTGCAGGCAGAGAAGCATGAAATTGTCTCAAGAGTCGGAAATGTAAAGCAGCCGATACCCCTCAAGCTTCAAATCTTCTCAAATCTATAGCTAAGCGTCTGTTCTGTTCAGGGAACAACTGTGGTAGATCACCTCCTTTCCCAGAAGCTGAGATGTTCCTCAGTTCATGTTTTGCTTTGGGTTTTGTCTAGGCAACTGGATCAAAGCTGTCACAATGGTTTTATAGTTTAATTATTATAATTTACAGGGTTTTGAGCACAACAAGCTTGCATAGCACTGGCCTGCACTATTGAATTGCACGCTTTTAATTCCTCTTGACCTCAAATACTTCACATTTATTGGATTGATCTGCTGGTAAGCAGAGAGTGGACACCAGAAATGTAAGACTTGACTTCAAGAGCTAGATTACCTGAAGAAATTATTCAAGGGGTGATGAGATACAGAAGGTTATGGGGTTTTCTTCCCTTTGGAACCTCCATGTCCCAGTAAATTATTCTGAAAAGATTTTGTGTATTTTGATAGATCAGGCACAAAATTTTAAGATGAGAATGTTTCCCCAAGATAAGTACAACTACATATTCCTAAACTTCTAATTTTTGTGGGAAACCAGCTGAATGATTCAGAATGTGAAAGAAAATCCAAATGGCAAAGATTGAGAATGTTTTAACTGCTGCTTGTAGTGGACTGTTAATTACCCAAATTTACAAAACTTTTCAATGCTTGACGCCAGCATGCATGTGCATAAAAAATCCACTTTTTCTCAGGCTCGAGTGCAAGCTGCGTATACAGTGGCTCAGGTATAAAAATATCCGTAGTTGACCACAGACATTTGTTGTGCCAGTAGAAAGCAATGGAGCTTGGACTGCAATTTCACTGAAGTACAGACAGAACCTGGCTCACAGGTACAACCTGATACTCAGCCTGGGAGATCAAACTTGAGAACTGAGTTGAGGAGACTGTCTTCTTAACCAGCCCTCAGGAGCTGGAGGGAATCCCTGATTTAGACTGGTTTGACTGATAGTTGTGCTACAGGACATTCTGCAGTGATTTCCTCCAATGTATAAATTTCTGTGGATTCCTCTACAGCTGAGAAACAAATCCACATGTGAGCTTGGGCAGATGAACTCAGAATCACTGCCTCTAATTATTTTGTCTCCTTCTTTAGTGGTTTTGTAATCCACAAAACAGCATAATAGCTCATACAAATCATTTCAAGAGATACATGGTTTACAGAGAGATCTACAGCCAACTCAAGGAGACATTATTTTCATTTCATTGTTCATTCTTCCTTCTCACATGTCTGCTAGAGTGGTTCAGATTCTGTCTTCCATTGACGTCAGTTGGAGGTATGCACATAATGCTCAAGAACAGGATTTATGATCCACCGATATTACCTCTGATTTTAAAATGTTATATACACTACAGTCAGGCCATGGTATGAACCAAGGAACATATGTTTAACCTGCTTCTTCTAAGGTATTACATTCCATTTTCTTCATGAATTCTTCCAAGTTTATTCCTGTATCTAAGCATGAAAAAGACTACCAAATTTCCAGCATTCTTAAAACTTATCATCCAAAATTTTCTGCTCTTAGGAGAAGCCAAAGTTGCACTTAAAACAGAAATTCCAAACTATGAGCCATGAACACGAAAGATATATCTCTGCTTTCTCTGATCCATGCTCTTCCATGATCTAGTCCCTTGGGAATTTCAGAACATACCAAAATAGCATCCATCCCTGACTAACATTAAATAAAGAATAATACAGCCTCCCAATCTAATTACAACAACGCCATTTGCTTTCATCTTGTGTTCAAGGCTCCAGGCTTTGCCCACTATTTTTTCATTTAGAAGATCTTCTCTAATCTTCAGATTTGGTAACACTAAACCCCAGCCATTTCTGAGGCTTTTGACAAGAGAGAGAAGCAGACCAGTCATATGTTTCTTACCAAACATACAAGACAGAGCTATGTTATGTGAAAAACCTAACATAAGATTTTCTCTCCTGTACTGTTTTTACCTGCAGAAAGTCATTCACACTGCTGCCTCACTGGCTGACAAATGAGATCCATCCACTCCTACTGATACTACGAACAAATTTGCCATCAGCAGAATAGTACAGCTGGATCCTATTTAGTTGCTGATGATTTCTTAGCAGCTTCTTAAATTTCTTACCTGGAAAATAGGATATTTTCATCACCAAAATAACTGATTCACCAGACAATATGTCTAAGGGAGTCCCTTAAAATAGTTTGGTTGGAACAAAAATGGTAAGCACGGTTATTTCTGATTGATCTAGCCACAAAAGAGAATGATTTAAGGAGTCTTGAAAGAGTAAAGGAAACATCTACAAAGGAAGTCCGGAGAGGCTTTTTACTTTCATCTTCAATTTTGGTAGCTTTTCCTCTCCCCAGTGCAACCCTTAGATCAGTTGAATCCTTTTGTATTTCCATAGGCTTCAGTGGTCTGACAGGAGGAATGAGTTTTGCTTTTTCATCTCTATGTAAATGTTTATGTCTAAATAGATACACTGGCCCAAATTCTGGGCTGTGTTCCAGCAACTTCCTTCTGTAGAAACAAGATGGATGTCCCCCGTGGATAATTAATTCCTTTGTTGGGGTGGAAGCCCAGATGACAGAAGCTTAGCAGAATGGTTGTAGTCTTCCCTCAGCTTCCTCTGGGAATGGTGAGGGGAGACTTTGATGATGGTAAGACTTTTATGAGTGTATGATGAGTTCTGTTTGATTCCACTGACTTTTCAGTTGTCCCTAAGACCATTGTAATGGTCACTCTCCTAAAAAGCAAATTCCCAAACAGTCATGCACATGTTTGAAATGGTGGATATCACAGAAAAAAAAAAAAAAATTTGACTGATGCCCACTAAGAAGTAGTATTGATAAATGGCTTGGAAAATGGAGGGGTTTTATCTGTTTCCACATTTGATCCCTCTTTCTTGACATCCAAATTCTTGTCCATATCAGTGAGTTATCAAGCAGTGGAACAGGCTTTCCAACAAAGTGGTCGAGTCACCATCCCTGGAGATAGTTAAAACTGAAACTGGCAAGACAGAAACTTGTGAAGAAGTACTGAAAATCTGTCTCATATGCAACTGAAGAGTTAAGACCACTACCAGTCTCTGGAAATGGGCTGCTACAAACCATAACCTACAGAGCAGGGTTATTCCACTTCCCACTCTCTCTTCCCTCCCAGCACAAGTGCTGCTTGCAGAGATCAGGAGTCATAACCATTTCTCATAGAGGGCAAAGTCCTGGGAGTTCACAGAAGATGGAAAGCCTGTCTAAGGTGTCATTGGCAATTTGAGGAAAACACTGCATACTCAAAATGACAAATTTCAGAAGTCCTTCAAATACACAGGAGTTCAGAAAGACTGAAAAGAGGCCTTCTTGTGGAGTCCTTAAAAATCACCTAATCCTCCACTTCAGCACAGCCAAACCACCAGGTGTGGGACTTGCTTTCGGCCCCAGAGCATCCCACCAAATATAGAAATTTGAAGCAATAGACCATTATATGCTAAGAACTCAAATAATTCCTTTCTAAACTGTCCGTGTTTTAGCAGGAGGCCTGGGAAGAGTCTGTAACATCAGAGGTTACCTGTCAAACGTGCAGCCACTATTCAAAACAGCTTCTGCATTGTTTACATATAAAAATGTTTTGAAGAAAAATAATGTGTTTCATATTTTCCTTTTCTTGTGTTTTATAGCTTTTCCTTTTGTTTGTGCCTAGAACCGCCTTCAGTTCAGGGAAGGTAACAAAACTGTGCAATTTAACCTCCACAAAGGAAGCATTGACCTGGGTTAATTTTGAAGGAAGGGGAGGAGGGAGGTTGTGCTCCATCCAGGGGCTCTAAGCCAAATAGATCTGAAATGGAGAAGTGCCCAGACTTCTTACAGCATGTATTCACTAAACCACAGTAACTCATTGTGTACTGCAATTCCCTGCAATTTATCAGATGCCTGGAAAACGGTGGTCTTGGATTTTGCAGCCCTGCAACCCCCCTGTTCACAGCTGCAAAACAGGGGGTCAGTGTTCCCGTGTCTTCACAGGTCAGGTGAGCTACCCTGCACAGGTCAGGTGCAGCTCCTGATCGTCTAATTTACAGATACTTTTGATACCAGAAACACAAACTAAGCTCACAGACATACTTGGAGTCATTCCAAAGGTCCATCACAGGTTGCTCTGCATAAAATAAACTTTAAAGTGATTAAAGAAACAGCTCTGTCATGTGTCTGTTTGATTGATGAAGATGCAAAAGTGCCCTATAGCCAATTGCAGCCAAATCACTTGACTTTCTTACCACTCCTATATATGAGAATTTCACCAAGCATGCCATGTGTCTTTTCTATTTCTGATATTTCCTGAACTTCTGAACAGGACCTTCTGTCACTAAGCCAGCAATGAATAGATGATCTACGGCTTGTTGCAAAGTAGTTGTAGGAGAAAAATAACATATTCATATATTCACACAGCATTATCCCACAACCACATGGCAAACGTTCATATGATAAGCAGGCACCAGGAAAAACAAATACTCTAATTAATTCAAAATCAGTTCTTCATTTCAAAACTCAGATAATGTTGCCACCACACCAGAGAAGGTCTGTGATAATTTGTGTACCCTGCAGTTCGACATCCATAGTCTTTGATGCCCTCTAGAATCTTCTGCTCTAAAAAAATACCTTAGAGAAACTTTTCCTACTCTGTAAAACCTGTCATTTTCTTGATGGACAGAATACTGCTCTCTCTTTTACAAGGTCATTTTGGGAATTAATTAATCTGCAAAGTATTTTGATTGTGTGAATTAATGATACATAATAGCAATTTAACTACTAATCTAATGTGGTGGTTTTAGCTATTAATCAAATGAAGTAATGCTACCCAAGGGTTCAGTAACAACGCATTTATATAGTCTGGTGCTATATTACAAGCAATTTTTATCCAGTTGAGTATTTTAGGATAAAATCTGAAAAGAGGAATGCTAGTGTCTTTCTTCCAAATTTCCTGGCTTTTTTTCACAAATATTCTCCTCCTTGGCATTGTCTGTAGCTTTTAATTTATATTTCATCAATACTAGAAGTAAACATTTAAATGATGTACACATTGGTTACTCTCTGTTGTGGTTATAAACTAATCAATAAGGAGCAGGAAGACTGTTTATCTTGGCATTCCAAACCATGTTTGACAGCTGGTCTCATAGTATGAAGATAAACAGCCATAGAATAAAACAGGGATACTGAAGAAACCTTTACCAAGAAAGAAAACTGTGTAATATAATGGGGGAGAGGAGGAAATAAACAAAAAGACCCCCCAAAAAATAGATGTTTTTTCATTGTCTGTTTTGCAAAGCATTTCAGAGTTTTAATTTCACATTTTATTTCCCTTTTGGAAACAAGTACACAAAGTCGTAAAAAACCTTATGCCCTTACCTGTAAAATCTATGATGATTTTCCTCTGTGAACTAGAATCTGACATCCAAAAAAGTCAAGTAGATTTAACTTTATAATGTCTTGGTACTCTTGCATGGTGCCTCATTCTCTCTCTTCTTCCATTTCCTTACCAGACTTCAAGTTGATCAGAAGCTAAAAAACCCCAAATCTCAAATTTCCTGTATTTTTTGAGGGACAAAAGCATTAGAGTGCTCAGACTTTAGTTGTTAAATACTGTACAAATATTCCTGCAAAACTTGCAATCAAAATTTAGTTTTTTGCACATAGCCCTTGCTTTTGGAACTGTGAATTTACATCAAAATCTTTTAGGATTTTAAAACTAGCTTTTCAGAACTTGAAAAACTTAGTAATAAAAAAGATGTAGAACTTCAGAAATCAGAAAGCCTTTAACATACAAAATTATGGTTGCTACTTAGCAAATGAAATTAGTCTGGAACTGTACTTTTTTTTTAAGTATTAAAAAAGGGATAAATTGCATAATAACCAGTGTCAGCTCTACAGCTGCAAGAGCATAGTATGGAAGGGGGAAAAGAAAGGAGCTGAAGATGCTTTCTGTATTTCTGCATGCAGATGCACACATGGAGTAGAATGTCTAAATATAGCTTAAACCACAAAGAAAACAGTTAGGTGAAAAAAAAAATCAGACCCAAACTGTTATTTTGAAAAGCTGTTCATGTTTCTAGGAGTTTCAGTGTCCCATTTTTTTCCCATGGTTTGGATTCCCCAGACAGCTCAGATCTCTCATCACACACTAAAGACTGGGATGCTCAGAATGAATTTATGTTGAGCAACACAGATTTCTGATGATGTTACAATTGTACAATAGTTATACAATTTCTGTCTTGCTAATAACAAAGCCTATATGAAGCAATAGTTGGAGAGGATGCATAATGTCAGGGGAACTGAGAAACAGCTAAACACAACTGTTTATGATACAGATAGCCATGGAAATGGAATATTATCATACCCCACTCCTTTTGAGTGCCCAAACTCCTCTTTCTTTAAGGTCTCTTCTTCAGGACTCCCTATTTCCTGGCTCTCAAGCCTCTTTCCTTGTTCTTGTTTCAGTTCTGCACAGAGAGATTCCACATAATATTTCATTTCCATAAGGCACTGCACTGTCATTTCTGCTCTGCACTGACTTCCCAACAATATAATTCTATTTATATCCTGCCATGCCCTAAGGTTTTCAACAGCAAAATTAATTATTGTAGCAGATTCAGGTAAGCAACAGAATTATTTTGAACTAGAAATTTATCTCATTTCAGACTTGAAAAAACCTGAAGGAATGTATACCAGGAACTTACAGAGACAAGACTGTGAGGAAGATGCAGCACTGGGTAATATTGTGGTCTCTATCAAACAGAAGTTTTCAGAAAAGTCTGGGGAGGAGAGAAGGAAATAATGATCAGGACAATTTTAAAGTACTTGTTGAGAGATCCAGCAGTTTGCAGGATAATGGGAAGAGTGAACCTGTTAAACTCACCAGTTCAGTGAGTTCTTAAGCTCCTCTGTGACAACATTAACAGGAAAGTCTGGGAATTGCATGTCTCAGAACATCTAACGAGGTTTCACTAAGCAGAGTTTCAGGAATGGGCACCTTTCACAGGAGCTGAGGGATGAGAGGGAATTCCAGGGCATTCCTTCAGGAGTAAGAGGCAATAACCAGGCTGTGATGGCAGTGAGACAATTTGGTCAGTGTCCCACCCAGACTAGCACAAGCAGCTGATAGTCTGTGCTAGGCCAGCTTCGTTTTCCACTAGCACCTCTCTTTTTCAACAGCAGGTTCAAAAAATTATGAAAACTTAACTTTTTGTGAAATCATTTAATAAAAATCCTAATTTATTAAACAGTGGCCCATTTAAAGTGTCAAAACTTGCTTTAAAGACAAATAAGTACAAGCAGGGGTGAGAACCATGGGAGCCTTCCACTTGCTTAAGTGAATAAAATTGAAAAAAAAATGTAGTTCCAACAATTAAAAAGAGGTTTTATTTTTCTTAAAAGTGATTAATGCTCAGAGAATAACTCAGAGGCTTGAAAAGAAACTGTTCAAGGACTTGGCTTCTGGAAAAAATTACTTTTTATAACTGACTCTCAGAACTATTAAGCAGCTGAGAAATCAGCTACTTTTATATATTTTATTTTAAATAACATGGAATTTTCTTTAAAAGAACATATATTTTACTTCTAAAGCTAAAAAAAAATTTGGTGTCTGAGGGGAAAATATAAATGTCAATATATAGAGGATATTTTAATCTTCTTTCATAAGAAAAGTTCAAAGGCCTTATAATATCCAAAAGCCAATGTCCAGCATTAGAGTCAAGGTGGGAAGCATCCCAGGAAGTGTCCTCTAGATTAAGATTCATATACAACATCAGGCATCAGTTTGAAGCAGTATAACAAACAAAAAGTAAGAATAAAACCTGAAATATTCTTAAAGATAAATAATTTTCAGAGATTGTTATAAGCCTGAGACATCATTTTTCTATTAAGATTCAACTTAGAAAACAATTATGGGGTTCTAAAATAAATCTTAAGATTTTAGATCCTGGTTCTGTTTTTCTCTCATGAGATGAGAACTCTTTTCAAAGCAATTCCTTTGCTAATGCCAGAACCAGACAAGCACTGGCTTCAGAAAACCTCCACTGTTTTTCTAGTACAGGCTTCCATTTAGTAAGACATACATGTTTTTTAATTAAATTTCCCATGAAAAACAGTGGTTTAAATTGAGGGAAACTGTGCCTCACAAAAACTCAGCAATCTTATTGAAGCCTAGAGCTTATTTGAGAAGAGAGGAGTTTTCACAAAAATCCTAAACACACTCTTTTCTCTCTTTCTGAAGGTAAACAAACCCCTCACTAATTCCTCCTCAGGCTTACCCATTTGGGTTTTTTTGGGAGAAGAAGAGCAAACAATGCTGTGTGGTGCTTCACTGGTGTTTTCTACAGCCATGTGCTTGGTAGCACTGGGGCACTCCAGAGAGGTGCAGGGCTGGTCTTCTTGTCCATGTTCCAGAGGCAGTGCAGCCGTGTCCTGCAGCATTCCCCGTGTCCCCAGTGCCCCATCCCTCCCCCAGCACCCAGAGACAGGCCCAGGCTCAGTGTACCTCCTTCCTGTCCTGGGAAACCAGACAGGAGGTCAGGAGAAGGGGATGCAATTCCCTATCCCATCCTAATCTGGAGCGAGGATTTGACCTGGCCAAGTATCTGCAGCCAGGAACTGTGGAGTTCTCACAGACCAAGCTGGTCAAAGCTCAGGAAGAGCCAAACAGAAGAGCGGCAGAGGAAAACACTCCCTGCTCCACAGAAAGAACCACCGCATTCTACACCACAAACAGTCTGTGCACTTTGGTAATGTCCTGCCATGGATCCCAGGACAAGCACAGGCACCAAATCCCTAAGCACTGGCTTTGGAATCCCAGTTGTCCACAACTGTTGAGACCAAATGTGTCCTGTGTTGTCTCTGTCAGGAGAAAACAACTCCATCTACCTCCAGCTGAAAACAATTGCTGTGTCTAACTCCTCACGTTTCCTCGATACATCTCCCCAAGTAGCTCACACATCCACACCACAGCCCAACATTTACCTTCTTCTCACTCACAGGAGCACAACCTCACTCATTCACATATGAACAGCAATTCTATTTACTCCTTTTTAGCAAATAAATGCCTTTTTTTTTTAAATCAGCATGTTCCAAATGCATGGGATGCCATGTCTTGAAAAGGCAGTGTGTTTACCAGTGATGAACAGTGAATTTCCAAGTGTCCTGCAGCAAAATTTGATAGCACAGCACCACTACCATGTCTTAAACCATTTTGCTCACTTTATTGCCTCTCAGCTCTGTACCCAATGTCTTTTATTTCTTATGGAAATATGTCATGCAGAAACACAGTAACTCTGAAGGCCTACAAAGCATTTTAAATGACCATAAATTGGACTTGACATGGAAGGCCACTCTGTCACCTCCTGCACCGCTCCACCCCTCAGGCTACCACAAATCTTTGGGCTGCAGCACAATTACTTGGATTAATCCCATTATCTACCTGTTAAATATGCACAGATTTTTGCTGCATTAGGCTTAACCCAGATCATAATTACACCAGATCACAGTTAGTGTAAAACTGCTGTGGTAAAGTGAAAGTCATCTGTTGACATGAGATCCAGATGTCCTTTGGTCTCTCAGCCATCACCATCCAAAATGCAGCATAGATACCTTGGCAAGAGAGCAAATAGGTCTTGCAGCCCTAGCTACTTTCTCAGGTTACCACATCTAATAGAGTTCCAAGTTAATTAGCCTAATATTCTTCTAAATACAGGCATTTTCCTCCTCATTTTTGGGGATATTAGTTTTTAATGTGGACCTTTGCTGCGTAAGGCAAATATTTGTAGAGGGTTTCAAAAGACAAGCACTAAGTTCTGAACACTGTTAGAGCTTTTTATGCAAAATGAGGGGAAGATCTGTTTGTTTTCCAAATTGCTTTCTTTAATTTACATTGACTTTTTAAAGTTATGATATCAACTTCAGAATCCACATTTGGAAGTGCAGGGTGGGGAAATCAGGCTTACAACAGCAGGAAAATGCTTATTGTGTCATTAGCCTCAATGCAGGAAAACCAACACAGAGCAGCAAGGCCAAAACTGACAACTCATGTTCCAGAATAGCTCATGGTAAATCCTCAGATATGGGAATGGTGAGGGTGGAAAGAGAAAAGAATGGAATTGTTTATTCCCTTATGGCTTTAACTGATTAACACACACACTAAAAAAAAAAAAAAAAA
>VXBU01009026.1:20035-109661 GCA_013400315.1 Bombycilla garrulus
AAAAACAAAAAAAAGTAGTTATAGCAAGAAAAGAAAAAAATCTTGGCTTATGTCTGCAGCAGCCCTAGGTTTTGGACAGAAGCAATGTTATAATGTATAATTATGTAACTTGCTTGAACAGTTGCTTTCCATATGGGAAGTAACAGATTTGCCCAGCTGCATTTTAGCAAAGCCTGAATCTACCATTATTCAGGGTATAACAATTTTGCTGAAATTTGGAAGTCTTACAAAGGTATCTACACATTTCACTGATGGTCTTTGACACTACTTCCCTTCCTAAGAATAATAAATGGCTTCAACCCCTTTTCCAGAGGTCCTCAGCCATATTTATCTCCCAGGATTGTCAGCATAATGGTGTTCTGACTGCAGATGATCAAGACAGCACTCCTTTCCTCCCATGATGAAAGAATGGATGGAGCTTCAGGACACATGGAAAAGGTACCTTTGAAAGTCTCATTTAAACATTTTGATTTTGGATAATCTTCTAAATACACAGATTTGGTTCAGTTGCTTTGTGATCTTCATCTCAGGTTATTTTATGTCTTCCATATCAGTCAGGAACTTAAGCAGAGAAAAGCAACTCAGTGTTCAGTAGCCTCAAAGCATCAGCCAGCATTTGCTGCTTATTTCAGTAGCTTAGCTATAACCCCAAGGTTGATTACACTTCTTAAAATTCTGCAGAATACCAGACTTTCAATATCTATGAACCTGAACTAACAGTGACCAGGACTATTTTTTTTTTTTCAAGAGTCTTTCTACAATAGTTAGAACACTAATTGGTCTCACCATGTTCTCAGCCACCCATTCTAATGTCAAGAACTGTGAGATTTTCAAAATAACACAAAGGAAAGTTAACAGGCGCAGATGTTTGGCACATATAAGCAGGATATAAGTTGTTGAGTGTGAAACTCAGCAGAGAAGCCACAAAAACTATCACAGTTTCATAAGACTGATGCCAAAGTGACCTAGTTACCAGAATATCTGAGTTCTCAAGTGTGAGTCAAATATACATCAATTGGAACTTCCCTCACAGCCAGCCTTTCAAATACTGGACAGGACATTACTCCTCCCAAAAAAATATTTTACAGGCTCATTTCACCTAGTGCTGGAGAAAAAAAAGCAAAGGTGTCCAACTTCAAAAAAGAGAATGCAGTGTGAATTAAGAGAGCACCAGTGGTTCCACAAATGTCACTGCAGTCTCCTGGGGAGCACAGCAGCCGCTTAGCCTGTAACATTTTCAGTATCCCAAAGGGAAATTACCTCAGATTTCCTGTGTTCTCGTTTGTCTGACACGTGTTTTTGTTACATTTTATATCTTTAAGTATTTTATATTCCATGAAATCACTCCAAAAAGCAATTTACCACATTATATTACTTTCTGCTATCTTTATGTATCATCAACATTTTGAGGACTAAAACTACTGTGGTTTGGAGAATCCATGGACGGCATCTGGTACAATTAGCAGAGCTAAAGAAGAGAGTGCTTTTGTAGCCAGACGGTCCTCCGTATTTTGCACAAAACAGTTGTTGAATAATAGGCAGGAACAGGCCTGGGACATGGAAAAGAACTGAGGCATGTGGGTGAGAAGTTTGAATCCTCACAGGCAGACAAAGGAACTGGAGAAGTCTCCATACATCCTGACCGGGTGCCACAAATGAGAAATGTACCAAGTCTCACCCCCAAAGGCAGCAGTCCTGAGTGAAGGTCTCAAGTGGGTGGGAAACCTCCTTGAACCATATGACAATTCAAATATTGCCTTCACTCTGTCTTTATCTTTCCCCCATGGCAGTGGTGGGCAGCTCTGTGCTCAGCACAGCAGCTGTTTGGATCTCCGTGTCTTGCTCAGCGCTTTGGACACCAGTTTGGATACCAGCTACTAGGTTGGCTATTAGGTTTGCAGCTGAGTTTTGAATCCAACTCTTGACCATGGCCTCCTGGCTGCCAGTGAATACTAGGGAGGAGAGGAAATTTGAGATGGAGGCACAATTTCTCCCAAATGGTAAATACAGTAAATCATCCTGTGAAATAACAACCTTCCACACAGTGTGTACGGCTCAGCCATGAGAACAAAGAGAAGCGGCTCAGGACACAGACTCTTCTTAGAGGAAGAAATAGAAAGTGAGGAAACGCACCACAATTCATGCCTTAAGGAGCACCATTAAAGCAACTAAACAGCTGAACACATTGTCTTATTGAGACACAAAATACTTCCTCTACAGGAGTCCTGCTGTACAATCATTTTCTGAAGTGCAGAATTTTGCTGACTTTACATTCCAGCAAGTGATCTGGAGTAGCTTACAAATGTTGCCATATTTATGCAGAGGGAATAACTTCAAACTGCCAACCCTCCACAGGCCATGAAAACAAACCTCTCCCTCAACCCCACTGCTCCTACTCAGTGTTTTGTGAACTTAAGGCACTGACAATATATTTTAACCAGTTCTTCAACAACTGCTATTCTAACTTTGTGCCATTGTCAAAAATCAGGATCCTCTGTGTTTTCAAACCAATTTAAAGAAAACTTTCTGTAATTTGGTTGTGTCCATTTGATACATATGAAGACAGAGAAGCACACACTCCTAATCAGAAGCTTTGAAAGAAAATAAGGCAAGATGATAGAATATGCAAACCATCCTCTGGCCAGGGATGAGTTAATGCAGCGCTCTGGGCTTTGCCCCCCTGTGCTAGTAATAAGAATCAGGCTTGTAGGGAAGATTTCTTGGTGACTGGCCAGGAAGAGAGCCTATAATCTCCAAAAGATTGGGTCTGGGGCTGAGTCAGGAACTGCCTGAGAGCCTTCTGCCTGTCATAGCCTCACTAAGAGCAGCTAAGTCTGCGTGCAACACCCAGGGGTTCTCACCGAGCCCATCTTTCTTTGTCATGGAGGCAGCGCTATGCTGAAAGCCAGGAACAGCCAAACAAAGCGTGTAATGCCCTACACCCTGCGACTTCTGGGGCTGAGATTGTGGTGATCCTTATTACAGTTGCTTCTGAAGTGACCGTGGCCAAAGGCACATGAAGTGGGCACATTTCTGTATTGTTTGGCATACTCCAAACAATTGGCTGCCTTCACTGAAATGACCAAGTGGCACTGGAACCACAGAACGGTGAAAAAGAATCAGAAGTTTTGTTATTGGGGAGTCTGGTAAGGTGTAACTCACAGAAGGAAAGCACTTCAAGCAGAATGTCTTCAGAAGGGTCCATACCAAGTCTAAAAACAGATTAAAGAATCTGGCTGAGTGAGAAAGGCTACAAAAGGTTCATTATCACTGTAACCTTTCCACTGAGAGAAACTATGATCAGTGTGCAGCAGTTCACTAGCTCAGTCAAAAATCACAGAGGTAGAAAACCCCCAGTATGAGCATTTTATGTGTTCATTTCAGATCTCTCAACTAATAACTACTTCTATTAAAATCATAATGGCCAAATATACACAGAGGCAAATACTGAACACCATTCTCTGTTAAGTCAAGCTGCTTTGAGAGAAGTAATGATGTGTGCTTACTGGTAGATGTCTTTAAACAAAACAAAACAAAACACCAAAAAAAAAAAAAAAGAACAAACCCAAACTGTTGTTTCTGTATATTTTACTCAGTAGAATTATCAGACTGACTGACAGTGTCAAAAAAAATACATAAACTGGAAAATTCATTTGCTTTCAAATCCAAAAAGTAAGTCAGGAAAGATCTACGGTGCATCTTACTATTTCACACATTTTACAAGTACATTCCAAAACCTGTGATATCATCTTTGTGCATAATTAATACCAAGATTTTAATAAGACTATTGATAAGCTAGAAAATATATATCCATAATTTCTTCTGTAAGAAATAAATCAGCATTTTTCTTCTGAAGATTTTATTCTCTTTTGCAGTCGTCAGTGGTAAAAGTTTAATAAAGAGTATTCAAAGAGTCAGAGTGCCCTCTCGTGGTGCTGTCTCATCCCTGTTACTTCATTTTAGGAACAAAACAAAACAAAAATTTTTAAAAAAAGAAAGGCTGGGTTGTGACTATTCTACACAGAAATCTTACAGCCATCAAGCCAACATTCCTAAATGTTCTCTAGAAAAAGATAATTTTATGAGCTAGACAATTAAGTATGCAGATCCAGACTGCCAAATGTCAGCCATGTAAAGTGAAGTCCAGAAAATAAAGCCCATGCTTTATCACGACCCATTCCAGACATCACAACAAACTGAAATGCAAACCACAGCTTAGATAAAGTTCTCAGTGGCTAACTTGGTTTGGTAACATGTCATTGGCATGACACAGAAGTGAGGAGAAGTAAGGAAAGAAGGAAGGAAAGTGAAGAGAGACTTCCAAAATTAATTCTGCTGTAACCAAGACAGAGGACTAATTCCTTCCAGGAGCTCCTGCTCCTGCAGTGGTACCTGCTGGGAGCCAGGTGTGAGGCTGGGCTGTGCACAGAGCTTCAGCCATTGTCACGCATTCTGGGCCCCTATCACTGTCATCTCACCTGCCCTACAGCTAATACACACTGGGATGAGTTAGTTTCCAGGGGATTTTTGCCCTGTGTTGCAAGGAGAAGGAAAGGACTAAGTCCTTCAATTTGCCCATCCCTCATCTGTTTCGTGGTTCTTCACAGGCTAAGTCTGTTTTTCACTCAGGAATGACAGCTTCCCCTGTGCAGCAAATGGACAATTCAAAACTAAAAATGAGAGACTGTTCCCCAGTTCAGAGGAAGAATAATCCTGCAAGCAATCAAAAGCAGATGGGTATTTTAATGCCTGGCTCCAGCAAGCTGCCAGTCACGGCATGAATGTCAGTCATGGCTGGACCATCATCTGCGTTGTAAGTGGTGCCACTGTGGGCAGAACAGTGAAATATTCTGATAAAGCATATGAGCTGAGCTGCAGAACACGTGCTGCTAGGTCACCATGGTACAAGAAGGAAATCCTAACTTGCAGAACTAATTCAAGGGTGAACAGGTATCACCAACACCAAAGGCAGGTAATTCAGTGTCTGCTCCCAAGAACAGCACAGCAGAAACACTCACTGACAATACTTCAGGTCGCCGTCCATGGGATCTCAAACATTTCATACTCAAGGTCCAATAAACACTCCATTTAATTTACTCTAATGTGTCCAAAAGTAACAAAACTAACACTCATTCTTCAGTGAGACTAAGAAACTAGTCGTAAAGCAAAGCAGAACTGGAATTAAGAATATATATTTTCTAAATATCAGATCTTTCAGTTCCAATACAGTTATACCCTTGAAATATAAAAAAATGATTTAATATACTACTGCCAAAGTTACCCAAAGAGAGCAAAAATACCCTCTCTGGGCAATCTGTGTGCAAATGGAACAGCTTATTAATGCTTACTTAATTGAGAACAAGTAAACAAGGGTCTTAGCCACATTGAACCAATTTCTTGAGGCAAACTTCATGGTCTGAGTTTCCAGAAACACACTGGAAAATTAGCAAAAGGGAATGTCTTTCACTGCTTTGTTTTAAGCCACAGAAAACAATGTCAGGCCACATCCACAAAAAGGTCCATTTGACTCTCTCTGACTGTAAGAATTAACAGAGCTTTCAGGAAAAAAAAAAAAATCCGGTAAAAAAAAAATCTCTCTTTAGCACATATTCTAAACCATTATATTTGACAGAGAGACATCAATACCATTTTGTGTCTTGACAGCCTCATGGTGGTTTTTACATTCTTTGTTGGTTTTGCCAATTATCAGCATCATAATTATCCAAAATTTTCTGTTCCTCAGCTGAAAATCATCATCACCTTAATGGTAATCTATTAGCACATCTTTGCCAATTAACCCATTTGCCAGTGTCAACTAAAGCAAAAACATGCATTACTAACAGAAATTGACAAGAAGAAATGTGTCGATCCTCTCTGAAAGTGGTTTTGTAAAATACATAAATAAGAATAATTTCTTGCTTAGTACAAACTACTTTTTGCTGCTGAACTTGGATCTGCTCACACTACCAACATCAACATCTTTAGCGCTAGAACAGATGCTATGATCTGTTGGATGGGGTGAGCTGCAGAAAAAGTAACAATATGTCAGTGCTTGCTCATTTCAAAATATTAATTTTGGATTGTTAGGTCAATGCAGCATTAGGTATTGTATTCCTAACTGTTATTTACGATGCCTCAAGGAAGGACTTTTCAGATGGTACCACAAAGCCAAGTTTCGCAGACTGCATCTAATTAGGCAAGCTTTGCAAAGGAATATTGAAAGTTTAAGGGAATCATCCTTTACTCTAAAAATGCTACGTGCCAGGGAAGGGAAACCTCTCTTAAAATCTGAGGAATCACTGGCAAAAATATCAAGAGGCCATCCTGGTAGTTTATTGTAGCACAAAGAGGTGTAAAACACCTTTATCTGTGACATGAACGCCCTTGAGATCACCCAGAACTTTCACCCTGCCAAATGTGTGGCTGATATACAGAGAAATTTAGATGAATGAAGGGAAATGGGTCCACCCTTGGAAAAGTCTTGTGTCATAACAGAAAACTATTAGCAGAAAATACTTTTTCTGTAATTGCTAATGCTTACTCAAAAGATCTTTTTCAGTGGTTCCACTTAAATCGTTGCTGTTTGTGAGCAGAGCAAATGGAAGATTTTAATTACCATAACATGAAAACCACAGGCATCTGAAGTAGCCTTCAGGTTAATTTTCTTATCAGTAAAAATAGGGGACACCAATAAGATTGATTCAGTTAGGAGAGCTAACTGAGAGAGAGGGTAAGCCTACTCTAGCTGGCAATAAAATATCATTTCCTGAGTAAACAAGGCTATAATTTTGCAGTGCTCCTTTTTTTCTGCCCACACACCTCCTTTTTTCCCCAAGGGTGAACATTCTTAAAATTTCAATCTAGAACAAACACGTGAAAGCAACTGAGTAAGATATTCTCTAGAACACAGAAGAATTTAGAAACATATCTACTCTTAGAGATAGTGCTTAATCTACTAATAAATCCAACACATATATGTAAATCGAACCCAAATAACTCCTTTGTTTGGGGATTACACACGTGGATATTCATTAGCACATGGCAGTGTTACAAAACTCAGTGGCAGTGAAGTTTCCTTTCCTTGCAGCAGTTTTGCTTCTAATCAGGTGAATTTAGTTGGCAAAACAACCTCACCAGTCTTTACCTACTGCAGGCAAGAGCTGAGGTATAAAATACAAACCCTTGTTTTTTACATTTCAAGACAGTAAGGTCCATTTTCAGTTCACAGTTTCTGTTGACAATTACTGAACTACTGGAAAAATGTTATGATTTACAGAAGTTGCTTTAAAACTACTTCATCTTGTGGGATCTTCCAGTGCAGTTTTGACTGTTCACTGAATATTCAAACTTGATGCATTTCTGGGTAATAGAGATATTCCATTCAAATTTATAGAGCCCAACATCCTGTTGTTGCTACACAGAACAGGAAATTCATCCCAATAGTTTTCCAGACTTTTAGACACATGGAGCAACACCATTAGAGAAATCAGCTCTTTTGAATGCACTGAAGAAGAACAAGGATGCCCAGATATGTACGTTGTGGGGAGAGGGGGGATGACCCCTCCTACATAAGTGAAACTCAAGCCAACAGCCTTAAAAAGTTTTCTGTCCTTCCATTGTTGGGTCCAAAACAATCTGACTTCTAAAACGAAGTCTAACTCTTTTATGTCAATTTCTAAGTGCATTTTAAAGTTTGTATTTTCACCAATAGGTGGAGCATCAGTTCTGAAGTCTTTATCTGTTTGCAATCTAAAACAACCTAAATATTTACTAAACAGTAAAATACAGCGTTTGACATCCCTGCTGCTGTGAAATCAAGGAAAGCTACAGAGTGAAAAGGACCAACTATTGAGCCAAACCAGGAAGAGTAAATAGGGAAGTGTGCCAAATAGAAATACAGTGTTTCAGTATCATCATGAAAATACAGGCTGTTCTTCATCTGAGCTGTAGACTTTTCCCTTTTTTAACTGATTTTCTGGAGCAAAGTTTCTACAGCCAGTAAGATCAACTTCTAATATGGCTAAAATATTATGAAGTTTGATTACAGAGAAGGTAAACAAGAGAGACATTTCAGAAGTTTGCACACACAGATCACACTGGAAGAAGAATTTGTTTTTACTCAACAACACGTCTATAATTTCTAAATTTTGGACAAATTGCTACATTTCAGGGCTGAATTCTAGTTCTGTACAAGTGCAACATCTATCAACTTCTTATAATAACCATTTCCCAAAAGTTATCAAAATTAATATTCCCAAGGAACTTCATCAGGCTGTTATTTTGGGTGTACTTAATAGCAAGTTTTCTGTCTGCTGAAGTATCAAATTATGATTTCCATGCTAAAATACATTAAGCTTTCACCTACAAATAAGCAGAAACCATTTGCTTGCTGAGGTTTTTGCTTTACTTCTGTTTATAACCTGTGTAAAGCAACAACTCTCTAGGCAACATTTGAGGGAAAAAATATGAATAATAACTCCTTGCAGCACTGCATAGGTAAAAATACTATCAGATCATTTGCAGTGTCCAGAGGAGCAAAATACTGAATTTTTTTTCCTTGGTGCAAACCAAGATGTGTAGGCACTGCAGTTCACAGCAAAAAGAGCTTTGTGCGGCAGGGAGCAAAAGAAGGGGGTACAAGGAGAAAGGAAAATTTTAACAAGTATAGGAACTTCGATAGCAGCTCAAAGGAGAGGGATATATCCTCAGTTTAATAAATCAGCATAAATTCATTGATACGTAGTTGATGTCAGGCTGAGAATTTAGGAGGAACACACAGGCTGTGTTCCAGTTACCCAATTCATCAATCATATTTACCTTCTTCAATAAATTTCAGCCTCAATAATGACTAAATGAAATCTCTAATCCAATATTACAACTGACTATTCCTACAATTTCTCTAGTAAAATCATAGGACCTTTATTCATTCAAATATTTCTTAATCTTACCAACTATCCCTGTTTTCTTTAATGCAAACACATTCATGAGTGAAGACTGAAGGGTCAGAACAGGGTGTTTTTCCACCCTGGAAATCTGTTTACGTTAACTTTTCATAAATTCCTCTACTTGGGCCATGTGCCTTTTCCTGCTCTAAAGAATCCTTGGTCTATTTTCTGAATAGAAATAGAGTCAGAAGAATTGACATCCACACAGAAACAAAAAGCACAGGCCCTGTACAATCCGTATCTGTATAACACAGAAGAGTTTATGTATAATAATACATATATGTAGAAGTATAAATTAATATGGTATGTATTATAGAGTCATAGAATCATAGAATGGTTCAGGCTGGAAGGGAACTTAAAGATAATCTCCTTCCAACACCTTCCATTAGACAAGGCTGCTTAAAGCTCCATCCAACCTGGCCTTGAACACTTCCAGGGATGGGGCATCCACAGATTCTCTGGGCAACCTGTGCCAAGGCCTCACCACCCTCTCAGCAAGGAATTTCTTCTTAATATGCAATCTAAACATACTCTCTTTCAATTTGAAGCTGTTCCCTCTTGTCCTGTCACTAAACACGTTTATATATCTTTTTATAAGAGGTATCCTAAATTTTATATATTTTTAACAGCTTTCATTACAACAAAATGTTAAAAGTCTCCTTCAACTGCAAGAAATTTCGAAGAGGGATAACACCCTTCCTTCACTGGATGGTAGTATTGTCTTCTTATTTTTTTTTATTTAATACAAATTTTATTATATACTTATTTACTCTGTAGAAAAAAAGAAAAAAAAAAGACAGCTAAACTAATTTTGCTTGGTATTGCCATGTGATGGTACAGTCATGACAGGACTGGGACCTCACAGTCAAAATAAGAATTTGGTATTAAGGTCATCGAGATAACATTTTTAAAAGCACTTTGGGAGGTCAAAAAACACTCAGTGTAAGAGGGAGTATGAGGATACAGGCAGGGTACAACTTATCACATCATTTGTGTCAAAAGCAGATGAATGGAATGTTTACAAAATAAACTGAACAATAGAAATATGTTACCAAATCTCCTTCCCAAGTAATAAAGCAAAAGTCAAATCCTTTGATGATCTTCTATGTGACTTAAAGATGGGGATATTTTAATAGTCCACTTTCTTCAATCAAATTCAATCATTTTGAAAAATGGCATCCATGAGAGTTTCTTTTAGTGTCTTGGGAGTTAAAAATCCCATCCTGAAAAAAAATCTAAATACAGCATAAGCATTTTTGCAGTCAGTGACATGAGAGCAAAGGTTTTCCTAAATATGCTATTGTTGAGGTCTATGTTCTTAGCTAACAGATGCCAGAAAAAACAGAATTTAATAAATGAGCTGAGATGACAAAGTTAAATTTAAGTGAGGAAATGAATTGGCAAAACCGTTTACTGACATATGAATCTGAACATAATATAATTTAATTTTGTAATTTTAATAATGTAATTTTAATTTAATTACCCCAATGTATTTAACTTGCTATTTTATATGCCTTTTTTATATATTATGTATTTCTGAAGAGAAACAGTTTTTTAAACCATATTTGAAATGAATTTATCTTGATTATAAGCACCATTTCAATCCCAGTGATATAATACTCATTAAGTTTCAGGAGGAAAATGAATGCAAAATAAAATCTGTTGCATGATGTGAAAGAAAGGGGAAGGAATTTTTAAAGGTCACATTTATGAAAGCTTGAGGGTAGATTAAAATTGTGCTGCTGATCTTCTGTTGGTTCTTAAACAGAACCCTCTACAAATATTTAATTACTAATACTTTTACCATGCTGAGAGAATGCTGCACATAGATTACTGTGGAAAATTTTTATTTAAAACGGGAGATTTGAAATCAAAGAGAAATCCAGCTATTCCCACCAGGGTTTGAAATTCCAGACACCATCTGCAGTGCTACACAGGCAGACCCACTTTAATTCTCCTGAAGTTCAACAGATAGGAAGAGCTACAGTACAAATTCATGTTAATTCTATTAATTACAATGTTAATGTGTGATAAATATATGAATGCTATACCAATTTTCACTATGTTACCTAAAGCAAAATGACCAGACTGTATAAATTAGATTTCTAGTTCCAACAGGCAAATTGAATTTAAAAGCATGTCCACAGATGTATCTAGCAGCTAGGCATTATTTTGCTGAATAATCCTCTGAATTTTGCTGACAGAAAGATGCAATCATATTCAGTAGATACTTCTATCTCTTGGTTTGTGGCTTCATTTTATCAGTTATATTCATTGGCAATGTCCAGCTTCCAAAGCCATTTTCTCTGCCTTTTGAGCTGAATACTGAAAATAATCCCTCATCAAGATCTGGCAGGTCTCACAAGTGCTGGAGACAAAATCCTCTCATAGACCCTTGACCAAAGCAGAGTTTTTATAGGTGTGTTGTAATGTAATTTTGTCTAACCTTTTATTTTCTGATTTGCATTCTGTGGCTCACATTACCAGGAAAGACAGGCTGTAACAGAGCAGAAGTCTCCCGAGTGTTGCAGAAGTTGCAAATGGTTACTGGAGTAGAGTTATGACTTGTGTCACATGCTCTGCTGCCTGATTAGAAGCTGTTTTATTGCTGGATTCATGTGCTCTCTGGGATATTTGTTTCATGTGAAACAATTCACTGGCTTCTACCTCACCAAAAGAAAATTATGACTGTCTCTGTTGACAAACAATTTTATGTAACACAAAAGGAACAAGAACCTTTCAGAAGTATTTCTTCTTTTTTTTTTTTTTTTTTAATTGATGTGAACTATTGTGATATAAGAAACCTACAGGACTAAATAAAAGTACTGAGTTTCAAAGCATTTGACATATTATTAAATTCATTACCTCCTGAAGATGACTGCCTTCTACATAGGCAGCATTAGAGGCAAAATATATTTTTCTTTTAAGTCAAGAGAATGTCATTATTGAATTCAGTCAGTTCTTTGTGTTTCCTGTTCATTTTGTGCAAGTCAAGTGGTTCAAAGTGCAGGAGTCAGAAACTTCCAGGAAGGGACTTGTCTGGTGGAGGAGAATCTTAAAGAGATAAAGAGTTCCTACCCCTAATTTCACAACAGTTAAAATTTACTAAAAGGCAAACACAGACTGTTTGGCTTTGGAAAAAAAATACAACCGGAGCACAAGCGTACATAGGGATTTTTGTAATTGACAGTAACCATTTAAATCATGTTGAAAAGAGGTGGGAAGGCAAGGATAACTATACAGAAATAAAAGGAGAGCATGCTGCTTTCCAGTGTCAGCTTAAATTATTCTTCAGAGGCAATCCAGTGCCACAGCAATTCCCTGATGGTTCACACAGCCTGGGATTTCTTTATTCTTTCTCTAAGTTGAACACACTGATAAGCAAAAAGCAGCAGCCTACACTGACAGTTACATTTCCACTTCAGCTTGTTATCTATTTTTCTACAGAGATGTAATTTATTTTCTATTTCCCTGTGGAAATACTTACAGGAGTTTTATGTAAAATAGATAGTCACCCTTGCCTCTCAAGCTATAGGAGTTATATGTTTCCAATTCTTTCTTTTGTTTGGTGAATTTTTTAATGAATAGATACATTGATGTAAAAAACCCAGAAAAATCACAGCTATTAGTAAGGTCAGAAGATACTTTGAACTGTTATATGCAAAACAAGGAAATATCTATTAAAATGTGTTTCTGCAACAATAAAATCAAAAATTCTTTAAACCTTCCCAGTATTGTATTTAGGATACACACTGCATCTACATTGAGAGGTATATCTTGAAGGAGTCCCAGCACAGACCAAAAAGATCCTCAAAATTTTTCATATCCTAATTCTTATAAATGTATGCAAACTACACAAACATAAACAGTTAAAGATAAGTAATTCTATAATTTGCAGGTAAAAGAGCAAGTAACAAAAGTAACCCAAATGTTATTAGCATTAGCCTCCTAGAGCTAAATTCTTCCTACCTATGTAAATTCCATAAAATTTCAGTTCCAAAGGTTGTCCTTCCTTTACATTTCTCTGTATTAAGGGAAAATGGGTTTCTAATTCATGATCTCACCAACCTGCAAGTGCGCAGGATGTTACTCTACTGAATTCAGAGATACAAAACAACAAAGTCTCAGGTTCACCAACACACTTCAGTAAATCAATTGTTTTAATGAAGTCCTTGATGGAATCATTCCTGTAAGAGCTACATTCCACACAATAACAGTCTCTCAAGGCAAACAGGTATTTGTCTTTCTCTATTCCATGGTGCCCTACTTTTAAAAGTTTTTCCCTCTTCTGACTGAATCAAAACCAATGACAAAGATTTTTTTTGTTTTTTTCCCCAGAAAGATGGTCTTTTGTGGCAGTATTTTTGCAGTTCTCCTGGGTTAAAAAGGTGAAGGCTGCAGCCCTGTTCCTCATTTTATGTGCATCAGAGCCCCAGGAAAACAGAGTTGATGCTATGGATACCATAACATGAGGGAGCTATTTCCTATGGGACAGCAATTACTACACTGAAGGATACCAGCAAGAGCTGATTTCCCCTTCTTCAATTAGCAGAAGCAACAGTGGCTCTCTGGCCTTCCCTCATTCTCACAGGCACACAAAACTCTGCAGAGGAGGAGGAACGAAGCATGTGGAGAAAAGGGAGTTTTGGTAATTAAAACAGATTTTGAAACCCCCCTAAAAAAAGAGCGTGGATGCAAGGGCCAGGGAAGGCTACATAATTTCATAAAGGCAGGAGAGGGGATAAAAGCAATTATACTTTCTCAATCCCTTAAAACACCCCTGGTTTCTTAACCATTCAGATTCTTTAGTAGTTATTAGTCTTTCTCTCTGACTCCCAACACTTCTCTCTCCTTCTCAACTTCCCTGTTTTCTTCAGCACTCTCTTCATTTGCACCCTCTTTATCTGCTCCAGTTTTCATTGATCCTATCCAACTGCTTTGCACCCAACAGATTTTCACCGACTCTGCCAGAATCACCTCTCCACAAAACTGAACTTTGCTTGCACTCAAGAGAAGCTCTCAACCCAGCCTTTCCTTCACTGTCAAAGATCTTTGATCTAGTTTTCTTTCTCCCAAATTTGGAAATGTTGATCTGGTCTCCAGTTCTGCAAGGTAGAATCAGCCTCCTCTGTACAAAAGCATTTCTGCCCAAATAGAAGTCTGAAACCAGGCATTAGGATAGAGGATTCACCCTAACAGAAAGCAGGCAATGTTATAGATACCAGCTGGCTCTGTAAGTCCTGAATTCCTCTCCTCATCCCGTGTCTTTTAAATTTGTCTTTGACCCTTCTGAATTTCTTTCTCATATGGACACATAATCAGTCAAACATCTTAGTGTTTTACTTGGTTAATTAAACAGGGATAATATATAGCTTTTAATTTAAACAAAATACAGAAAGTTGACACAGCAGCTCTTTTTACCAGGTTTCTGACCACATGTGAAGTTATGCATCTTCCCCTCTCCTCCCACAATACTGAAGACGAAGCTTAAATTGCATTATTATTTTCATAGATGTGTATGTAGATATTTAGACATTGATCAAACCTAGTGCTGTTCAACAGATGTTACGAAGAATGAAAGCCAAAGCATTGAAACTGTTGCATTCCTAATGAGCAAACTGTTCCCTTTTTTATTGTCTTAGTTGTGGTGCATTGCTGGAATCAGACAGCCGTGATACATGGAATGATACAGAGATAGTCAAACACTGTGCAGGTGTGCCTCATTAATGTCAGATAGGGAAAGATGGCTCCTCTGAGGCTGGAGATTTATAGTGCCAAATGCTTTACATACTCTGTGCTGGAACAAGCTAGATGCCACATGTCTAGGCCAAAGCAAAGCCAAAGTTCACAGCTAGACTCTACAACACAACTAGCAATCAACTATCTGAAAATGGAAAGCAGAACTTCTCCTTGCAAAGTACCATGGGACATAAACCCACATTTACTTCCAAGTTCCACTGCAGCTGGAGTCAGAATTATTTTTTTCTCTTTTTTATAAGTTTCTCACAGGAAAGGGTAAAAATACTATTGCAAGAAGAAAAAAAATCCTGGGTTTTTTTACTCAGAAGAGAACATACCATGCAGTCCTGGGGTTGATTTGATCACCAGCTCTTTGGAAGAGGGCAGTGAAAGCTGTAGCCTGCTGTCAGTGCTAACTGGTGTAGCCCGCGATTCCTCATCGTGTGGCACAGTCATGGCCCTGGGGCTTCATCAGACAGAGGGTCTTGGTGTGATCCTGTGATCCTTTCCATTAAAATTGTAAAAATAATATCAGATCAGATTGGGCTTTTAAATTCAGTTGTCCAACCATGGACTAGAATTTGCTGCTCTTACTACTGAATTTTTTCATGTGCACCAAATAGGATGACTCATGTAAAAAGTGAATAGATCTGATAGTGTTTTAATAAAATTAGTTCAAAAGCCACAGATTAGCTCAATATCTATATCACACAATAGAGCTTTGATTTTAAAATTATTTCAGCTTTTCTAATTAAAAAATCTCTAGCCTATATCAGTTTTTAAAACCCCCAGAAGTGTTTCATTTAGTACAGGCAATTCAGTGGGACTTTTGGTATTTAAAATATTCCTGAATCATTTTTACTCCCAGTTTTTTCTGCTTCCTATCAAACTTGTTCTTTTTTTATGAACTGACAGTCTAAATGCCACTGAACTAAAGGTTTCAGGCACATCAGGAAGAACTTTCATGGGCTGTCAGTACACAAAAATATCAGACACCTACGTATTCTCCAGGGAAGCAAGTGGGACATGGAACAAAGGGAATGTGAGTGTTTTTCATACCCCTTAGTGTGCCACTGGGTGCCAAGGAACCTGTGCAAAGGTGGTGGTGCTCATCTGGATGTACTGCTTGTGTAGTAGGAGAGGGAATCCAGGATCCTTTAGCACTTCTGTGCAATGCTCCCCTTTTCTCATCACAGGATATTACTTTTGACATCATCTCTTGGTATGAATTGAATTATTACAGCTTATGTTTTAATGCAAACATCTGTAAGTACTCCTGTAAATATTAGAAATTTCACTGCACACATGTTCTAAGGTCTGACCTCTTCAAGGAGGGAGAAAGGGAGGTTAGCTTCCAAATATAGAGGTGTTTATCTTACAAATTCTTATTAGGAAAGGCTACAGTTGTCAAAAATATGCAGTTTTTCACTTGAATGCATATCCATACATTATGGGTATTTCCAGGTTCACAGCAATGTGAATCACATCTCCAGCTTCAGGAGGGGACTGCAAGACTGAAATGTTATGGGTAATACAGAAAGACTTTTCCACCTAAAAAGCAAAAATTACAGCAATTTTGCTGAATTTTTCCTGCACACATGACAGAAGTGAGGCTTGTGCAAAGTCAAACAATTTGGGAAAAATGCCAGAGATTCATAGAAATTTTAATTCACAGTTTGAGAAAATAATTCCTGTGACAGTGTTCCCGGTCTGCTGGCTGTGTGACTTTAGAGCAGTGACAGGTTCAAATGAATCTGGGACAGGGGATGTGATGCCCTAGGTCCACTTTAAATGGCAGAAGTTAGTGGGGTTACAGACTGGTACATGGATCCATGAAAGCTGCTGGAGTGAATGGATCTCTTTTGTCTACGGTTAGTGTATGCTGTGTTATTTTGAAAGGCTGAGCAGCTGGGAGAAGAGCTCCCTGTTCCCATTGTACTGGCTGCTGTTTTCTGGGCTGAGACAGGAGTGTCACCCCTCAGAGCAGGCAAATGTGCCCAGCACAGAAAAGTACATTTTGTACTTCAGTGCTCTTCTCATATCTGAGGGGAGAGCTTCACCTACAAAGGCACCTTTAAATTCTGGGTGCACTGGAGTCCTGTCCCAAACTTTCCTCCTCTGCTTTGCTGTGGTTTCCTGAGTTGCCAATACAGAAATAGAACCTTTGTAGAAGAGTGCTGGCTCTGAGGCAACCTGGGAAATTAAAATGTATCATTATTTTTGGTTCCCACCAAGACTAGCAACATTTCAAGAGTGTTGCCACCAGCAGATCTTTGGCCTGTCACAAAGCATGCAGCTTTGAAGTGAGAAGAAAACTAATTAGCTGAGTATGCCATTAAAGAAAGCAAACAATAGAGGGAAGTTAATTCATCTGTCAACACCCTTCAGAACAAAGGATAGCAACTAGCATCCCACAGAATAATGCAGGTCATCCCTGCTGGTACCAACACCCAGTCAGGGATGCAGAAACCATGAGGCATTGATACACTCAGTGATGTGGATCCACAAATGAAATCAATCTGATAAATAAAATAGAATGAAACTTTCAAAAGTGTTTATTTTATCTCAAGGCCAGATAACTCCAGAGGGCATTTTGCACCTTGTGTTCAGGACAAATTAGACAGACACTGAGATTTTTCTGAAAACCCCACAAATAGGGCTTAACTTGTAGCTCAATTACAGTCATGTAAACCACTCACTCAAGGAGGCTGAGTGACATTAGATCAGATCAGATCCAATCCTCACAGCTTTGACTACTGCCAGCATACCAGTCTCATTGGATCATAGACTCCATAGCATACTGGGGATTTGGGAAGCTCTCTGATCCACCCCATTACCAGGAGGCAGCATTAAACAGACACATGTTTTTCTAACCTATTCTTAAGAATGTACAAAAAGTTGTCTCTGAGACCTGCTCTAGGTTTACCTGTCTTTGTTACGGAATACCAATATTCAATATTTGATCCCATAAAAACACAGTTTCTGGTTATTCCTACCTCAATGCAGTGGGTTTTACACACCATGAGTGAATTGTACTTTTAAATACTTCAAAACTTTGCTACAACTGATCAAGATACTTCAAAATTCTAAGGTTATCTGTTAATTTTAATTCTATTATGAAATTATTAAATATAAAAATATTTTCTGCACAGGAACTTCAATAGAATATTCTATTCCATCACTCAAGTTATTAATGAAACAATGAACAACAATCAACACAGGAGAGACTCCTGAAGAACTCCACTTGGTGCATTTTCCATTTTGTTTGGGATCTTTGATGTATAGAATATTACTTTCCAGCAAATCTAGATTCACATGGGAGTAATTTAATCTGCACCAAATTGTACTCATTTGTTTAGCTGAATGTCATCTGAGACAACCTCAAAAGCTTTTTTAAGGTGCATGTGACATGCTGTTTCTAATCTACACAAGGCATCGTGCCAGAGATGAAAATTAGATTGCTTTAATAGGATTTATCTTGAAAATTCTATGTTTGTTCTTTCTAGTCACTTAATTACCTGCTAGGAAACTCCAAATAGATCAGCTGATTATTTCTTTGCCTATTTTTCTGAGAGTTTTAACTTGGGATGGCTTGTGTATAATTTTCTTTCAGTAATTTCATTGTGAAGACGGGGTGGGATTACCTCCAATGAATCTCACCTTTTCTTTATGAGTCTGCAAATATTTTAATATTTGATTTATATTGTATTGCTAAACCAATTTTATCTTCAGAAAGAAACCTTAAGGAACTAAGGTAGATCTGCATGAATACTGAAAGACATGAACTGTCATTTCTTAGAATAAAAATGTATCTGACAGCGTATATTAGAACTTTAATGAACCCCTTTAAAATGCTCACTTTTATCTTTCAGAAGATCTGTCAAGACAGGATAGTTATTTTTATGACAAGGATATATGACGTTGCACATTTTAAATCTTTAGTGTTATACACTGAAAGTGTCATGTATAGAGTGATGCTGCCTGGTAATGTTTTACTTAAGTAAGTATTACAGAATGACTGACATGTCAAAAGAGTTAAAAGGAGTTGTAATCTCCCTTGCAAGCCAGACTGTAGCTATTAGCCAAGTAACACAGCCCCTTAAAAAAAAGCGGAAAACAACATTGCAGGTGAACACCTTTCCACATCCCTGAAGTCTTACTCTATTTCTAAATCAAATTCCAAATGAAAAGACTTTAGCTCAAACTGGTGGGCTGCAACCATTTGCCAGGTTTCAATGCAGAAGAAAATCCAAGTATCCTTATGGAACACTTTCTACAGCAACAGTGAGCACCAGATTGTCTCCTGTTTCTCCATGCCTTTCTGTATTTTGTACTACACAAACAGTATCTCTAAAATGTAATGAAATGGCTTTTCTGTCCTTCGGCTTGTAGATCAAACTCTTGAACAGCAGGCATCTCAATTTCAGTTAAACAAACAACATGACCACAAAAGTACTGCCAGTATTATACACAAAGATTATCTGTCACTGCCTTTTGTAGGAGCACAACAAAAGAGTGTGGCTATGCTCTCAGAGCAATAACTTCAACCAAGAAAGTAAATAAATTATATTTTAATTGCAAAATCCTGTGCATTTTATGACCTATTTTTTGAATAAAGGGTGGGCACATGGAAAGTGAGGCTGAGTGCTACAAACAAAGCTAACCAATCTCAAAACGGGAGTGTGAAAAGCCTGGCAAAACTGCACTTGCTTTTAGGTTTCTCAACTAGGGAAAAGCCATTCCACAAAAAAGCACCATCAAAGAGTTGAAATATAAACCATAAGAGCAGCAATTTCAAACTAAACTGAAGAGGAGATTTCAGCTATTATACCACCCAAGGCCACCACAAGAAGGCATCATGAATTTGTGACAGTCTTTTTTCACATGGCACTATCACAGGCATGACCAGGTTGCAGCTGGCTCCCGCACAAAGGAGAGGGCAACAGAGAATGGAGTTAAAAGGCAAGAGGAAGTATGTGGACAGTACTGCTAAAGGGATTGAAGTGGTTGCTGAAAGAAGGAACAGTAAATCACATTATCAGTTGAATAAAGTTACAGTAAGCCAATTTACCCTATCTGGAAATGTCAGTAATAAACAGAAAAGAAAACTTTAACACAGAGAAAAAACTCTGAAAGTGTTACTTTTCAAAGATAACTCAGCAAGCATCACAGGACACTTCACTAATGAGATTATATTCCCAGAGCTAAACATTAAACATGTCGCACCACAAAGTGATAATTAGAAGGACTACAAAAAGCTGAAGTTTGTGAAAGTGAAGAACATAGGGGAATGATATGGGACCGAGAAAAAACTTTGATATAACTGCACTTGAAATTGAGATAACAGGGAGTGTGTCTTAGTGTAACAGTGATTGAGGTGAGCAAAACCACATGCATAGTCCTTTTAAGCAACTTTCTTCCTTTTTATTTCTTTTAGAGCTGAAATAAAGCAAGAACAAGCTGCAAGAACAAGCTGCATCTCATGTGTTGGACAGATTTTTGCCTTCAGTATAAACAGATTTTTGTCTTCAGTATAAACATCAAAGAGGGCATCAAATACTGCTTTTACCACTCAGCACAAACTTCATAAATTTCCCCAGCACATGGAGAGCCTCTATCACAAACCAGTACAGAACATCTTGAATTGTTATTATGCTCCAACAAAAACTATTGCCATCATTACAGTAGGGCTTGCACTGATCAACACAGACTTGAAGGAATGGTTATTCATATAGATTGATATTAAATAACGATGTTGTCATGTTTGGTATTGGCAAAGAAATTAGAAAATAGAAATACAGAGATATTATATAGGTTTTGAAGATCTAGACTTTGTTGATGACATAGCTTTAATTACTAGCTCAATAAAAGGGAAAAGACAAAAGCAGTCGCATATTAGTGCCAAAAAAATAGTTTTCTATTATGAGAAAAAAAAACAAAATCTAATTAAAACCGAAGTAAACTGCAACTCAATCACTTAATTAAAAAGACAAAATAACTACCATAGGAATCAGTCAATTTCCATACACTGGCAGCAATAAAAAAGCTACAGGATTTTCAGAAGGAAATCAATAACAAATGGACAATGTGGCAGGTACATTTACCAACTTAACCAAGATTTTATCACTAAAATCTCTAACTTCAAGACTGATCTGTGAATTTGTAACACACATTATTTCTATCATACCATAGATCTGAGAGTTAGACATTTACCAGAGCTACAGATATATACATCCTATCTTTAAACTTTTCCATAAAGAAAATGAAAATATTCAGGACATGTCAAAAGAGTGTCAATCAAACTGATCAAAATTACTTTTTTGTAAATCTCCTGGGAAGAGAGAGTGCATGGGAACTAGGAATCTTGTCCCATTTTTATAGAATCATAGAATGGTTTGGGTTGGAAGGGACCTTAAAAATCATCTAATTCCAGTCCCTTGCCACAGGCAGGAACACCTTCCACTAGATCAGGTTACTCAGAGCCCCATCCAACCTGGCCTTGAACACCTCCAGGGATAGGGCAGCCACAGCTTCTCTGGCTAACCTGTGCCAGGCCCTCACCACCCTCACAGCAAAGATTTCCTCCTAATATCTAATCTAAATATACTCTATTTCAATTTAGAATTCTTGTCCTGTCACTCCAGGCTCTTGTAAAAAGTCTCTCTCCATCTTTCTTGCAGGCTCCCTTCAGGTAGTGGAAGGCCCCAGTTAGGTCACCTCAAAGCCTTCTCTTTTCCAGGCTGAACAATCCCAGTTCTCCCAGCCTTTCCTCATAGCAGATGTGCTCACCCCTCTGATCATCTTGACACTCCTCTGGACTCGATCCAACAGTTTGTCCTCTGCTGGGACCCCAGAGCTAGAGGCAGCTCTGCAGGTGGGGTCTCATCAGAGCAGGGCAGAGGGGCAGAATCCCCTCCACTGACCTGCTGCCCATGGGGCTTTGGATGCAGCCCAGGACATGATCAGAACGTGGACCAGAGCCACTTTAAGACACAGTGGTGAAGCCTTATGAAACCCAAACAAAACTCTGATACCACAGAAAGAATTCAGATTTCAAATAATCTATAAAAGGCATAAACCAGGCATATTTAAAAAATATTTACTTGGATTACATCCTATTTATAGTTCTTACAATCTCAGCAAGTTGGAATCACTTGCAGAGAATTCAGCATAATAAGAAAGAAGTACAATATACTAGATCATTAGCTATAAAAGAACAGGAGTCCATCTGGAAACCATGTAACAGATATTAAAAGACTATTTATAAATGGAACTTTAATTTAAAGTGTTTCTGAGATTTGATCCTTAAAAAGTTTTCAGTTAATTTCAATTGGGCCAAGTCAGCTTTACAGCATGTATGAAAATATGTAGAACTGCTTCAGGTTATTGATCAGACGTGCTGCCAAAGCCATACTCTGTATTTGGGATTAAACTTTCCATCATAATAGGAAGCCCTTCTAACAGAAAAATCCTCACCTCCAGCCTCTTTTTACAGAAGCTTATTAGCCAGCAGTGCCAGCAAGAGCCACTGGAAGAACCCATGTGCTTGAAGAGTAGCAACCACTGTCATTTTGGATACCCCAGGGCACCCAGGAGTTTTGCCTGGATCTGACAAATGGAAGAGCTGGGCTGGAAGAGCTGTCCTTTCTCATCAGCAGCTGGAAACCAGCTGGGATACGCCAAAGCACCTAAAATAACACTAGATACCTATACCTCAGGCAGCTGACTCATTTTCATATTCTCATCTGTTTTATCAAAGTGCCAAAAAAGGAATCACAATCTGATTAAAATATGCACAGTATGAGGTATAAATTATCACCATAATTTAATTACTTATGAGCTAAACCCATGCCCACACATCAAACAAACAGATGGAGGGAGATAGTTTCATTTTCATGTAGTTTCATTTTCATGTTGCTGCTGTTAATCAGTGTATCTGAACAATATTAGTTTATCTGCATTCATATCACTATTTAGATAAAAATATTTCATTTGGAGGAATAAGTTTTTAAATAATTTTATCCAGATGTTGGACAGAAGCTTCCAAAATAAAAGAGTTTACAAGTGCCAGATCTTATGCCCTTTATTTATTATCACAGCTGGGAAGCAGGATGTCGTCACCCAAATACCCAGTGTAGGACCACCTTGTTTGACACAGAGAGATGTGGAAGTAACTAGTCCTGTTATTGAAGAGGAACACTAAAATGGGATTTAAAGTCCAGCTCATGTTGTAGCCAATATATTATTAGACAAAGAATGAGTATGGGCAGAGAATGACAACAAAAGCAAAGCAAACCATCACATCCCCTTCTCTGACTGCTCTGTTAATAATTACAGAAAACCCATTTAGTCTTCAGGAACCTGTTACCCATCTGAAAAAGTCCAAGCTGAATTTCAGACAATAAGCAACACAAAAGACGTAACAAAACTACCATGCAATGCCTGACTGCCAGCTTTGAAATAAACTAAACAAGATGCCATGAGAAAAACAGTGCTAATCTCTTCCCATTTCTAGTATTATAGCCAAGTACTGCAATGACTCTCACTGACAATTTTGTATCAGCAGGGTAATCTATTTTTAGCCCATGGAATTTCCTGTATCACTTTACTCTGTCAAACAGAAAATTATCTCAATGAATCTAAGCAACAACATCCAAGCAATGACAGAAGTTACAGAACATGACTTTCTCATCCAAGCCTTTTCTCTCCTGCCAAACCTAATAATTTTTTCATATACCACTGCCTATCCAGTTTTGTGACATTTTGTCCAACAACCTCACAAGGCTTAGCCTCGTACTGTAAAATCCTCAGCAAACATTTAATTAAAGACACAAATAATTGTAACCAATTATTAAGAAAATTATAATAAATGTCCAATCCGAATCAGGTGCAGTGCCTACTGATCCTTAAGTATATGGTTTCTGGTTTAGGTACACCTGAACAGGGCTAGAGCTGCTTTTCTATTTTCGGAAAAGGCTCTCATACCATATTATATAAGGGTACAAAAACTCTCATACATGAGGAGTATGTGCAAGAGCAAGTCAGTCCCCCAAGGCAGTAGAGACTATCATGTCACAATGAAGTATTAACAGCAGGTATTCTTTTTGTCAGTTCTACTGACACAGCTTTGAAGATATTGGATAGCAAAATCATAACCTGATACACCATTCCCAAATAAATGGAGAAAATTTAATTCTTCTGAATCTTTTTACTCCTATGCCTCTGCAATTCTTCTAAGGATGGACATTCCCTAAACTTTTGAAGTCACAAAGGCAGACTCCCTTGCTGAAGTGAATTCATTCCAGTCCTGTTAGATTACTGGTGATGTTCCTGCAGAGCATTCAATAATGTAAAATCTGGGAGTATTTGCAGCATGATGTGTATTTTACAAGTCACTGATATCATCACAGGAATCATAACTGAAATATTAATTTCCACTTCCAAATGAAAACTCTGCATCAAAATTACCTCCAGATAAGAAATAGTAAATTTTCCCCATTACCTTCATAGTTTCACTGTAGAGATCACTAACAAAATCTAGAAAAACCCACATTTCCTCAAGAGCTGAAATTCAAGGAAATCAGCCTTTGTGAATGGAAAGATGTACATAGCCCCATATAATGGCCAACTAAAACAATGATATTGTTTTTTCACCAATCAAAATCTTTGGAATTTATGTTTTAATTTAGCACTTCCTTCAACTTATTCCTATGTATGTAATAGAGACATATTTAATTCTTACTACAAGTGTAGCTAACTCAATTTCTGTTGCAACAGAACTAGATACAGGAGCAATTAAAACTTTTTGCAGGAAACTAGTCCAAAAAAATTAAGATGCTGCATAACAGCAGACATATGAAAGAGACAGTCATACCTATATGCATTAAATCTCCAGAAATATTTGTGCTCTGAGATTTTTTTCTTACTGTCTTAATGAGAAAACACCATCTTCCCCTCTCGATTACAAACAGTCTCAGGAATGTCACTGGTGTTGAAAAGGAAAGCATTTGACCCACCCTGTTGACAGAAACAATTAGCATGCTTGTTATAAGAGCAAATGGACTAGGTTAACCTTAGGGAAATGGGAAAGAGAAAAGATTTGGAGGCCTGGAATCAATAGTGTGGGAGGCAGACAGTGAGGTGAGCCAGCTGTGCTCTTACACTGGAAGAGCTGCATATGGGTTTAAAAACAACAGGTGCCCTTTGTCACCTTCAGAATCACTCCAGACACACAGCTGAGGGTGAGTTTTAAGATAAATTATTGATAAACAACACAAATACGTATGCTAAGAAGGCAAATTCTAATGGAAACTTGAACTTTTTTTAAAATAATTATGTCTATAACTTCATAATGCTTTTCCTTCAGAAAAGAGAAGTGAAGGTTGCTGTTCTTATATTTAATGTATTTCAAACAAAAGAAGCATGGTTACTGTGTGTGAGGATGATGCAAATTGGCCTGTATGTGAAGAGACTCACTTCTGCTTTACTGTTATTTTTGAAAGGAATTTCTTCAATGCCATTCAAAGAAAGGAGACTCGTTTTTTTCTCTGTTGTTGCAATTCAAATAGTAATAAAATCTAGTAAAGAAAATGCTTCAGAGTCTCTTATTTTGTTCTCTGAAACAGCACTGCTGATTTTTAAATAGTTGCTTTTCAACTGCTTGTTCAGAATCCCTTATACAATCAACTATGCCAGCTTGCCTGTTACTGATCTGCCTGAGGCAGATTGCTATGTTTTCAGAACAAACAAATATTAAAATACACATAGAATTCAGCTGAATGTTAAAAACAAGGCAGCGGAGTTGTTTCACAGCTTTCAGCAATGTTTTCATAATAATTGAGACATTTTATTTTATTAAATCAATTTAAAACTCTCTTTATCACAGAATTTCTACTGATGTTTTCTATTTATATCATCATTAAGTGATACAGTGAGGCTGGTCTAAGTCCTACTTTAGCACCTTCTTCTCCAGATTTTATCAATCTGATGTTTCTGGACCATGAAGGGAGGTGTAACACCATTTACAAGGAGAATTTTGTCAGAGCAAATGATTATATGCTGTGTATACAACCCTATCTAGTCAAGAATTGTGTCATTTTGAAAAGAGGAACATGTAATATTAGGTAATTACTTTTTCTACCATGCATTTGTGCTCTTGCAGGATAACTATTCTCAAGCTTTATTTTTCAAAAACAGTTAAAATTCTGAATTAATACAGATATTAATACATATATAACACATACAATTTTTTTTGGCTGAGACTTGATGGGCTTTTTCATGCAGCAATGATTGTAGAGATATTTAGACTTCATGTTGAAATTAGTAATGAATGGCTTTCACTTCATTAATCACTGTTCACAACTGTTCCTGTGAAATTGACTGTTTATCAAAAGACAGTTTTACTTCCTGAAGTTGTCCAGTGCCTATTTTTGCCTCAACGCCTCACCTGGAAGCATTTTAGGGGTAGGCAAACAAAATGAAGAAGGCTGTGGTGGCCTCTAAAACACAAGGGATCCCATTTGCTGATTTTGACATGTTCTAGATCTCCCTTGTGTCCTATGGAAACTGTTAACTGTCCCAAATATGTTTTAAAGAATCATTAGAACAGGAACTGGTTTGCTCATAAACTGAGAGTTCTTATCACCAAGCCCAAGAACTGTTCTCTCTCAGTCCTTCTGAGTCAGGAAACATTTCAGTATCTTACAGAAAATTACACAGCTTCTGCAGCAGTACCTTGACAGAGGCACAAGACAGCCCTGCTCCAGTATAGTCATGATCCTGGAAGACAGATTTTTTAGGGTCAAATATAGAAATGTCTCCCATTTTTATTTGTATACTCCGTTGCTTTATTTGTAAGCTCCCCAGCCACAGGACTACTACTATATACAACAGAATTCCTTAATCTGCAATTCTTTGAGTTTAAGGTTATGTGGTTGTATCTTGAACACCCAGTGACAACTTAAGAGAGAGGCCCTTTAGAAAATTTTCTATTTCCATCCCTTTCACTTCAATCCCTACTTACTGAAATGTAACCAGGTCAGAGTAAACAAATTAATGTGCTGGTGCCTTTTTAGTTCCTCTGAAATAGGCTGCTCTGCAAGGGTCAGCTGACTCAGTAAATGATCCCCATAATGTCAGACCAGGCCAAGCTAAATTGTAGCTGAGCTGTCCTTTTGGTCACAGAGTCTGCAGGCGTGTTTATGAAACCCAGGAAGAAGTTAGAAGTTTGTGTTGGAAGGAACAAGTTTTAAGTGGACTAATAAAAGCATAATTAGATCCCAAATTTTGTCCCTTCTCAGCCGGTTATCCTGCCCTTTAATTTCCTTAAATTAACGGCATAACTACTGTAAGCTTTCTTCATTTACATAAACATTATTTACATAAATGTAAACAGTGCTTTAGGATACAGGATGTAGCAAATACTACAATTAGTAACTGATTACACCTATCTTACTCTTTCCATGTAAGAACTACCTTGTACAATCTGGGGCATGTTTTACTCCAGCCTTGCTGTATGTGAGCAGGGACTTCAGGGTGCATTAGTCATGAACACAATAGCCTGGTAGGGCTTAATTGAGAAAGCTGCTGGTTCTTTGCAACAATATCAAGCATTAGTCTGTTAATTCAAAGTTCTCAAATATCTAAGACAAGTTGCTTTGCCTTAAACTTCCTTTTTGACCTTTTCACTGGCATATCCTTTTGCCTTACACTCTTTTCCAAATAACCTCAGCTTTTTCTTGACTCAAGTCCAAAATGTTCTGTTTGAACTCTCTCAGCAACAATTCCTCCTCTACACAATTTCATGTTATCTGCTCAGTTTTTCTTGTTTTCTTTGACATTCAGCAATCAGCAGGCCTGGCCTGTGATCAAATAAGTGCTGGAGCTGAGTCCCCCGGAGCACATGCAGTGGCTGCTGACATCACAGGGTCAGCTGCAGAATACACTTTCCTGGAGCTTTTGCTATAGGTTTATCAAACGGGCTGTTAATTGCTCTTGTCCTGAGATGCTACACCCATTCTTCTCCTAGTGAACTCTCAGACCATCCAGGAAAATACTGTGGGCTGAAATTGCTGGAGCAGAAAAATATTTACCAATGGAAGACGCCGCATTGCCAAAGATTTTCATTCACTAGTTCTTCATAAATGAGGATTTTAATTCTGGCCTGTTGATAGCAAAGCAGACTCCAAGTAGTTTTTATTCAATGCGGGGTCTTGAAGCCTTATCCTCTACATCTGCAAACACCTGTACATAGGATTCACCATAGGAACCTCTTGGTTACATTTCCTCTTAAGACCATCTTGTCCCAGTCCAATTTTAAACATTCAAGAATCAGGAAGTATGATCAGTTCCAGTTAGGAACAACTTGAATCTTTAAGTTATTTAAGGTCTCACTCCTCTATATATACAAATCTAATAGCACTCTGTGGTCAGTTTAGGAATGTCCAGAGAACCATCCAACCCAAACAGTCTGAGAGCCTAAAAACTTGTGAGCTAATGTTTTTCTCATTTGTTTATCAGGAAATTTGGCTTATTTATATAATTTAAATGCAGGCATGATTGGCCTTTCTATATACATAAAGAATTAGGTCTGATATCCTAGTGGAGCCAAAAGAAATTACATACATTTGGGAAAATGAATACATGGACACTACATTTCCCAAATCATACCACTATAACCAGTTTTTTCCTTTACCTACACAATAACCATATCTCTTGGAGTTGCTTCCATGACTGTTTTGTCATAAAAATTGAGTCCTAAGGAAACATAAGATGAGAAATTGGAGCAGTAAATACTGAGTGTTAGAAAACCAAGGAAGATGTGTCAGTTGTACAGGACAAGAAGGAAATAGAATGGAGGGAGATGAGCTGTTAAAACCTCTGCAAGGGAACAAGGGAAGTGAGGCTAAAAAGAGAATCAATACTGAGCTTGAAAGAAGATTCGAAAGCGAGGAGGAAAAAAAATAAAAGGAAGGTGGCTTATTTTTGTTGGAGGAAGAAATATGTTCAAGGTTTGGGGAGGAAGGAATAATCAAGGATAGAAAGCTATAAAATTATGAGTTATTGCCTGGAATTTCATCTGAGGCTTTGTGACTTCAGTTTCACTGTTAATAATTTAACTTAATAGACCCACCCGCTATTCTGATAGAAAAATGGCCCCTCGGTTTATACTGGACTGTTTATTCTATATTTAATACTCCCTGTAGGTGATGGAACACTTGAGACTGCTGACTCTCAACACAGCCATCTGACATTCAGCATTAACGAGTCAATAAATATGCCCCCTTTGTTATGTGCAAAGGCCCAAGATGTTCTTCTGTCTTTGATTTTTCCTATTCATTAAAAATACACAGCCTTTCAAAGCATTCTCTGTCAAACAGAGATAATGGAGATTTCATTGGCCATTGCCTTGTGCATGCTGATATATCATCTAAACAAAAGTGTCAGAATGTTGACACATGAGGAATCTGGCCAGCTGGAGGGCTTTAACAAATAATAAAATATAAAATTAAAGCATTTGTAACTGTTGCATTTAATATAAAAAATCTGCAAAAGTTAATGACTGGATGAGTAATTTAAAACAAAAGCCCCAGCAGGCAGAGAAATATAACTAAAAGCTAGCAAGGGGAATTCTTGATCCAGCTCTCTGGAGAACATAGTTGGAACATGGCATGTATTTTTACAATACAAAGCAATTACAGGCATCACCAAACAATAAAAATCCATAAAATGCTCTGGTGTTCTGATTATTTTTTTTCATTAGATAAGGTTGAGAAGTTACAGGATCCCATTTCATGCTGACAGCTCTCCACATCTGATAGGAACACTAGGAGATAAAAATGCTTAAGTAATCAAATGCTGTGCATATTTTTAAATGCACCCATTATGTTTAGTACAGCATCGTGAAAATAAATATGTGAACTTATAAAAACTGAGAGCTGTATTTGACCCTTAAAGAATCAAATTCAGTGCCTGTGGACATGCTGAAACAACTCAAAGTACAGCCAGTACAAGATGTGAAACATCACAAAATGAAATCTGGCCTGTAATAAGCCATCTAAATTGACTTTTGCAGCCTCCTGTTAATGGTGACCATATCACCCACCGTGGGAAATTCATCTTGTCTCTGCAATCTGATGGAAACTTTCAATACTCAGAAGTAAAAGGGATTTGTAGTTATTTTGAAAACCAGGATGTCTTGCTTCCAAATTCACTTTATAGAGACAAATCAATAGCAAACATGGTTTTGTAAAGTTTCTTCCCATTCCAGTTAATCAAGATGGGTTAAACAGTTCCTAATAAATTTTAAACATAAATGAAAAAATATAATCATTTAATAAAAACTTCATGCCATAAAGAAGAGTAAAGAAGCTTTCCTTGATTTATATTTGGCTTTGGACCACATTATAAACTGAATGGCTATATGTGTAGATTTTTTAATTATATCTGAAAAAGGTATTCTTCAAAATCAAACATTAACTACCTTGAAAAAAATTGTTTATATATCTCAAAGTATATAGCCATTAGAAATCTTAATTCAATAAAACTGCATCTGATAGGGTTTTCCTAGTACTAGGACTAAGTTCACTGGTATTTAATATTTTGATCAATATTTTGAACTGGAAGCAAATATAAAACTACAGTTGATAAAATGTGTGGAACCCATGGAGAGTGCCAGACTAGAAGTCTGGGGGGTGAGCTGGAGAAGGTACTGCCACAGACATGAAGGCACATTCTGCTGTCCTTGCATCACCTTAGAGTGAGAGAATGTGCATTGGTCAGCCTATTTCTTTAAGAAAAAAAACAACCAAACCCCAACAACTGAAGATCTGTCATCTTCAGAAAAAGCAAAAAGATAAATTCTGTTTAACAAGAACAATGTGGACAATGGTTGTAGCTGAATATAGGGCACAGATTTTTAACTGCATTCACCATTAAAGGAACAGATGCCCCAATTGTAAAGCATACCTCAAAATACTAATGAGTTTATTAATCTTCACTATATAAGGACAGGAAAGTAACAATATTGTCCCATTTAACTTCTTAGGAGTTCTTAATCTGCTTTTTTATAAATTGGAATGCTGGCCAGCAGCTAAAGAGATAGCAAAGTAGGGAAGGAGATCTTTCAAAATGCTTCTTGTTTTCCATTATACCTACAAGGCTATTAACTAATTTTGCCCAAAGGAAGTCTTCCGTGACTCAGCAAATATGAGCACTCCTTTCAAAGTCTAGGATTTCGAAAGTTCATGTACACTCATTGTATCAGATAAGACAAAAGAGATAATGACCTACGGTACAGAGAAAGGTTGTCAGGAACTTCTTACTGACATATGAAGTGTAAAGTAATTCCAGGCAATTCTGGTCAAATAACAACATACAAAGTAATTTGCAGGCAGCTGGTTCCTGGCCTCTCTCCTCGGCTCAGTACTGAAGAAAAGTTCCCATGATTTCTGGGGAAGCAGCTAACTGGGGCTGTTTTCAGTGGTATCTGCAGATTGAACAGAATTCGCTTCTTTAAATCCTGTACTTGAGAAAATACTTTATTATTGAGCACAAAGTATGAGCTGGAATGCTTATTTTTATATCTGAGGGAAAAAAGAGTTTTCAAATACAGAAATGTAATTTAAAGGTTATCTATAGTATAAGTTGTTAGGTATAATGACTTATTAACTTAAATAATTTCTTACCATTGATGAAATAGGTACTGGTTTTAAGTCTTTGTTTTAATATATTTTAAAATTGCACTATATGATTTTTTTCTTTAGTCTTCTGTGAAATTGTACTGTCTGCATTTTCCAGCCTTTAATCAGTAACACCCTGCTGTTACTGTTGGCCTCTTTTGTGGAGGAGATCAAACTGGGATTCTCTCCAGAAATCTAACTCCTTAACCTTTACAGAATTCCTTAACTGGCTAGAGGGCAATTTGTTGTCTTCTCCCTTTACAGAGCCGAAAGAGCTGCCTCTGCTGCCCTCCAGAAGAATGAGAGCAATCAGGCCACATCCAACCTCAAAAGAATTCTGGAAAGTAACTTCTTAGTAACTTCATGTTTTGGAGGTGCAAAAGAACGTCCTGGACTCGCTCTCTCAATGCATTCCTCAATATTTAGCATGAAATCAGAGAGTTTCTTCTTAAAAGCTCTATCTTCTAGTCAGATGCTGAACTACTCTTTAAAAATCTGCATACATACATTCCAAAATTTTATTTATTATGGAACTGATGCAATATAAATGACAAAGTTTTATTTCTTTTTTTTCATAAAAGGCCTAAAAGTTGAGAATCCAATTCTCCTTTAATACTGTGTTTTTAGTTTCTTGATCAGCTGCTGTTTTCAGAGCTTTTTAACTATTCCCCTCTGTTCTGAACATCCATTTTCAGGGACATAAAGAAGAAAAGTGGATGCTTTAACCAGTAAATATCGAAAGATACGTGCAGCATGACTACAGGGTACTTGTCAAAAAAGGTACCAGAGCTACTAAGATCCATGAGCTTTGAAGTGTTTGTGTATTAAAATATTTTTTAAAAGCATTTTTAAAATAATGTCTACATGTAATACATGCAGAAATATTCTAAATATTTCAAATAACACTTCAGGGAAAAAAGAGGATTATTTTAGAGTTCACTATGAGATGGAAACTAGTGCATAATCGAAACAATATGATTGCACCTTGCCCTTCCAGCGATCTCCAGTAAATCCATAGCCTGACCTCATTGGTTACCAATCAGAAAACATAATGCTAAGCTACAATATGATTTTATGGCATACCTTGGCACTGATTTATTACAATAATGAAGGTCTGTTATGCATCTTGACATAACTGGGCATTAATAAAAGCAGAGTTGTGTTAGCTCTGCCTTTATAGATGTTTCTGGAATGTATCGGTATTATTTTGGCATGCTGGTTTAGATTGAAGAGGTGTGCTCTGCTGTACTGAACTTGAATTTTTTCTTCCTATAAACCACTTGTGCTTAAGAGAGCTCCAACTAAATGTGAGTTGCAGTGGTTTGTGCAGCAGGTACCAGATATTACAAAGAGTTTTAAGCTAGTCTATGTGCCAAATTAACGGAATATTTTCTTTTTCCCCATATATATCATAGCAGTCTCCTTCAACATGGCCTGGAGTTTTCATATCGCTTTCCTGATTGGCAGTAGGCTGATCTGGTTTCTCTTCTAAATAATCTTCCTGATGAATCCCAGTCTTCTTTCTCAATAAACTATTGAATATTAACAGGCAGTCACATCATTGTTCTATGCACATTAAAGATGTACACATAATTTACAGATTAAAGCACTTGAGATTTTCCCAGGAAGGAAATGAGGCTTTATCTTGCTAATTTTAAAATGTAATTACATCTGCATAAAGTACACTGTAACTTCAATGTTCACTTCAATGTACATTTTCCTGTTGAAGTCAAAGATGTTGTAATCAGGTTAGACAGCAGCAACAGTCAATAAAAAATCCTTTAATTCATTTTGGCCAAGTTCTGGTTGTTCATCTGACTCTTCAACCTGGCTACAAACACTTGTCCCAGTTTTACCTGGACTGTGCCAGGAATGTGCTGGAAACCCTGCCACAGTGTGTGCCAGGGAGAGTAGAGAGTACATATTAAAGTTTATGTTGTTTGGAACCTGAAAGCTGCACATTAATGCATAGATCGCTGTGGCAAGTTCACCACCAAAGAAGCAAAAATCATTTTCTGACTAGCCATAGCTAGAAAAAAATTATTCTATTATTTGCCACTACCTGGAATGTATGACAAGTAAGCACCCAAGTTCTTAATTACAGCTGATTATGAACAGAAAAAATATTTGAGTGGTAAAGAAAACAGGATTTAAAGATAAATATAATGACAAAACACAAGGTATTTCTGGTGCATATATGTGCTTGAGTTCCTGAAGACCTCTTGTTCAGTAACTTTCATGTCATCAGTGCTGGGCTATAGCTGATCTGCCAGCACCTAAATTCCCTGTCATAACTGCTGCTACCAAACAGTAGAATCCATGGCATCTGACACTGAACAGAAACGTTCTCAAATCCTACACTGCAATTGTTCCAGTGAAAACTAGAGCTAGTGGCCACTCCATCAGTTTTTCATAACAAGAAAGGAAGCAATTCACAAAAGCCTGAACTGCCAAACACAAATTTGATGCTGCTCCACTGGAAAACACAACAGGAGTTCTGGTCCTCATTTTGTAAGCTTGCACTGCAGATTTCCTGTAATTTCCAAACATCTCTGTGTGACCTTAAGCCTCACAGATTTTTATTGACAACTTGCAATGTCTGTTATTTTTGCAAGCCCCAGGGCTTATGACAGGTAGAGAGAGCTCATTTGATGTTCTCCCTTGCTGAAAGTTGTTCTTTATTCCTGTTGTTAGCAGATAAATATACAATATACTTTTACTTTGCCACAAGTTTCCTAGGGCTGATCACATTTCTCTTCTTGTTTATCTTGAATTACCAGATTTTTTGAAAGTGAACTTGAAACACTAATGCAGTGATGAAAAAAAAATTCATTTCCCTTTCTTTATTCCATACAAAACATACTTTTTTGAAATTGTATACAATATTGTATATTGTAGCTGAAGTACAAATTTCAGGTCTTTAAATATAGTATTTTCTCTTTGTAAAAGCATGACTCTAGTCACCACTAGCAGTAGCAAAGCAAATGCTACATTCTACACTGGATTTTGCAGAAAAGCTTTAATCAAAAGAGAAGTGTTGTCTGCTTGTTTTCCTATTGCAGAAATTCCTAGGATTCCTCCCTATGTGTCTTCATTCTCTGATGGGAATATGCCTTTGCTGAGATTGGTCTAAAGTCATGGGAGACAAATTTCATTGTTGGCTTTCTGATTTTCTGATATTCCTGATAATGACATCTGTGTCTGTATGTATCCTAGTTCTCCATTTCCTGTGATTTTTCCAAAATAAAAAACTCAGTTAAAAAATGAGTAATGTCTTTTTCTTGATATGAAATCTAGAACATTCCTGAGAACATTTCCATTGTGACAGACACTGTTAAAAGGCTACATGGGCTGGTTAAGTTGCCAATATGCAAAATGACTAAGGACAAACATCCAGGCTTTATCATTTTTGGTTAAACACTAAATCCTGTGATACTGCACAGCTCTGTGCAGGTTTGCCAGGCTATCAGGAATCAAGAAAGCAGGGGGAGGCTGCCTTTCCTTTTATCACTTTGCATCACTCCCTCACCTCCGACACTGTGGCACCATTTGCAATTTCCAAAAAGCAAACAAACAAACCAAAACCAAAACAAACAAAACCACAAACAAAAAAAAAAAAAACAATACAAAAACAAAACCAAAAGAGAAAGCAAAACCAAACAAAACAAACCAACACAAACTTCTTTGAAGTCTGACATATGCAGACACAAACATGCATCTAAAACAGATAAAGAGATAAGAGAGAGTAAGCAGCTTGTCTCCTCAAAGGAAGGCATTCCTCTGTGCATCCCTTATGAGCAATTCTGTCTCAAGAACTCTGCCCGTCCTTGGAATTCCTGCACTATTATTTCTGTGAAGAACAATCAGTGACATTTTACAGGGGACAGAAGCTTTTGAAAAGCCTGCTTTTTTGGCAGCAGAATCAAAGAACAGTCTTGCAAATTCTACTCCCAACACTGACTTCCAAACTACTCCTAAAATCCCCCCTTTGTGTATATATATTCTGTCTGTACTTTTCTTCTCTCTTTATAAAAACACGTGCACAGTTTTGAACTCACTTAAAACTGACCCTCATGAAATTATCAGCATTTTTAACAATTTTGAATAGAATTTGTACAATGCGTATGGGGAAAAATATTCTACCTTTCAGACCAGAGATGGCTTGGAATGTATAACCCTGCCAGCTGCCAGTCACAAGTTACACAATTCTATTTGCAGAAAAGGATGTCCTTAACATAGTGTTGCTTCCATTTTCGGAGAAATCCATGTGCAGCTTCACATTATATTGTTTTTGACAGTATGTGCTGCATGTGCTTGCTGACCAAAGCAAACACTGTATTTGTCATTTAAGTGCCAGAAGTTTTTTTGCAGTCTGCAAATGGTCTCCACAGCTTTTCCCATCATCTTAGCAAGCTTTTATTAGTTAATCTGAGTTATTTATTAGTTAACTGAGAAGATTCTGTTACAGAAGAGCACTGTGGAGTTACCACAGGGATGAGCACAGAACTTGCAATGCCCTCTAGTGTTTCTTGCATGGAAATTAAAATTTAGAGCGAAATTTCGTTAGCAGGCTTGGCTAGTTGCATTCTAAGTCCATCTGTGGATATTGAAAACAAACCCATTGTAGATACAGCCACACCATGAACCACAGATCCTCCATAAGATGGAAGGCAAACAAACAGCTGAGACTTCAGAGACCAGAAGAAATTAAAGTTGCACTGTGGTTTGATTAGAATGGCATTATCTCAGAGACAGGGAGAGCACCGCCATCCTAAACCACCGCTCCATGACTGCCCTGAATTTTATGTGTATGTACACAGTGAGAAACAGTCCTCATGCTGGAAGACAATAATCAACCCAAGACATGACCCAATGTATTTACAGAGTTCTCTCCCAAAATGGCAGAAATCATAAAAGCTACATGAACATCAGGATTTTGTCATCTAGCTAGCAACTATCGAAAAAATAACAATTATTTTTGGATCAGTGACTGCTTTGATTTGACATGCAGCACAGCAGCAGCAATGTGTCACTACAGCACTGTGCCCAAGCTAAACAGCTTTGATCATTCTTTTATGTTCAAGCAACTCTCAGACACAGTATCACCCTTGCTCTGCAAGGTTCTGGCTTGGTAGCTGAGATCTCCCCACCCTCCTGCTGCATGAGCTCAGGAAGATATGTCCCTACTATCTCTTAAATTCCTAGTCAGCAATTTCTTAGTTCTGCTTCATTAATTTGAAGAAAATTCTGGTTTTAGTTGGTTTTCATACTTCAAACACATTGAAATAGAACAGAAAAAACATTCCAAAACACTGTTTTGATAAACACCCAAGGTATCCCCTACTCATTTGTGAGTTTACCTAGTTGTTGGTTTGTTTATTTTATCAATGTGCTGATGTTTATTCCAGGAATGTGTTGGCTTTACAATATTTTTACTTCACAAGAAATGATACACAATTCATTTTTAAAAAGTAACATAAGCAAAACAGTGGCACACAAAGTGGTGTTTGCGGGACAAAGTGATCATAATGTTATCACCAGTCACTGAGGAGGAATGAATGGAGACCTTTTTTCAGAAATAAATAAATAATGCCTAGAAATTGAATTATTAGGGATTCATCCTTAGGCACTTAACTGCCCATTGATTTCGACAGGTTTAGGCAGCTGAAGTCCTTTCAGAATATAGGGATTAACCTCAATTATGCTTTTATTTCAGAACACCACAGGGAAGCCTAGAAATAATTAGAAACAAAGTAAAAGGGTGGTGAAGTTCACTTTTATCTGGAGTTTTTCATCATCCCCAAATCTAAACCGGCTGAAGAAAAGCCTAGAAATCATACATACATATACAGAATGTTTCAGCTAGAAGAACTTCTTCTAAAAGTCCCTAAAAAGTGGTAAATAATGGATGAAGATTCAGAGGGAAGAAAAGTCTACAAGAAAAAGGAGCCAAAGCATTAATACTAGAAATAGTGATAAGGTTATCTTTTTACCTGACCTCAAATTGATATTGTGAAATCCACTGTTTTATCTGTACAGCAATAATCTCAAACTGCGAGATTGGAACTGATCGTAAAAACTTTGATCAGCACCAGGTGGCGCTATTTTACTTTTTTAAAATTTTGTAGCTTGGTAAAATACTTACATTTTTAATAATAACCTCTGATGAAAACTAAATGAATGAGAAGAGTATCTATTTTCTGATGATGTAAATTAGTTGTGGCTGCTTTTGGTGTATATGCATTTACATATTTAGGAAGCAGAGGATTCCTAACATAGCTGATAGGAAAATTCACAAAAGTCTTTGGCCTTTAAAATAATCTTCCTTCTCTCACGATTAAACTAGCTTTATAAACTATTTATAGAAATTCTAAATATGCTTCTCTCATATTCTCACATAAAAAAAAAGAAAATTCATGTTAATCCAAAAGTGCTGTTTTGTGAGGTGGCACATATAAAGTACATGTATTTGCCTGTAAATTTCTAAATTACAGACAGGCTGTTCCAAAGCAATGCACCAAAATCTGTGCCTCCAGAAACTCAGACAAGTCCAGAAGCTGGGGAGAAGAGGGAGAGAGAGATTTAAAAGCAATCCCAGAAAAAAAAGTCAGTTCAAAGATTTTTTTTTAGGATGTTTGCTACATACTCTTATACTTTAGCCAGATGTTCATATAAAACATAAGTTGCCCCTTTTTATCGTTCTGATCTATTTCTCACAAGAACATGTGTCCACAAACTGTATTTATAGACATGTTTACAAGAACTTTATCAGCTTCAGTTTAACAAAATCTAATCATGTTTTATCAGTCTTTGCAATATATTAGTCACATAATAATTTTTAAGGTGGCTTCTCAATTAGGTTTAGGTTTCTCATTGGTACAAAAACCATCTTAGAGGAAGCAATAAGAATCCAGCAAGTTCTTTTAAAGGCCATGAAGCAGCCATGTGTTGCCAACCTATCCCCACTGTTCTGCAAACTGAAAATTCTTTGCAGAACTGAAAGATTGATATGAAATGAGTGACATCATCCTATGCTGCTCTTCAGCTTATCATTTACTCCTTGGATTAATGGTTTCCCCACAGACTACAAATTCATATTTTCAGGGGTCCCTCTACTGCTGACTTCACCAGTTTGCCAAAAGCATTGCCTTTGTGGCTGCTTTTGAAGAGAGCCTGGAAGCTCAGAAGATTTGTTTGACAAACAAACTGGGTTTTCAGTCTTGCTGCTGCAAGGCTGCACTGAAGGCAGAGCCTGGAATGCACAGAATGTTTTGTGCCCCTGCTGTCTGAGAAGAAGAGATCATTAAACTCAGTGTAGCAGAGCTGTTCCTTCTGCTCTCTGCAGTGCAGTGCTGACGTGACACAAGGAAGGTAACGGGACAGCTTGAGGAACCCAGCTGTCTCCAAACACACACAAAACAAGGAGATATTCTTTAAGTGATGCAGCAACACCAAAATTTCTCTGTGCTTGGGGTTTTTCATATGCCACTAGCTTCAATGAGACTATAAGCTAATCCAGAGGTGGCTGTCTGTATCTGATTGTGTCAGAAGTGAAAATTAGAGTGTTGCCCCTGCCTTTTAGAATCTTTTCAGTTGTTTGTAGACAAGAGTCAGAACCTGGAAACATCCCCTTGGAAAAATACCCTTCCAATCCCACTCCTCAATCTTTCAAACATGACAACACACAGGCAGCAGCAGCCTGAGGATGCATCTTCTGGTGAGGGAGAACCTACCCTGTTGTCCAAGGAAACAATACCCACGCCACAGAACTGCCATCACTACCCACCTGTTAATCAGCAGAAGACCAAGTCATACCAGAAACAAACCACTGTAGATTTGAGGTATGTTTCTACACAGAATGGCAGATCAGGAAAATAACCTTGTACTCTAACAAACATTTGTCATGGCCCTTACTTTAGGAATTGAACACAGTAAAGTACAGCGTCCCTTACTCACAGGTGTGATCAAACAGAGAAAAAAAAATAAGGACTTTCTCCTTCCACTGAAGGAATGAAGTCTCCCCCAAAATATTTCAACCCTCCCCATTATGTGCTGACATGTCATGACTCATGATATAAATGACACATCATGCATGTGAAGTAATAAGCTGATTTCCACCTTGTGCAGCCCACGAATGCTGGTTAATCTTTGCTCCCTGGGCACACTAACACTTACCAGCCAAGTCAAGGAGATCAAAAGTGTTTGAATATTGCAAAAGTAGGTTTACCACCTCTTTTAGTCTTTTCCAAAAGGGGATTATGACTCAAAAACTTCTGACCTTGTCAGAATAGGAAGTAGTTGCATAATCTGTTAGAGCTTAACATCTGCTCGAGAAGAAAACACAGTATAATTTCAGAAAGAGGACTATGTCATAAACACTGCATCATAGCACTTTGCTATTTCTTTTTTTCTTTTACATCAGCAACACCAGAATTGTTCTGTAACAAAGCAGAAGGGTTTTCATAAGGCAGTTCAGTTGGCAGCAAAAGTACCACAAATTAAAGAGGAGCCCAGGTATGCTATCTTAACTTTGTAGGCAGGGTATCTCTTATTGTTGTCATTTCTGTGTGTTTAAACTGGTTCAATTCCCTCATCCCCAATCCCTAACGGTTTGGTTTTCTCTGCTTTGCAGGATTTTATAATCTTTCTCCAAATGCACATTTTTTATTGGATTCAGAAAAATGTGCTGTAGTGCCATGTTCTCATTCATGTACAAATACGAGAGCTGACAAATTTCAAATGTAATAGTGACCTTCCTTTTAGGTGGCCTAAAATCTTGCAGAAAACACAATGCAATTGCACTTTGCATTTTAGTGAAACTGCCATCTATAAAACTCAATAAAGTAATTACTTTTAAATGTCAAAGGCTGGAGTATCTGCAGAAGTTTTTACGGGATTAATGCTAGCTCAGACCCCTGTCTTTTAACTTCAGAAACTTATGTGCAACTAAGGTAATGTAAATATATTCAGGAAAAAATATAGGGCTCTGAAAGTATCCACTGTTGACTCTCCGCTCCTCTTTCATTTTCCAGTTGTGTCACCCGTAAATATTGAGTCCAGACATACTAAATGTCATAGAAGTTGTAATTTACACCTAGAAGAATATTCTCTTTGATTTTAAAATTAGTAATTTGGCCTGTTTATCAGCCAGTGGTGCTTTGTGATCTTCCATTTCATAAGCTACACAAAACCTAAGTCACCTCTGATTTTGGCACATTTTGAGGGTCTCTGTACTTATATTTACACATTCTAGTTTTGCTCAGTTGTAAACAATTCTACCTAATAAAGATCCTCATAATCAATTTTAAACCCACGTAAAAGTAAAATACTAGTAGCAGATGATATTACCATTAAATTCAGCATTAGCTGAGTAGTTTAAGAAAAAAAAGTCTCCCAGTGAGAAGAAAGAACCTAGGGAAAAAGAAAAGCTGACAAGGATCTTGGATAGGCCTTTTGGACACACAGGGTGATTTTGATGGTAATGTTTGGGGGTTTTGTTGTTTTCTAACATCAATTCTAGACCCAGATATGGGGTTTGTGTTGTCCTAAGTGAATTGGGAAAACACATCCCTGTTGTGTACAAGTTAAACATCTCTGCTTCCTCAGGTCATAAGAAAGGTTAAAAGGCTGAACTATGGATGGTGCCTTAGTTTTTTTCTAAGACAATGGTGACACAACCACCACAAATTTTCCATCAGCTTTCAGAAATCAAGATGTGGGTATTGCAAAAAGTTCTTTGCTCAGTGCCCACTGTGGAAGCATTATGCTGATCTTGATATTGTACATACCAAACTCCTCCAGTCACTGCTACTTAGACACAAAATCCTGGTGTACATTCAGCTTTCCTGGCACCCTGGTGCCAAAGATTTTATGGTCATAATTGTTAGTCCTGCTGCTGTTGCTCACCTCAATGGACGATGGTGGTTCTGCATCTTTGACAGGAGTAGGATTCAGAGGGGATTGTCCTCTTAAAATTTCATGCTGGTATCAAAGAAAAAAAAAATTAAGAAAAGGAAAAAATGTTAAGACACCTAAATATTCAAGTCACACTACTTGGTGAGAATCCCACCCACAGACTCACAGTAATTCTGCATTCAACTCTCCAAACTGAGTTGTTGCCACCATCTACTCAAGCCAAAGTCTCCAAAAAAGCTAGAGCTTTTGCTTCATGTGGTGGCCACCATCCCATGGAGTTTGGTGCTAAAATATTCAGTGGTTTCCAGTTTGCTACCCATTGTTATCATGCCAGTGGTCCTCCTCTAAATGGTCTTTCTGGGAAACTGCTGCGTTGCTGTTATGCTGTAATTACCTCAGACACAATGTCTGAGGGAAACTAAAATTCATTATTTTTATAACAGATTGTAAGACTTTATTAGCTATTGATCTTATGTCAGATGTTGGAGAAAATCTGGAGGAGATGAACACACCTTGAAAAATTCTAGTCATTAGAGAAAAGGGATCTCATAAAAGGGAGCAGAGAAAATAAATTATGGAAAATTACAGGAAAGAATAAACAGTGAAGATACAGGTTTTATACATTCGCATCCCAGTTCATCCAATATACTGCATCAGAATTTTAAGATGGGAACCCAATAAGGAGTCCTGTGATCATCTGAAACCACTTGTAACTACTGTTTTGTGAAAGAAGGAATCAAAGACTGGGTTGGATTTTGTGGGATTGCTAATCATTCATATTGTTATTTAAAGAAAGATGATCAACTGGGCAATTCACTATTTTGATGAGCAGGAAAACACATGGGGAAGAACTATTTTCTCACATAGCGGGAGCTGGGGATACAGCTCTGGGGAAAAAAAAAAAATCTACGGCTGCAGCTAGGAATTGCTTTACTGCATTTATCTGAAAGTCGGGTTTTCACGGTTTGCAAGCTCCTGACAGAAACCATATCGTGCCACAGCGCAATCCCTGCAGGAGCAGGCGCGCTCCCCCCGCGCCCCGCGGCGCGGCGCCGCTGGGCCCCGGGCGCGGGCGGGCGGGACGGCGGGGACGGGACGGGACGGGACGGGACGGGACGGGNGCCGCCCGCCCGTCCGCGATGTTCGGGGCGGGCAGGTACAGCATCCCGCGGCCCGTCACCAGGAACCTGGAGGACCTGGACTCGGTGCAGAGCGTCCTGCTGCACAGGTCAGTACCGGGGGCGGGCAGCGGCCGCTGCGGCGGGGGGCTCGGGCAGCCCTGGCCCTCCGCAGGGCAGGACCACGGGATCCCTGGCGAGCTCCCCTTCTGTCGTGGCAGCAGGAAGGGCGAGGGGCCGTGTCCTGCCGCCGGAGCAGGGGGCGGTGGGAGCCGGGGCTGCCCCTGGGTGCACGGCAAGGCAAGGGAAGGGACAGGGAAGGGGCGGCTGCCGGCGGGGAGCCCCGAGGAGCCGTCGGGCTTCCCTCCCTCCTTCCTGGAGAAGGGGAGGATGTGCAGGTGAGGGCAGCTACGCGGCTACGCTCGGGATTCTTACATGTGCAGAGGAATGTGCTGACACTCCTTGATATGGATTGATGCTGTTGCACCCATCCCATTAGCGTTTTGAACCCTTCTCTAAGGGGAGGGGATAATATATTCTAACTCGCACACAAATGCAAGAGGGATGGGAAAGAAATCCTTAAGTGGATGCACAGGAGGCGGCACACTGAGAAGCAGCTGCTTTTCCTCCTGCATTCACCATCCCTAAAGTGCGATTTTCCACGGTATTCCCCTACAAAGACATCTCGACATAAGATCTTGCCCAATAGGTCCGCTCAGGACTCTGAAAGCCACCCTTAATGGCATTTTCCATGTGCTAGCTGAGAGCCGCAGAAACTTTACAAAGCAAAAACGCATCCCATTCAGCAGAATCCAAGAGAAGCTCATCTCCAGTTCTGCTAAGCGTCGGTTTCCTGTTTCTCAGCCACGCTGGTTTACTTCCAGCTGCACAGAAAAAGCACACGGGCACTTCCAGTGCCAGCTACAAGCAGCTTTTGCTAATAACAAGGGATTATTAACTCCAGCCCCAGGCGTCAGACGAACAGCCGTGTGAAATGCACTCCTGTGAGCACTGGGGATGCAAACACACAGCACAGCAAGGAGGGCACGCTGCAATCGGCCTGCTCCGGCATGGCACTCTGAGGCTGCTTTATGCACAATAAATGTGCTTGTATGCAAACAGGACCCCACAGACTTTTCAGTGACTTAACAGAAAATGTCCTGTTTCAGAGCCGGATTAAAAACATGCTGCCCCGTGGTATTGCTTACATTCATATACCCTAAGTGGAATAAGGCTCCTCATGCTTGAAACATTTGCATGTTGACTGACTGCAAATAATGGTTTTCTTTCATGCGTGACATGGCTGCTATGCATAGCAGGTGATTCTTTAAAAAAGCATTTAAGGTGAAGTAAAAGCAGCAGGAAAAAAATGAAAATTACAGCTGTTTTTCATTCTGGAGAGAACTCTTAACTCTGTAAGAGTGTTTTTCAAAAGAATGAGATGGGTTGTACTGCTCTTCCCAGATTCTTCACGGCTGTCTTCCTGTCGGTTTTGTGTTCTTCTAAAATACCTTCTGTGACCAAACAGAGTTGATACAGAAAGCTTAAGAAGTCAGAATATTCTTTATATTTCATTTATTGAGCATTAGAGTGTTTGCTCACAGAATTTCTGTTCCTTTGGTCCCAGAGGTGGCCTTCATTCTCCGTGGAGTCTGTTTGTACACAAATATCCCAATTAAAATGACAGCCTGGTGTCACTCTTCAATTCATGCCACTTTGCTGTGGATGGTCTCTAAGAAATAATGTCAGAGCAGTTGTGAACAGAACATTCTGTAATCACAATTGTTTTAAACTATTTTATGGAAACCTTGTAATCAAAAAATCTTAATTATTAAGGAATCTTTGTGAAATATATATTTTGTCCTTGAAAGACTTGGGCATGGGAGGGGAAAGTTGTGTCATTGTCATTAATCTTTTCAAAAAGAGAGAATTATTTCTAACATATTGTGCTTATTCTGTGCACTGGAGGAATACAAAAAAACAGGAATCAATAGCTGAAATATATTGTCAATAAATTTTTTTGTTAGTTTCTCTTTCAGTAAAGGTGTTAGCAAGAAACCCAATTGAAAAACAAAGATGAAACTATTTTCCTCTTGGTTTTTTATGTGCTTGTAATGTATCATGTTTTATCTGCAGTGTATAATTTGTTTCTGTCCAGTTGTTGGTAGAGTATTCCTGGAAGTAGTAAGTGATCTGAAAACAAGCAGAAAGGAAAAAATGAAACGTTAACAAGTCACTTATGACCTTCTTACCTCATTATCACTAATGAAGAGCTGTAATTTGAAGCATGGAACCAGTGTCCTACACCCTGTCTTCTTTTAACTTCAGTCTCCTTCTGAATATAGGCATGGATCAAGGCAAGCTGTTATTTTTTAAAGCACAGCAGCTTCTGAAACAGGTTAAGCCAAAAAAAAAAAAAAAAGAAAAGTAAAAATAAACTCTTGTTCAGGAAATAAATTTCCACACGTGGATTTAGTTCTTTGCAGGAACAGCTAACCTTCAGGCTTTAATTATCCACCCCTAAGTGCTCATTATCTAGTTGTCCAGTGAGGGTTACAGTGCTATTGATGCCAGTGATGGCCCCTTTTTCCATGTGCATGTTAAAAACAGCAACTTGGCATAGAAAGCTCATGGATTCCTTAGTGAGGAGCATCAGCCCCAGCTACTCGGATTAAGTGTAAAGTATCTGCCAGAAAACAAATTATTTCAAGTCTTTTCCTAATATTTATGCCCAAGAAATGAGAGACTTTCCTCTCAAGAGGGATTGTGTGGGAAAATCTGTGTCTTCACTAAAATAAGAACCTGCTGTGTGAGATATATCCTGCAATCTTTAATTGTTCCCACAGCAGCAAAAATTCAACATTCGTTTCAGCAAAGTCTTTAGGTGGCTCTCAGCTACTCCTCTCAGAGGACCAAAGCCTTCCATCATCCTTCCATTCATAATATACTTATTCCTGTAAAATAGCAAGTGGTTTAAGACCACTGCCTCCTTGAGAGAGAGCCTATATTTCTCACTTAGTGAGCAAACAACTGGAACCAATTAATCAACTCTTGAACTCAGTGAAATTTAACTAACACAGCACCATCTGGCATTGACTATCACTTCTCTACAGAAATACTTCAGTGTGCTGCTCGATGTATTAAAAATGTTTGCAAATGTAAGCATAATTAGGGAGGGTGGGACAGTGTCTCTCACCTATTTCTAAAGGAAACCATAGTAGAACAAACATTTTTTCTTTTGAAAATGTTTCTGTCTCCCCCTCCAGATAGTCTTAGTCTTTGACGTCTTAATAACCATGCAACAGTAATTTATCTGTGAAATCAGGCCTTGTACAGGGACTTCAGTATGGATACAGTGCTTAATATAGATATTTTCACTCCAGTTGAAACCTTAATCACATGGATGTGAGTCCAAAACATTTGTCTGTTAATTCACTTGAAATCACACCTACTAATATACGCTTCCCTAAAGCAGTTTCAAGTACAGGGATTTCATACCAGAGTTCTGTCACTCCTCCGTAGTGTTCCAGCACTATAAAACCTCACTGCTGAAGCTGTGCAAATATCCCACAGAGCAGAGATTAAATCCAGCACATTAGACATGTTCCAACAATTACTCTCCATCTCTTTCCCTACTCACCATGTGTGTCCTGATGGGTTTACTCACACAGCTACACAGCAAGTTGTCTGCAGGGCTGCCATAGATCTTGTTTTTCATGGATGTGAACAATTTAAGTCCTGAAAACCGAGTAGGGTTTGCTTTTTTTTGTCTCTATCGACTGTGCATGATTTTACACGTGTAGACTGCATGGGCTATTTCAAGGTACTTGTTTGGGTCTGTCACATCTCCTGAACTGCTCTGCTCTCCTGACAAACCTAAGGAGAAGCTATTTTAATTTCTCACAGCTCATTTAATTAATATAATAGCACATGAAATAAAGCACAGAAGCATCCCATTGCTTACAGCTGACCCGAGAATCACTTTTTATTTGTGTTTCCCCCTCCTGATCAGCATTTGGTTACAATGCTCTGAGCCTCACCCCAGGACTCTCGAGTTTCACTAAACGGTGTCTTTTATGGGACGGCAGGGCACATGGGAATTCCCATTACAATGTACGACCGACGCCCAGCGCGGAGGGACGGACGGTGCGGCCCCTCACGGCCGAGCCCTCGCGCGTCCCGCCGTCTCCATGGCGCGCGGGGCGCCGGCCAATGGGAGAGCGCGACACGCGTCACGTGCCCCGCCCGGGGCGCGGCTGTCATGGCGTCCGGGGGGCTCGGCGGCAGCGGCGCTGCTGAGGGGATGGAGCCGGCCCGGGGAGAAAGCGCCGAGCCCGCGGGCACCGGCAGCGAGAGCGGCTCTTGCGGCTCCTCGCTGTCTGCGAGCTCCGAGTAAGGGCGCGGCCGGGAAGCGCGAGCCGCGGCGGCCGTGTCTCGCCCTCGGTCGCTCCGCCGCTGCGCAGCGGAGCCCGGCGGGACGCGGTGGGAGCCCTCGGCTCTGTGGGCGGTGCGGGGCTGGGCTGGGCTGGCGCTGCGAGCGCAGATTGGTGTGAGCTTTCCGACGGTGTAGGTTCTGCTCGGGCAGGCCTTGCACTGAGTCCTGCATTCCAGCTGGGAAGCAGAGGGCAAGGAGGGGCTTGGCGCATGCTTTTGCAAGAAAGGTGTAGTCTTTCTCTTTTAGTGTCCTATCTAAGTCAGGACATAATAATTCTTAATAATACATACTGTATTAATACAATACAATAATACATATTTTAAAGTTATAAATGCAACCTCCAGGGTTTTAATTTATTTGTATATTTTTTAATTCGGATGAAGTTAAATTTACAACATAACTCGGTTCCCTGTGTTAAAACAGCTCTGCTTGACACTTCAAATGTGTATTTCAGGATCTAATCAATAGCATTTCATTCAGCATGTTATTTTCATCATAACAGCGGAGGGGAAAAAAATTAAGTGGGAGAATTTAGAATTTGTTCAAGTGTAGTTCAGTTTGTAGTTGCCTTGTACCTCTGGCTCAGAGACAAAGCTGTTGTACGTACACCAACCTTGCTCTAGTCCTGTATTTAAAGCCAGAAGTCAACTGTAACGTTTCAGCCTGAAGCCATGGGTTTTTTTGTATTTTGTGCTTTTGGGTTTTTTCTCAGTTCTTTCATCTCAAATGCCTTTTTACTGATATTCTTTATATATGTTTAGGGGATAATGCTATTCCACAGATTTCAGCACATAACCCATGTCTAACACTTGTAATAATATGTGCAACACTTTTAATAGTTTATCTGTATAACAATTTATCCAACAGAACTTGAATCCTTTTCTCCGGAAGGACAGTTCTTCCATAAATGGACAATTTCAGTCAGTGCAGTTTTTCAGACATTTATCCCAGAGAGGAAATATCTGTGTGGGATCAGTGAAACTACTCTTAGAGAAATGCAAGCCTTCAAGTTTTTTAGCTTTCTTCACTGAAGCTTCCAGTCCTAGAGGCAAGTTGAGGTTATTGTGTAAGCATGTAAGCACTTGTCATGACACTAGACAAAAGAGATCAAAATAGCTTTTTATTTTATTTTCCTTTTTTTCTTTCCTTGCTTGGTTTAAATTTGTTATGACACTAGAGCATTAGGGGAAAAAAAACTCTCATCCTAGGTGCAGACTTCTTGTTTCAGATTTGCATTTCCAGATGTCTGTGTGGATCTGTATTGGGAAAGTGAGAGGTTTTTTACAGTATGGTTTCTTCTTGACTTTTCTCTGTTTGGGTGAACCCAGAGTAAACACCAGACATGCCCACACCATTTTTTTCCCCCTCATGGTCCATATTGTTCTAATAAAAATAGAGAACAAAGCTGGAGAACATGAGTGTATGAACTGTTGTCCAGGCTGAAATTTTGCCATCTACCCCAAAGAAGGAGCAGCTTTTCCTAAGATCACAGTCTCTTTTAAAGAGGGAATACATCCTACATGTCAGGAGTTTTTGCTAATCCAGATGTTATTTCTTTATAAATTTCTAGTGTTTCCTTATTGTTTGTTTTTTTTGGGAAGGGGGTTGATTAGTTGGTTTAGGGATTTTGGTTTTTCTGTTTGTTTTGGTTGGGTTTTGTTGGTGGTTCTTTGTTTGTTTGTTTTTGCTTAATTTTGCTTACATGTGCCAGAATGTGGGAGTACTCCTTAAAAAACAAACCAAGGAAAAACTATTCTCATGTTATTTCTTGCTTACCACATTCTCAGAGATGTTGGCTCAGAAGGAGTGTACCCTTGACAGCCTTTAGGTTTTGTTGGCATTCTGATACTCTCTTGAATAAGAACTCAGGATTTCGAGCAAGACTCAGCAGAAATCGCAAACTTGGATTTATCCCTCAAGTATAGCCAAATTATCCCAAGTGGTGGCTCTTCTTTTAAACTATCTGTTTGGGAAAAAAAAAAAAAGCTAATAAATGCAGAGGAAATAGGTGATGTTTCTTCCTGTCTGCAAGATCCATAGACTTTTTTCAATAACTGTCTCCGGAAGGACAGTAATGCCAATGTTCTGTGTATTGTTAGCCCAGCCAGGTCCTCTTGTTGAGCCCTTAAAGGTGCTCTGGTGCAATGTCTGTGTAATGTTCTCTGTTCAGCCAAACTTTGAAACTTTATCATTTGTCTGTGTTTTCAAATTAATGCTGGATTTGAATATTTATCACTAGCTTTAAACCAGATTTGCACTCTATTCAGTAGAAGTAGCTCTAGTGTAAAATGTATGAATGCATGCTAATTTTTTTAATTAGTGCTAGTTTTGTATTAATGATGATGTAAATCTCCAGTCTTGTTTTTCCTTATATGATTCTTATGAAATGGAGAGACCTCTTTCTCATCTGGTTAGGAAGAATTAACTGGTCTTGTCTGTTCTTGAGATCTTCCATACCTGATAATTGGCCATTATTCATTCTCATCTATGTGAAGTAGCACTCCATGGTTCACCTCGAGGTTCATTTGGTCTGTTCCCCTCAGCAGGCATTTTTGGTTGGGTTTTTTTTGTTTTTTGTTTGTTTTTTTTTTCCTCAGCCAAGAGTATGATTTCCTTCAGTGTCCTTCCCTTTAAATGTGTTCATAGGCTACTTAGCATTTGTCTCTTTGCTCCGGGTATGTTCCAGTTATTACATCTTTCTTTAATACCTGCTATCCAAAACTGGACATGGCTGACACGTCACCATCGCCAAATTAGGACAAAATTTTTTTTGCACTGTGCTGATGATGTTTCTGTTATATCCAGGAGCTGCTTTGCCTTTGCTTTGCAGAAGTGTCTTGCTCTTGACTTTGGGTGATCCTTGCCAGCTGCCAGATCTGTTTCTGTAGCAGTGCTGCCTCTTTGCATTTTCCATGTGTTTTTCTACATATGCTATTTGGTACTTGGCTTTTAGAAACTGTTACCTAGATTTCATCTTAGATTGTTTTGGTTTTTTTTTTAATGTTAAATCTAAGTGGATTTTAAAATGTTTATCTGCTCTTTCCAAAGGGTTGGCAGTGCAATCTGTGTTTCCATAGCATTACAGAGTATCGTGAGTTAGAAGGAGCCCACAAGGATAAACAAGTCCATCTTCAGGCTCTGCACAGGACCACCTCAAAAATCTTGCCATGATTATATTACAAAAGCATAAGGGAAAAAATAATGGGAGAGAACAAATAGAATGGAATTTTTTCTCTTAAGAGAAAGTCCCATCGTGCACATGAATGTAATTGCTAATTAAAACTTGCATGTCAAAGAAATGTTTGTTTTCTGAAAAGAGGATACTGCTTTTTGCAGTGGCTGTTTTCCTCTAAGACGTTTGAAGAAACTTTTACTCATGAGAGGGATGTCTTTCCTTGCCATATCCATCATCTAAAACAAGGTCTAACCCTCATGGTAGAATTAAAGCAGTTGAGCTGTCAGTGTTCAGGAGGCAGCTACCTTTTTCCTGCTTTTTATTCAACCCTTGCACTCTCTGTCCCCTCCCTACTTAAAATAATCAGATCTCACTTGCACAGTGATCTTCCTTATCAGAACTCTCTGATCATTCTTCTTTCTTTTCCAGTGACCTTGAGCCTGAGTGGTTGGATAGTGTACAGAAAAATGGAGAATTATTTTATTTAGAATTAAGTGAAAGTGAGGAAGAAATTCTGCTTCAGAACAGCTGTCCAGAAATGCCAGCAGTGAATCATGTCAGGTTTAGTGAAAATGAAGCTGAAATTATTCAAGAGGGATCACGAAAGGAAAGAAAGTATGAACTGAAGAAATGGACCAAAATGCTAAAAAAGAAAAGTCTTTTACCAAAGCCTTCTGGTAAGAAAGGCAGTGGAAGCTGCAATGTGCACTCCTCTGGTCCTACTTCTATACTGAAACACCGCTCTGCTCAGAAAATGGGTGTCACTGTTCAGCAGAAGTACAAAGATGTGTCTGTTTATGTAAATCCCAGAAAACTCTACAGTGCTGGGGAAGAAGAGCAGCAGAGGTTGCTGGAGGCCTTAGTAGGGATTGTCCATCAGTCTTCATGGAGTAGCAGAAGAGTGGAAAAACAAGGCAAGAAGGATAAAGCCACCAGAGGAGTCAGTGAAGAGAAGCTTGTGGTACATGGCTTGGTGCCAGGTAGTTCTGCAGTGAAAACAGGTCAAATCCTGATTGGTAAGTAACTGAAGGAATAGCTAACTTCTGCACTCTTCCTTTCATATGAAGATGTATGGGTATTTTGGTGTTAGAGGCAGCTGACTTGAATATTCCTGAGCCGTAAGCAATTACATCCCTTCTCGAGGAATTATTTTAAGTCAGTGTCATTACTTCTGATGGTTTGTTACCTAGTCAGTTTCACTGTATTAGTGATTTTCAGCACATGAAAACTGTTAATACAGTAAGGAGATGACCATCCCTTAGTGTTCAGAGGCTGAGCAGCTTGGAGCACGAAATACCCCACCAGCACTACCTTTTACTCAGGATTTTAATTGAGAGTTTGCTCAGTAGATAAGTGTGACTGGAGCAAACCTATAGTCTGCCAGATACTGTATTTAAATTTCGTTTTTCTCCACAGCATCCCTCTTAGATATAAAAAGCTTTACTGTATATATACTTTAAATGGATTTTGTATCATAAAATGAGGGGAAGAATACTGAGTAGGATACATCTTATGTTACAGACTTTCTCCACAGCCATGTTTGGTTATTTTTCTGTTTAGCAAGTCAAACAGAAACTTCCTCAGCAGCTGTGACTTTGAGAGGCTCGAAATCCATGGCAGGGCTGCAATTTGGGGAGGCAGCAATCCAGTACAGCCTTTGTTTGGCTGCTTGGGCACTTCCATGAGCTGAGGAAATAACCCGGCAGGAAACTAAGCCAAAAGAGAAATTGGCTTCTAGTATTTTGCTGGTGCAGTAAGTTAAATTTGGGTCACAGAAGGTCTGACAGGACCCAGAGGTGAATGATGGAGGGGAATGAACTGCTGTGAGGGGTAATGAGGGAGCAGAACTACTCCCACTCCCAGCATTGAAGCCACTCAAAACTTGGCACTCACAGGATATCAACCTCAGAGACAGTAAATGTAAGACAACCAGGCCACATCTGTAAAGGTTGAAAGATTACTTAATTACCCTTGAAGCTGCTTGGTCATAGAGTGGGAGAGTGAAGTTATGATGTTGATTAGAAGATCATTAAAAATCTTAATGCTATAAGTAGTACAAATCCCACAAAGTCAGCATGAGTGCTTTTGAAATTGCAGTGTTGTGTGTGTAAAAAGGCAGACTGTGCTTCAACTGGCTGATTGCTCCTGCACATGTTTTTCGTAGAGATGCTAAAGAATACTCCAGAGGGAAAATTGGATAACTTTCAAATTTTACCAGCAAGAACCGATTAGTCAAGAAGTGGGGGATGTGGGCTGAGGGGGAGGAGAGAGCGAGTTTCTACTTGATCTGCTTAAGGCTGTTTAATCTAATTAGTGTAAGAGTGGGTGTTTGTAACCTGTGAGTTAATTTTGGGACACAGATTTCTATATAACATTTTTGTGAGAGCAAGTGTGAAGTCAGAACAGTGTGGGCAAGTACCAGATCCAGGAGATCAAGTTCACCTAACCAGAGGTAGTATTTCATCTGCTGCACTTAATGCTTCCCAGAGCTAGTGAGGACAAAAACTGTGCGGTTTTTTTGTTTGTTTCAAATAGAACATTTAGCTTAATCTAAGAAGAGTATTGCACTTTATTATGTCCTGGGCTATCATCAACTCTTGCCTTCTTTTTTTTTGCACATTGAAAATGAAATAGTTTTCAGCATACTGGGGTTATTCAGCTCTTATCTGAGAAAATGAGTTGTGTTCAGTGCCAACAGTGGAAAATGTATAATTTTCATATAAAAATACTTTCAAATTATATATCTATAGTGAAGCTGAATACTCTGGAATTTTTATGTGGTGTCTAGAAATAGGGATGCTTTGAATAAATTAGATGCTCAGATTTCAGTCTTGTCTGCATAAATAATATACAGTAAAAAAAAATTCTGTTCTTGTCAAAAAATTTGTCTGGTTTACTGCTTCTGTACTGTACATCACAGGATGGGATAGCTGTGGTGTACACCCAAAGCCTGATTTAGAGGCAACTCGAGTTCAGTAGATAGCTCCTCAGATCATGACAGGAGCTGAGCTTGGACAGAAGGCTCAAGAACAATAACTGTAGAACTTTGCCTTTCAGTTATTCTGGATCAAAGTAGGTTTTAGGAGTTGTGTGGAGAATTGTACAAACAGCCTGTAAAGGATGTTTTTGTGGTCAGTCTAAAAGTGAAGAATTGTCACAAAGGTGAGCAGCTTCTTAGGCAATCACAAAGGAGGAGTTCCTGATCATCACAGCACCGTGCCCTGCTGGCTGCCCTGGTTATAACTTTGTTCATCTCCATTGACCTGTGTGCACATAAACAGTACTCTCTTCTTGTTTAGCTTTATAATATTTCAATGGCCTTCAATGGTCCAGACCAACTTGGCAGTAGTCTTTTGTGAGGCAAATCCAAATTACATTTTCCTTTAAAAATTCATGCTTTAGAATGACATCTGGTTCTCCTCCTGGTGACCAGTTTGCAGCACTCATTTTGACTCAGTAAGTGGTTTATGCTTCAGCATTTTTAGTGGAAGTAACTTCTTTTTCCATCCTTAATAATCACGTTCCTCAGGTGGCTTCTTGTATTTGTTTTGAAATGTGTATCCCTTATAGCTTTGAACACTTAAAACATCTGTTTATTATTTGTGCAATACACTTTAATTTTTGGTTTCAAGATTGCATATGGAAGTCATAAGTCTTGTTGCTGTACTTTATTAACCAAGTGAAATGCAGGCGCTGACCGTATGAAAGTAAATACAACAGTTTTGCAAGCTAAAAAACCCTGCTGCTTTGTAACTCTAAAAAGATGGCACTCTATCCATGTGTTGTTTATCAGTTCATTTATCTTTTTTTTTATATTTAGCAGGCCAGCATCTATCTTAAATTTTCAAAACAGAAAAGCCCTCATTGATTTTTAAACTCATTGCCACTTTAATTTTGTTTTAAGATGAAATACAGTTGCTTCTATCTCATGCTTTTTAAGTGTCTTTTGTATTTTTGGCAAAACATTTTCCTTGCTTCGCTTAATTTGCAACATTATGCAAAGCTTGATCTGCTGTGGAAAGCTTTGAGCATACCTTCAAAGAGGAAAAATTTCTCAAAATACTCACATTTAGATCCTGACAAATAAGGGTTGTGATAGGTAATGCAATTATAATTTGGTTCCCATCCCCCTTCAAATTGAAACCTGTTGGATTCACACCAGGGAAAAGTTCTTGTAAATGCTAATCTGCATCATCTTTACCATAGTAAAAATAAAAAAGAATTCCAATGACACTGAAAATACAGCAAAGCTATTTTCACTAGCAAAGTGTACTGTTGTTTCCTCTTTGAAAGTGTCTTACTGCTCTCATAACCAAGTAGCTCAGCATGAATCTTCTCACTTTATCAGTATGCACAATTGTCAAAAAATGTGAAAACTCCCCACTGACAAGAATTAATTGTGCTTGATAGTGAAGATGGGCTATAGTAATCCAATTCTGAATGCATGTAAAAGCTACAGCTGCTGTTGCAAACTTCACTTGAAAGGTCCATATCCTTAGAGTCCTGTCAGGAAAAAAAGCCCTTGAAAGCACCGAAATACTGGGAGAGTTTTGATTTTTATGTGGAATTACCATACATGGTGTATTTGTTGAAAAGACTCTCCAGAGCAGAGATGTTAGGGTCACGAGATAGAAGCAGAGTTGGTGTAAGCTTTGCTGTGTTCCCACTGTGGCATTTGGGATGTGGCTTTTGTTCTTTGAATCTCCTCTTGAAGTACAGCAGCACTGGTCTGGATGATAAAACAAGTAATTGATCTGCCTTTCTTCAGAAGGAATGCATTCCATAGTTTGCCTTTTTAGAAAGGCGTATGGGAACTTAAAGTGCTCCCACCAAGTCATTACCAAGAACAGGGAAAACTAAATATCATGATTCCATGGCAAAAGTGTCCTCCATCCTCTCCCATGGGAACAACCTGATTCTCAAGATTTCAAAAAAAAAATGTGCACTTCCCACCACAGTATGGAAGTGGTGCTCACTTGCCAGTCGGTGTCCCTGGACTTAATCCAGTGGGGATCTGCTTTTAGAAATAGTGCTTGCAAGTTTATCTCCTAGGAAGGAATGGCTAACAGAAGTCAGTCTTGTGCCTCAAGTGGCAAATAGATAGGCAGTTCTGAAGTAAACATTCTAGGGATGTCAGCAGTGGCAAAGGCTTTGCTAAACTTTGTCCTTAAAGAGGCAGGAGTAATTCCATCAGCTGTGCAGACTGGGTGTTTAAGATCAATATGCATTGGTCTTAGTTGCTGCTGACTGGATGGGAGAAGTCTCTTCTGATGAGACAAATTAAACAGAAAGAATTTCTGCCTCACCTCGTTCTGTTTCATCACTCAAGTAAAGTTCAGCCCTGCTTAACATTGTGCCGAGAATATGTATGGATGTCTTACAGTTTTTGTGAACTGAGAATCTTTCCACAGTAAGTGATAAAACTCAAAAGCTTGCTCATCCATTATTATGATATTTAAGTAAAGCTTACTTCATACCTTAAAGAGAGCCATAGAATCNTGCAAGATCGGAGCCGATCCTTAGGACGGAGACCGGACCCCCCACGCTATCCGGACGATTCTAAAACGGCACCCGGGGGCTTTGTCTGCCACCCAGGCTGGCCACCCGGGCTAGGGCGGGCAACCCCCGGGACAACCGTTTTATAGAATCATAGAACAGTTTGTGTAGGAGGAGTCCTTAAAAGTCATCTAGTGTTAACCCCACACTACACCCATCCAGCCTGGCCTTGGACACTTCCAGGGATGGGGCAGCCACAGCTCTACTGGGCAGCCTGTGCCAGAGCCTCACCACCCTCACAGGGAAGAATCTCTTCCTAATAAATAATGTAAACTACTTTCTTTCAGAAGGATGTGTCTTTTTTTCTAAAGGTAAATTTGTTGGCTTAAGGAATGATATCCTGAAGCTGCCTGAAGAAAATTCCTTTCTTCTGTTGCAGAGGATCACTGCATCTCTAAAAAGGGAACTGAGTGATCCTTTGTTGTGATGTTTCTCCCTGTATCTGTAATTCGGTGATGTTTTAGATTGGGATGGTTTGACTTAACTCTGCAGACCATTGAGTTAGACCAGCTTTAATGAAAAAGCTATTTACACTTTGATTTCATTTAATCTGAATTGTTTAAGCATTAGGTAAGTGAAATTAGATTAAACTTCATGCAGTTGCATTAATTTTTTGACATAATAATGTCTGAAGACCTGAATCAGTCTGTCTTCCTGTAAGTTTTTCACACTGCTAAAAGGCAAGAAACAACTCTCAAATAAAATGTAGCTGTCAAGCTTTTACGAAGTACAACTTGCATGTATTAACTCTTTCACTGCAGTTAATTATCACACTGAGTAGATCTTGTGGTCATGTTCTGCTTTAAGACAACTCTGGGTTCGTAATTTTACACAAATCAGACTTTGCCCAGTGATGTTATTTTTGCTGTTACTTCATAGTCTCTGTTCTTTGACTGCTGTTGTGTGTGGCAAAAAGAAAAGCAGCAAAAAAAAAAGTGGCAAACACCCACCCTCACTGTCTCCACCCCCTATTCTGGAAAATCCATACTAATCCGTAAAGATTTTCTGTTGTGTATCAAGTTGCTCTTCTTTGATAGTGGTACTGCATTTTCTGGCAGAAGGAAGGCAGCCTTGCAGGACTGCTTGGGCTGTGTGCTCTGCAAAGCTGTTCCATGTATGGTCCATGATTACATTTTTACCAATTGGATGGAATAAATATTTACTGCTGCAATGAAAGTTTTACATGTGTACATTAGATGTTGAATAAATAAAACACTTGGAGTATGTGACATGTAAATACTGATGGCTCTACTCCTTTCAAAGTCTCTTTGTCTATACCACCCTGGGAGAAGCAGTTCTAAAACATTCCCTCAAGTGCTAAGGTGTGGATGTCTTCACAAAGTGTGCAGCTCCTCTGAATGGCTTTACAACAGAATTCCTAAGGATCCAATCAAACAAACAGAACGCAAACAATTTTTGTTTAGGCAGATGACTTTGAGTACAAGAGCAATTTATGCTTTCTCTTGTAGTTGTGAGTAATGATCTTTAATACAGTGTTCTTAACAAAGAACATAGTAATCCTGTTTATAATTCTTGTTATATTAGAGTAGCTTGAGTGCTCTGCTTTTCATTACTAATTTTCATATCCTGGGGCTCTGGCATGGGCTTACTGAGCTCCTTTTAAATGCTGTTTAACTTTCAGATTTTCTGACTTTGAATTACTGTTGTGTTGAAGATTGCACAGGCTAAAACTTAACTGTGCATCAAGGAACACAGAGGTTAGGGAGAGAGCTATTTCTTTAAAAAGAGAAACTTCAAATATTTTTATGTGTAGAATAAAATGTAACCTTATATTGGTTTTGCATACAGAAGGAGTAGGAATGAATTTCCCTTTAATGTAAAAGAAGAGTGAGCAATTGGTTATTGCATGGTGTATTAAAGAGGAATATTGCTTGCATTTTGGAGGTATTCAGTGTTTCCTTACTGATGGTTAGTTAAGAAGAATGTTCTGTCTCTTGTTGGTCTTGATTGTGTGTTGCACTGATTGTGGGCAATTGACCTTGTACCTGGAAAGAATCCCAGCTGCAATTTGAAAGTATTTAAAAACAAGGTAGAACATAGAAATAATGGTAATTGTCAGTCTTCTTCTGAACTTGAACATTCCATGGCCTTGAATAGATTTTCAAGGAATGGAGAGACCTTAGAGAATCAGACTGTGCTTTTCAATAGTGTGCATGTCATTAGCACTATGTCAGTTTGAGCTGAGCAAGTCTCTTCCCTGGAAAATTGAAATACACACTGAACTTTACAGTGGTTCAGTGCTTTATTTCTGCAGTTGATGACAACTCTGTTGCCAAGTCAAGACTTAAAATGTGACTGTGCTAAACATGCATTTTTGCTGCAAATCCTTATCCTTTTTCTAATCCCTTTCCACTGCCTGAGTGATGAACACCGTGTTAATAATCTTGGAGACAATGTGGAGGTACATTTTAGGGGAGTCCTTGTGCAGCTCAATCAAAGCGCAGCTTGGTTTTCAATTTGCTGGTTCAAAGGAGCTCTTGGTATTTTTAGTTCACACCTAAGAATGACCTTGGAATCGAGTCACTTTCAGTGTTAAGTAAGAAGCTAATTTCTTTATTTCCCTATCTGCAGAAGAGACAAGCTAGAAACTAATTAAGTTTTTCACGAGAGAAAGCAGAGACAATTGAAAGTGCCACCAAAGAAAATCAAGTAGGAAATAAGGCCTATTTTGTTACTCTAAAGCTGAATATTTGCCTCTGTGAAGGAAATAATGAACCATCAAATCCTGGTGCTACTGGCAGTCGCTTCCTACAGTTCTTGTCCTAAATTTATGTTGCCTGATCTTAGGTAGCTTGCTCTAAGTACCTTTATTGCAAAGCTTTTTAGAAATTGTCTGGTTAGGGTCTCCAAAACCTTCTGATTTCCACTTTAGTTGCTTTCTCACCTAAGCTCTGCTCACTTTGTCTTTAACCAAGAGATTCTTAATTTCCCGTGGTTGCTGCAATATTACTTCTGTCCATCTAATCTCATTCTATTTCTTTTTTCTTGAGCAGAGGTGAATAGGTCTGTAAGTAATACTCTGGATGGGATCACTTACATTCCAAGGAAAGGCCAAACAATGAATGACCAAAAATGCTTTTATTTTTACTTTCCAATTTCTGTTCTTTCTGTCTATGTAGTTTTATCTCTTGATGCTACTTTACTTTTATGTTTTCTAGGTTCACAATTCGGTTTTCTGTTCCACAGGTCTCATATCCCTCTTGCACATTCCATGCTTAACCCTGCATCTTTTTGAGGGGAATGAGGCATAGGTTATCAATTAATTACCACTGGGATACTTCTTGAGAATATTTTCCTTCACTTCATACAGAAATCCCAGTTTGATTTTTGTACTTTAAACTGGAATGGGAATTTTAATCTGTTTGCTTTTTTAGGTGGTGCCTTTAATTTCTCAAACCTTTTCCTCTTGCAGATAATGACTTTGTCTTTGGGACCCTAAGGGTTTATTTCCCCATTTCCAGTGATGGTAAGGGTGTCAGATGTAGAAAATGCAAGATGTTGTTAGGCAGGAAAAACTGGCAGATGAAGACGTGAAGAGGAAGACCCACAGCAGGGGACAAGGAAAGGAAGAGAAAGGACTAAGTTGAGAAATTTGCTGTTTTCTGGTCAAGTAACAAGAGTGATACAAGCCTGGATGGAGGGGACAGGCTTGGAGAGTTGTGGTACAGGAGGGCCACCAAGATGATCGGGGCGGGGGGGTAGAGCACTTTTCATGAGGAAAGGCTGAGAGAACTGGGATTGTTCAGCCTGGAGAAAAGAAGCTTCGTGGTTACCTAATTGTGGCCCTGAGGTGCCTGAAGGAAGGATGGGTTGACACTTCTTACAAGTACATGTAGTGACAGGACAAGGGTGAGTGTCTTTAAACTGACAGTAGATTTAGATTGGATATGAGAAAGAAATTCTTGACTGTGAGGATGGTGGGACACTGGAAAGGGTTGCCCAGAAAAGCTGTGGCTGCCCCATCCTTGGAAGTGTTCTAGGCTGGGTTGGATGGGATTTGGAGCAAAGTGTCTAGTGCTGCCTGTGGGAAGGGGTTGGACACAGACAGTCTTCAAGGTTCCTTCCAACCCAAACCACTCTGTATGTCTGTGATTTTTGTCAAATGATGTGTGGCCATAAGGCCTTAAGAGCACTCAGGTAATAGACTAAAAATGGTAAATGTTGCATGTAGCAAACATAGACTTAAATATAACAATTGGACATTTATGACAGCTTGAATGGCATATTATTTTTTTAAATAAGACACTGTTTTGCTCTGTATTGTGGTGAAGTAGCAACTGAATTTCTAATTTCTTGTCTGTTCCACCTCCAGGAGATGTTCTTGTTGCTGTAAATGATGTCGATGTGAATTCTGAAAACATAGAGAGGGTTTTGTCTTGCATTCCAGGTCCTATGCAGGTACAGTATACAGTACAGTTGAACATTTATTCCAAAAATCCTCTGTAATAGTTAGTACTGCTTCTAGCCTTTTTTTCCTGAGGAAACAAAATTTAGGTGGCCTTTTTCTTAAAACTTCCTCCATTATTTTTTGAGTGCATTGCTTGACTTCAGTCAGAGAGAAATGTGAGAGTTTAATTCTGATAAAAATCAGAATCAGAAAAATCCTATGAAAGCAGTTAGGTGCTGATGTCTAGCTTAAAAATAAACATGTGAGTAGAATAGTAGTCGATTTTTTTTTTCCAATTACTGTATTTAAAATGTTAATAATTGCTCTGAAAATACTTAAATAGAATAATTATGTCTTCATCAATATAAACAAGACTCACAAACCACAAGAGAATAAAAACTAGCCTGAATTAACAAGGAGTGCTATTAAAAATATTTAAGAGCATTTAAATGGTGAAATCTATACTGGTTTAATATTTAAATACAAAAATCAATTATTGGGATTCTAAGAGATGTTAGATTGAATACTTCTAAGATCTTTCAACAGTGATGAAGCTGATAGAAGTCAGTAATAAAAATTTATACCAAAAAAAGTTCCAAAAAATCTGACCTGATGAATGATGTTTCTTTCTCCAAAACCTACTGCATATATCTTTTCTTCTAGCTGTATAATTTTGGAGCCCTAATGAAGAATTAAGTAATTAATGAAGAATTAGATAGCTATTTCAGAGCTAAGCCAGAAGAGTGTTATTTATCTAGGATGTTACTAGCATAAAATGGAATATTTTGAGTTACTCTGCTTAAATCCACGTCCTGATGGACAGGAAGACAAGATAAAAGTTGAAACTCAGAGGTATAAGCAGGAGCAGGTTAAAAATTGAAGTGTCTCTTGGTAGGTTCTTCTTCAGGTAGAATGTACAAGGTGATAATAATAATAGAAATATTTTACAGTCCAGAGATTTTTAGAAATGGAAATTTTGTGTTTTCTTGAACACAAAAATTCTGTTTGCAACGTCCATGGTGCAAGTTCCTGTGGAAATATCTCTGCAGCTGCAGTGAGATTGAGTACTGGGGATGTCAGTTCAGGAAGCTTTCCAAGATATCTGACAGCCTGAAGTTTGCCTGAGCTACTGGAGCTGTGGTCAGGTACTGGCAGACCTCCACGGGAGAAAAGTGTTCTCTTGTCCGTCTTTGACCAAATACAGAGATGCTGTAACTGTTACTAAACACAGAATGATGGAAAAGGCAGAGATGATACAGTTTGTGGAATTGCATCCTCCCCAGATTAGGGGGTAGCTATTACTTGTTGCTGAAATGTAGTGCAGCCCTTCACTGAGCAGTTCCTTATGATGCAGTGTCAGTGTTTGCACTGTCAGTAAATCTGTCAAGTGGGTAGCGATTACTTGAAATGTGTAACAGTTTGTCATGGTGGCTTTCCAAATCCTTTCATTAAAGTGCAATTATTCCTTTTCTACTGTGCAGTTTGAGTCAAGCCAGACGAGTGGTGGCTAGAATAGACCAGTGGAGATGTAAATATAGACTTCTGGGTTTTTTGCAATGCAGTACACTGCACTCATGCTGCTGAAGAAGCAGAGGGTTGTTGTAGCTGACATTTTGTATTACAAGCAAAATTGTTACTGTGTTCTCATTCATCTTACCTTGCAGAATATAAAAAAAGAAGCAGTTTAAAGCTTTTTTACTTATATACAAGTTATTTCTTAAAATGAAGTCCCTGCTCTTCTGGATTCATGCTAAAAGTTGCTGGAATTAATTTCAAAAACTTCACTACTTAGATTCAATTGCACCATATGACCATGATCACATTTCCAGAATTTTTTCTTATCTAAATTTAGGCAACTAGATCTAGGCTTGTAAGGGCTAGTTTAGTGCATTTTTTGAGCAGTAGAAGTCCAAATGCTGCATTAGTCCTTTATTTTACATTTCTGTAATCAAAATAGTTGTTGTTTCCTAGCACCATGAGACAGGAGACAGAATAGGAAGGGCAAGATATGCTAAAGGAATATATTCTTCTTTACTCTGATACTCAGAAGTTGCAGAACCATTTTACTCAAAACTTTCTAAAATTATCCAGCCTGAGGCAGACATCTAGAATCAGAAATTTCGGCTGAAATTTTGAGTTACAGTTGTGCAGACCATAAGCACATGGCAAACAGATACTGAAAACAGGAAGCAGCAGGCAGTCTTTAAAGGGCAGGCAATGCCCCCAGCTCTGTCTGTAATAAAATCCATCTTCCAAGTCATGCAGCTCTCTTGCAGATGAAATCAAGCCTTTCTGGGGCTAACCAGTGGTGCAACAGCTGCATTTTCTCTTTCTACGCTGAGAAATGTATAATAGTATTAAGAAGCAGATTAAATACAGAGTGACCTTCCAATCATTACTTTGCAGCTTCCAGCAGCTAATAGTGAAGGACTTGTAAAATCAGTTAAGGGTTTCTATGTTCTCCTTTGTTTCTTAAAATTCCTTTGTCCTCCACAGCATCCTGGAGCAGTGATTTATGTAACTGATTTGTATTATGTTGGTTATCACTGGCTTTCAAATTGCCTTCTAATCAAGTGCGTGTCATACCCCCATGTTCCTGTGTTATGAGAAAAAGTTAACTGTTCATGTCTTAGCCTGCCATGGCTTTGGAGAGCTCTGTCATGTTCCACTTTGTCACCTTTCCTAAGCAGAAAATGATGATCCATGTCCATCACAGTTTGCTGTTCCTGCCACCTTCTTGCCATTTGATTAAATTCTTTTTGAGAAATGTTTTCAGTATTGAGAGCACAAGCATGATATATAGGGTGGAATATTAATGCTTTTCCCATTCTTCATGTTGTTTTCTTTTCTGTTTTCTGTTTCTGTTGTGCACTGAAGTGATTTTCTTCAGGAGAAGTGGAATCAAAGCTGTGGAAAGTTTCACAGCCTTATAAAAAGGAACTTCAGTAGTCATATTTAATCAGATCCTATGCATTGCTCAGGATGAAGAATCATTTCTTCTCCACCAAAAAAAAAAAAATATTTTTAGGCTATGTAGAAATCCTGTCTGTGGTCCTTTTCTATTACAGTCATGTGGGAGGCAGCGTAGATGACTCCAGCTTGAAAGAGAATTGAAGTTCTGTTCAGTCCAGTTTGTTCTGAGCTTTTCCCTGGAGGATCATATGGTTGTGTCTCTAAAACAAGACAGACTGTTTGTTTTTTTAAAAATTGAGAGACTAAAAGATAGACTGCAGCAAGAATGACATCTGTGTGTCATTAGTGTAGAGACTGTAGCCTAAGTGTCATGACTAAATGTCCACAGACAAGATGCAGTAGAAGTTAAGAGAAATAACTGTTGAGCCTTGAGGAAATCTGTAAAAAGTTAGACTGGGTATGAGGAAAATATTCTGAAATATACGCAGATGGCATGACAGCGAAACAGAACGGAGTCTCAGAATGCTGGAGAAGAAAACATACACTTCTGAAACTGACAACTATCAAGTTACTGGGTCGTAGAAGGCAGCTGCTTCTTAGCTGGGTGTTCCTGCTCCTCGATCCCTGTTCATGTGCAGTGTCTGGAGTCAGAACTGAAGTGATGAGGAGAGGACAAAGGACAAGTTACTGTCAGAAAAGAAAGTGTAGTGCAGGATAGGAGAGCAGGACTGACTGCAGTGCTGTACCAGGGAAGAGGAAGAGAAAAAAGGCTGATAGCAGCCCAAACAGGAGAGGAGAAAATTAATGGAAAGTGTTGGGAGAGGGAGTAAAGTGGAACGTGGCAACCAGTGACATAAATGCAGCTGTAAGAGCTGACTGCACTTCTCTCCGAGCTAGTTTGACAGGCAGTGGGGGCTTTGCTTGGGCTTCTCAAAATTTATCACAACTGGCAAAATAATAATTGATTTTGTTGCATAAGTCCTCAGGCTAAACTGCCACTTATTTTAACAAAGAAGCAGGATTTGGTGTGATGTGTTACGTTCAGAACTTCCCTGTCAATAGGCATGTTACAAGTATTTCAAGGCAGACAAATAGTCTTGAGTAAAAATATGTGAAAGAGGAAACTAAGAGCATACCTACTTAGTCCAAATATATCTTCAGTCACTTCAGTCACTGATAAAAAATAAGTTTTCATCCAAGAACGTAAATTAATTTTTTTTCTCCTTGGAAATTGCGATTCTGTGCTCAGTCAAAAGATAGGTGTTTGTCACATCTCCTCCTTTCATAGTCAGGATAATGTGTTCATTCACAAAAAAAGAAAAAGTAATTTTCATCACTGCTGAGACAACTAACAAGCATAATTTCTGTAAGTCAGGACTTTAAAAAGTAGTTCTAGAAATCAAATTTTGAAACATATTTCCATATCAAGTTTGGATCGTATGTCAGGAATTGTATGTTTGTGTGTCAGGAAATACACATTGATTCTAAAACTCCCGGGTTTAAACTTGTTTGGGAAATAAGGGACAGTAAACATACAAATTTTCTTTTGCAAAATAAGCTCGATCATCTAAACTTTCAAGGTTTTGTTTAAGAGAGATTTTCTTTTTTATTCTGAAGCAATAGCGCAGTAAGGGATGTAGACAATTTTTAGGCTACTTGGTAGTTGTGTAAATTGTTAAATACAGAAACAAAACTCTTCTGATTTTACAGTTAAAAAATGGAAAGTTAACATATTGAAAATTAAATAATTGCTACCGTTGAAAATTTAAAAATTGCTACTGATACAATTTAACAGACTTTTGCAGTCCAATGTAAATTTAAATGGATTTCCCTGTGTAAATGTGTCAGTGCATTCAAAATGGCAAAGAAGTGCTCAAGAAACAGCCTTCAGGATGTGTACTTAGGAAACTGCTGACATTTTGAAAGAAGTCAAATACTGTGTGTTTCAAAGGCACAGTAATGGGTTTTTGTGCTCAAACAAAGCCAGAGCAGCAAGTATATTTTTCCATTCCCAAAACCATAAGAATTAAGTATGAAACACGGCAAACCACATGCTTACTCACATGGTTCACAGAGCATATAATAGCTGGCTTTGTCCTTTGTAATAGATAGTTATGTAATGCTGAATGTATAATTGGTTTTCTTGAAACAGCAGGAATTTTGTTTGCTTACATCTTCGTTGGTAAAGCTGAGGCTGAGAAAACCTAGCCCTTAAAGGGCTCAAACTGCATCTGTTTCATCTGATACTGGAAAGTAATTGTAAGTACAGCCTCATTCTCACAGTAATTAATTATCTTAATAGGTTAAACTGACATTTGAAAACTCAGTATTTGAGCCTGAAGGAACTTCTCAGCAGAGGAACAAACACACTCAGTCAAGTATGAACAACCTGGTTCGGCTGCTGTGGGGAGGGGACAGTTTGGACCTTCAGCAGGCTGTGCAGGATGTTCCTCACATTGTCATGTTCCTCACGCTGAAACTGGACTCTGAGACATCCAAGGATGAGGTAAGTGTCCGACTCAATAGACCTGAGCTGAAAGGTAACCATTGATTGCAGCAGCTGCTAGGACATTTGATGTACAAGGATAAATAAAAATACTCTTAATGGTTTGGAGTTGTGAATCATCCGTAAAGTACCCATATTGCCGGAAATAAGGCCTGAAATTCCACGGGGGAAGACTCTGCATCACTGCTGACAAGCCCCTAACTGGGCTTGAACCCAGCTGAGCGCTGCCGAGCAGCAGCGGGTGGGGAGTAGCCGGCTGCTGACTACACAGCCGAGGTGCATTCCCCAGTGCCGAGCTGTCTCTCCATGCTCACGGGATGCTTTCAGTGCCGGGATCTGCCTAGTCAAAAAAATATCCCCCAACAGGAGCTATTGGCAGTCCACATCCATAATCTGTCTGGCTCCTCCTGTTTTGAAATGCTAATGGATCTTTTCTTAGAGGGCTCTGGCATGTCTGCTGTTAGCAGTCAGCTGCTGATTATTGCTTGGGCAGCGTTTTTGGAGCCACTGAAGTACTTTTCCTTTGTCCTGTAAATCTTCTTTCATGTCTCTTTCCTTTGGGAAAATTTTGCCAGCGTGCATGTAAGCCATTGTAAGTTTGTGTAGTTGTTCAGGATGTAGCCATAGCTACAAATACTGCTCTCCACGAAGGGACACAGAGCTGAGGTTGGCCTCTTGCCCAGTCTGAAAATGACAAGTGGACAAAGTGGACTTCTTATGAACAGACGTTTGGGAAAAGATTTCTCTGCCTTTGTGTGAATTCTCAAATTTAGCATTGTGTCCCAGCGATCTTATATTATCCATGCTGAGGAGACATCAAACAAAGCACAGGTTTTTCCAGTCCCCGGGAAGTAAGATGGCAGGACAGTGATGGAGTGGGGAGCAGAAAGAAAACATTTTGCTTTCTCTCCCTTGGAATTTATTCGTAGGTTGAAATACCTTTACTTTTTTCTATACTATTTTTCAACTGGTACAAATCTGCATTCTATTGGTGATGTGTAATAGAGGAAAAGTGTTACAGCTACACAACATAGGGTCTAATTTTATTTTCTAGAGACAGGACTGGGAAGGAGAAATTACAGCTACCATAAAGATACCTAGAAAATTTCATGATACCATAGTATGTACTAGTCCAAGAACAGTGTTTTCTTGACCAGATAAACTTTATGAAATATTAAAATAATAATTTCAGGCTCTCTGGCTCCTCTCTTACACATGTAAATGCCTGATTGCAATTCTGGACTTTACAGAAATTGAGTTTCTTGCCCCATTGTTCCCTTACATTCTCCCAAAAAAAGGGGATTAATCCTGAACATTGAGCAGAGGTAAAAGAGGGTTTGTAATGCCCTTGTTGTCCCTTCACAACAAGGAATAATTGTTTCCTGAGAAGTCTTGGCAATTATGCAGCCCCAAATATGTTGAGAGATGCTTTGCTGATACAGTGAAGCTCTTTATAACATTTCCTTGCAAAAGAATGACACCTTCTTTAAGGCATTTGTCTTTAATTTCATTTTCTGAACTTCAGGCAGCCTCTGTCCTGTAGATGTACTGTCCCAGACTTAGTTTAAACAGTACTTTAAATGAAGTTATGGTACACCAAAGCCATCCTGCACAATAGAAATATAATGATCCTTTAAGCTGCTTTATCCAGAGAAGGCAAAATATGCAGATCACATCCTTGTAAACTGTGGCAACTGGAACTTGTAAATAAGTATTCCACTTGTGAGCTTTTGGCACCTAAAATAGAATTAATGAGCTTTAAGACTTGTAAGCTCTGTCTGTTCAGCTATACAGGGAAGTAGTATTGGGAATCATTTGGGATGTGTGAGATTTCCCTGTGGTAACAGTTTCTCAGTGAGTAAGGTCAATCCTGGCCTTTTTTATATTGTAGTTTAAGGTGGGTATTACAATTATACATTATTTGTAGCAGTGTACAGCACTCAGGTCTTTGACCTGATTCTGGCAACAGCATGTCTTAAAAGGAATAACATTCATGTTCCTCCTACTGTTACTGGAACGCTGTCCAGATTTGGAGGTTGGGTTGAGGTAGGATTTACAACTTTAAAAATTAGATACTTGTACCTATTAATTCCATTGTCATTGGTCTGTGACCCTTAGGTTTGCTTTGGGGACAGCTGATCTGGTGGCATGTGCTGGCCCTTGTTAAATCATTATATCCATACATGATAACAATTTGTTACAGTTGGCTTTTCTTTCTCTGGGAATGTGTTCAGATAATTCTCAAACAAATTTTGTGTAAAGGCCCCAGTTAATAGTGAGGAGGGGGGAAAAGGCTCTATCTAGCCCTTTGCAGTGCTGCAATTAGAAAACAGCAGGGTTTCTCCAGTTGAGTGATTGATTCCAGAAAAAAAGATCTTGTCACTAATGAGTATTCACAAATAGAGTTAATTAAATTGGATATGAATGAAGAGTTTGTCAGGTCCTTCTGTAATGAAATTTTGCATTCTTTTAGTCTTGATGAAGGAAAATTTTTTAGCGGGTGTTGACACTGGCTGAATGTGCTTAGTGACGTAAACAGGGAAGTTAATCATGACTGTGTTTCATTTGTTTCTGGAGAAAGATAATTTAGTATAATCTTTGCAGTGGATATGCTTAATATTACATGCATTATTTTTTGCCCATCATGATTTGGCAGAAAGCAATAAATGAGGGGGAATCATGTTTGCTTATTACTGTATTTTAATAGTTGATGAAATAATACAAAATTTTTTTAAGTGCTTGAATAAAAGAATAATTTTTTCATGGTTAGAAAAAGAAAATAGGGCTTTAGTTTCAAATGACTTGTGTATCTGGTCAGATGTTTCATGGAAGTCTTAATGGTGTATTTTAAAATTTGAGCATATTCATCAGTTATATTTTATGCTATCCATGCAAAGCAGCTAGGTAGGGTTATACAGAGAGACTTGAGTTTTGGTATTCTTAGTTTTAAAGAGCTGTGTGTCTAATGATGGTTTAAGTCAGAATTTAAGTATTGAAAGAACTGTACAAATACTTGAATCAGAGAATGGCAGAATCATTTGGTTGGAAGGTATGTTAAAGATCTTCCACTGTACCAGACTGTTCCAAGCCCCATCCAACACTTCCAGGGATGGGGCATCCCCAGCTTCTCCAGGCAACTTGTGCCATTGCCTCAGCACTCTCACAGTAAAGAATTTCTTCCTCTTCTTGGCATCAGATGTATTAACAGTGTACGTCAAGTGTAAGATGCAGTGGCCACGGTGTTTTGTCATTTTAGAAATTATTTATTCTCCATGTAATAAATATTCTAAATAAGTCATGTTTTTCTGTAAAATAGAGAATTTAAAACTATCAGAAACATTCATGTGCCTTTCAGAATTTTTCCAGTATGCCCATGCAGTACACTGCTTGTTCCAGTGTCATATGAAAGGGTATGATAAAAGATTTCATGTTCAAAAAAAAAACAAACCCAACTGTTAACCACAAAAAACGTCATTATCTTGTTTTCTGTGGGGATTTTTTGGAGGGGTTTTGGTTTTGGTTTGCTTAACTAACAGCTAACTTTCTTCACAGCAAGAAATTATTTATCAGTACCCCATATCTGAAGCATCCCAAAAACTGAAAAGTGTGAGAGGGATATTTCTCACACTGTCTGACATACTGGAAAGTGTTACTGGTACCGAGATTATCAGGTAAAAGTGTTTGAAATGTAATTACTGTTTTTATTACTTTATACATACTTGTACAGCAAACATGGGTCATGCATCAAGTTTTATACAAACTGTTTAGGCAGTAACACTTTTAACTACAAGAGCATGCCTGAAGTTGGAGTGCTCAGCCTGGATATAAATTGATTTGGGGGAATTTTGTTGTAGAGGATAGAAGTGACTAGGATTTTTAGTTCAGTGAAATGCTTTTCAACTCTTTTATAACTTCATAGTGCTAACAGAAATACTTCTGGTTTCATTTTTCTAGTTCCTCCCTTTTCTTATGTGAAAAACTGGTTCAAGTTGTTTACTGGAAAGAATCTGACAAGTTGCTCATAATTGCCCTTCCTGAAGAAAAGTGAGTTTCAGAGGAAAGATTTTGTTTTCCTTTAAATTTTGTATCCTCAGATTTATTTTTGTGTACTCTTCTAACAATAAAGGCAAGAAAGGGCTTAAAGTGTACTCTTTTTACTGTAACTAGTTTTTTATGTCTGTGATTCCACTATTTTGATTGACCTTATTCACATCTTTCATATATCCATTGTTGTAGTTTCTTTTTCATTTCCTCTGAAGAGAATAAGATCCCAGAAATATTTGTAAGTTAGAAAAGAGTAATATCCTAGGATTTGGTAAACTCAAGTTCTTTGCAGAGACTGCTGAACAACATCAGTAATATTACATATTTACACATTCTAGGAGGAGTGCTTATTCATCATAAAGATAACCACAGCTGTACATTTTAATTTTTATTTGTTAGTGTGCCACTTTCTCAGCTGAGGAACATGATTCAAGATGTTGTTAGGACCTTGACATTCATGTACAGTTCTTTGGACAGGTGAGTTCTTTCAGAAGTATTTTCTTATCAATCACTCATTTTTCATTGGTGCTCACTGAAAAAGACAAATAGTAGGATTAATTTTAATGTTTCCAGGGAATTTCTTTGCATGTTTTCCTTTACACTTGTATAAAAAGAGGAATTCTGTTGTTCTTGCATTTTGATTTCAGTCTTTACACTAGTAAGACACTATTTAAGCAGTCACTTCAGAAAGTTTTGTCCTTGATTAGGTGAAATAATTCCCATAATCCAAGTCGCTGTGGAATTCAGCAGCACTCTGCAAATGTTATCCTCTGTGTCTCTAAAACAGACATGTATCTATTACATTTTTAACTGAGTAAACACCCTGGACTTCTCTGGGGCGAGTGTCTGGAGAGCCAAACTCCATTTGGCAGAGTGTCTTTCTCTGCATTTGGAAATCAGCCAGGACATTTTCGGTCTGATTGTTACCTAAATAAAATTGCCCAGGTGGATTACTCATGTTCTTGTATTTAATTCAGGGTTAATGTGTGTATGCCATAGCGAATGAAAAAGAATAATCTCAGTTTCCAAAAGGATGAGACTGATGTTTCACTCACCTTAAATTGCTCTAAGACATCTACTGTAATACCATACTGGTCGAGTTTGTTCTTTCTTTGTAGATACTGCCTGGATATCAGCCTTGTGTATTTTTCATGTTAAAAATACATCCAAATGTAGCATTGTGCTGTAAAGAGGCTTGTGTAGCACTGAGGGTTATATAAACAAGGTGCAAATTTCTCAGTGTTATTCTAACTTGGAGTTCATGTTTGTCCAGTGCTTTTTGCCAGGTGGAAAATGTTTCTCGCCTGGATCATTTTTTCAACCTGTTCTTCCAGCGTGCCCTTCATCCTGCAAGGCTGCAGTCCAGCAGCAGCCCCAGTGCTCAGCACCAGGATTCCTGCAGTGCCTTGTTCCTGGACAGCCTCCCAGGCCTGCGCTGGCTGACTCTGCCTCAGGAAATCAAGGTCATGTCCTTTTCACATCTCTCCAGAAAAACCTGGGCATGACAGGCCAAAAAGTCAATGCAGGTGTCTTCTGCTCTTCCTGTCTGATTTACCTAAAGGCTTTGCCCATCCCAGACCATCTATTTTCCTGTAAAATTCAAGCTCAGAGCTACATCATCATTCCAACAGGACAGTAATTGTGAGTGTAGTTTAATGACTTGAGAATTATCTAGGAGGAGTAAAGAAAGCCGCCCCGGTATGTAACTGTATGTTTGATTTTGACCATTGAAGTATTTTGGCAGGCAGGAAATACTATTCTAGAAGCCCATGTACTGCTCATAATGTAGGAGAGTTATAAATGGCTGTTGCAGAATCAAGATAAATTCCCACATGTCATTTGTTGACCCCAGACAGGTACAGTTTTCCTAAACCATTTCGCTGTGCCAGGTTACCTCCATGTTAGAAACAGAGTTGTGCTTTAAGCAATAGGAAGACAAAAGGTAGATCACAGTAAATAACATTTAATTATAAAATTAATAACATTTTAGCTGCCAGTTGTAAACCTCACTTTCATTACTTTAGTACATCTCTGACTCCAGTTTAAAATGTTAGTCTGTCACTGTAGAGGTGTTTTTTTACTGAGTATCTGCCTTGATTTAATGCAAATAAAACAGATGAGAAATTTTAAATTTAGTATTTTCTTTCATGGAGAGACCCAAACTATTTGTAAGTTTGTAGATAACTTACTTAAGGCTAATTCTAATTATGAGAAAGTTATTCTAATCTGAGCTGACCATAAACTCCATTATCCAAACTTATTTCATCAGCAACAAAAAAAGAAACCACATTGTACTCGCTGAGCTTAAAGAGGCTGTGCAATGGAAAATTAAAATTGCTTCTCAGAATGGCTCTGGGAGAGACCCGAGTCTGGATGTTCGTAATGACTTTTCTTCTGCAGTGGCATATTCTGTGATTTATAGGTCTTTATTTAACATTAACTAGGACTTTGTGTTTTTATGTTTAGTAAGACCTTAGTGTATAATTTTCATGTGAGTATTTGGAGGGAAAGGGAAGAAGAGTTAAAACGTTTCAATTTACTATTGACATGGTCTGCAGAATGATTTTAGATTTGCCACGCTTCAGTAAGAGTTGTCAGGGATGTTGCAAGTTATGCATCAATCTGTGCCATTGTTTCCAAACAGATTTCTCTTTACTAGTGTGGCTTTCTCCCTTTTCTCCTCTAAAGGAGAATTGTCTTCTTTATCTTTAGTCACAGACTGATAATTATTTCCACCTTGCACTGTAGGTTTTTTACTTCTTTTTTATGATTTGTTGATTGGGTTTTTTTCCATGCTTTTTTCTTACTTCTCATGTTTCTGTAGAGAGGCTCTGTTGCACTTTGGTCTCCAGTTTAGCTTGCAGGCTACTTTTTCCTTATAAAATAGTAGGTTTTAAAAGGACTTAGAAAACAGCATCAATACAAGAGTAATTGTAATACAATTTCCAGAGTCCTTTGAGATCATTCCCATTTGCCAGAAAAGTGTTGCTGTTACAGAAGATGACATTTCCAGTTAGTGTCTTGGTGAAGATCTTTATATTCTATAAGGAATATAAAACTAAAAATGTCAGTTCTTCAGGCAGAAAGCCATTTAAATTTTGACAGGGAAAAGCTGAGAGACTCGTTAGTTGTTGAGTGCCAGCAGGCTTGGTGACATTTCTCTGTTTGAAAACTGGCTGTATTTCTATTAGAGGCAGCCTCTTAACGTAGCCCAAGAAGTTCGTAATTATGTGATTTAGGTTCTTTTCATTAAGCAGCACATTTATGTCATGAGTTTCAGTGCCTACGACCAAGGGAAGTACTGTTAGTAAAACTTGATTTAACCAAGAGCTCTTGCAGTTACAGAAATAAGGAAGCTTAAAGCAGTTTCAGTCGAACAAAAGTAATGTGTGAGGGAATTTTGGCAACTTCCATAGAGACAAAAAACTTAAATCCATTGGATAAAAGATTTTCTGAAAACTCAGTTGGATGCAGTAGTGTGCCAGGTTTGTTTCTAGACCTTGTGTTTTAAAGCACGCTGAAAGTAAGAGTGACATCTCCTTTATACCAGACTCTGGGGTCAATAGGCACACAAGCAGAGAAATTGTACAGTTCAAAGAACACAGAAATAGACAGCAATTAGAAAGGATTTTTCTTAATTCTGATATCTCCAGGTGTTCTTGATATTTGATGTTACTAATAAAAAATAGGTGCAGATTTTTATCTGGTCACTTTGTGTTTGTGAATCCCACTCTGAGACAAGCAAGACAGAGTGAGAATTTGCTATTACTGGAAATTAATGTGTTGGAAATCTTTATTAAAAATAATTTTTTTACTATTTCAGATGGAAATTGACACAGCACTGAGTGATCTGGAAGCAGCTGACTTTGCAGAGCTGGTAAACATTTTATTTTTGTTTGCTTTGCACAGTATCTCCTTGCCTTGGTGTCACATTCAGTGGTTTAAACAAGCAGTTTGCGAAATCCATCAACTTTGTTTAATCAGTTCATCAAGTGGGAGTCAAAGCAGTTTATCCTGAATTCCTCTCCGTGCTTAATATTGTAACATACCTTACAGGATTGGTCACTGAAAATGCATTATTTGTATAATTGAAATCCATGGGATGTCTCCAAAAACACTGATTTCAACAAAGGCGATTGTTGTAATATTTCTTCTTTGTGTAAATGACTATCTCCTTCCCAAGCAATTGTGAACAAACTTGGAAACATCTGTGGATCTGAATTTAATTTTCCAGTTTACAGAAGGCAATTACAAATTCTGCTTAGTTTTAACACTGTTAAAGAACATAATAGTAATATATGTTACTATATCTACTTAAGTAACTCTCAGCTATGCAAGGTGTAAGCATATTGACGTTTCAGCTTTACTTTGTAATGAAAGAGCTCTCTTGAGCTCATGTTCCAGAACAGTTACTCTAAAATTCTATTCAAAAGAATCCTTGTACTAAACAACGTGGATGATTATTCACACAAATCAGTGTTTATAAGTTACAGTTTATTGCACAGAAATTGATTCCACCTACTTAACTTAAAATATGATATATCCATCTAAAATATATCCACTAGCAGTGCTGCTAGTGGCAGAGCACTGGACATTAAAAGATGAAAGAAGGGGAATACTTTGAGTAAAATGTCAAAAGACTGGAAAAAAATGCTTTGAATCTTAAGTTTTACTCTAGGAGGGCCCCTGGTGTCAGTAGTTATGCTAAAGCTACTTTGCTGGTAACTGTGAGAATGAACATATCCTAACAAAAATAGTTTATGAACACGTAACAGTTAAATAGAAACTAGTTATTTTGAGCTGAAATTTTTAGAGGAAATTGTAATGAGACAAAATTCAATAATGGAGACTAAAAACTTGGTATTTCCCTTAACTGCTCAGTATTAACCGCTGTACTGGTAATAACGGGTGATCAAATATGAAAGTATTAAAGTATTTATTACAACTGACCAGAACTAGTTCACTTGCATTTGGTAAATAAAATAAACATGCTGGATAAAAAAATTACAATGCTCTTTTTTCCCCCCCAACAGTCTGAAGATTATTATGACATGAGAAGATTATATGTGATCCTGGGCTCTTGTCTCTTTTACAAGGTAGTATTAATGATGAAGACCTAAAGATTAGGAAAATGCATCTAGAAATCTGATTTAGTCTTTCAGATTCTCACAAATCTGAAGTGAATATATGACTGATTTAAGCGGGTATTTCTAGTAACAGACTTAAAACTCAAACACCATAACCGAATAAATCAGTGCTGGGAAATTATATGTACTGTATGAACAGCAATAACAAAAATACTTCTTTAAAACTGGAATTTCTTGATGTACAATCCAAGGATAGGAAAGAGAGAGCAATAAGAAAGTAGTAAGAGTCAGTTCAATTGAGACTAGAATATTCTAATAGGAACTCTTTTGTTCATTCCCATGTTTTAATAGCAGTTGCTCTATCTTGAATCTGTCCTTAAATCCAAGACTTGAGAAATTGCACTGACAGCTTTTTTTACTTTGGCCTCATTCGTAACTTTATTTCTCTTTGGTAAATGTAGACAGTGCAATTAGCAGTATAAAGATTAAGAAAACTTGCAATGTAAGGATTTTATCAGGCAACTGTTCTTTGTGCTGGGAGGGTTATGAGAGAATTGGAACTGCACATAGGGTATCTACAATGACAACACTTCAGCTGCAAAGCCCTTAGTGCTGGCACCATTGTACTGTGGATCTTCTTTGGAAATGTTATTAATTCCAATAGTGAAAGCTCACTATTTTTGAGAGGGAATTAAATGAGATTTCGAGCACCTTAACACTGTAGCTGTTTTGCAAGCTGGGAAAGCCCAGCTTACCTTTGATAACTTGCATGTATGCTGATGGTTGATTTGTTTATATTTAGTGTTTCAATTACTTAGATGTGGCCCAAAAGCTCAGTGTTGTACAACTGTACACTAAAAAGACTGTCTGTGGTCAGAAACCTCAGGATCTCAGTGCATGTGGAACAGGGATATCTACGTATGAAAAGTACTCTGAAGTGCTGCGTGGTGGTGTTGTATTTCTCACTGAACACACTTCTTTTTCTGTGTTTAATTAAGGGTTACTTGATTGGTAATCACTTGCCAAAGGAAGACCTTGTTGATGTGGGTTTCTATTGCCAGCACTACTGTCTGTTACCCCTGGCAGCAGAGCAGAGGATTGGGCAGTTAGTGATTTGGCGGGAAGTGTTTCCACAGCATCACCTCCAGCCATGTGAAGAGTCAAGTTGGACAGGATACAGGGAACCTGAAGCAAGATACTTCTTACTGATAGTTGGCTTGGTGAGTTAATGCTGCTGCATATCCATTCTCTGGGGCTCTCTTGTGCTGTTGTGTTTTCTGCTCACTAGGTCAACACTTGCCATGCATTTCGTTGGGTAATTTTTAAAAATACTCAAGTTGTAGCTGCTTCATGGGATAGAATTTTTCAGGGAGTAGCATTATTTATGCATCTACAAAGCTTGCAGAGTTCAATATAAATTCTCATTATTTTTATGCCTTTTCACTTCAATTGAAAATGTTTCCACCTTCATAATCCTGTCTTTTTAGACAGCTCACATCAGAAGCGTCTGGTTGTGATTTTCTTAATGTGGACTTTTCTTTAAAGCAAACAGCTGATGAGTTTGTAAGCAGTCTTTTGCATCCTCTGCATTTCCAGAGACACTTTGTGCTGTGTGTCCTGCTGGAGGCAGGGGGCTGTGCATCCAGAGCAATTGGGAATCCAGGACCAGACTGTATCTACGTAGACCAGGTCAAAGCAACCATACTCCAGCTGGAAGGACTAGACGCCAGCATAGAGGAAAGGCTGGATTCTCCCTCCATCCCACCTTTAGCCTGTGCTGACTGGTTCCTTCCTGCAGCACGGGACAGACTGGAGAGCTTGAGCACCTCGCCAATGCTGAGCAAGCTGCAGAGCTCCTGCAAAGCTGTGAGCACTCCAGGGACCAAGAGGAGCCTCTTTGGGGACGCTTCTCACACCACACGCAAGCAGAGCCCCCCAAGGGGCAGCGGGGCAGCCGAGCAGGGCAGCGAAGGGCCCCCGGAGGAGGAAAGCACCAATCCACAGCCCGTGGTGGAGCAGGTCAGAGAACAGGGACACAGAGAATTTGTAAGGTTCTGGGAGGCTTGGGGACAGGGCAGTTCATTCAAACTCAAGGAGACTTTTATAAAAAGCACACTATAAAAGAGTAAGTCCCTTGAATTCAGTAGAAAATACTTCTGCTGCCTTGGGAAGCTCTGAGTTAGCCTCTGAGCTATCACACTTTATATTTTATCATTGCTTGTAAATATTTGGGGATTTCACATGACTGAAGTGAACACAGCTGTTCTGAGGAAAGCAGATATAATTGGAGAATATCCCCAAGATAACCTATCAAAACTAAATGCTGTACAGTTGTACAACTGCTTCTAACCAAGTTTAGTCTAAAATAGGCTATAAAATACATTATATAAATTGATATAACTGGGCTTTATTAAAAATGCTACATTGTCCTCTTCTTTCTGTTGGTTTGGTTGGATTTTGTTCTTTCTTTAGTTGTGTGTTCTCTGTTATTTCATCTTTTTGCTTGTTTTTCAGGCCACTAGGAAAAAACACACCCTGCCAAACCCATTTCATTCAGGGAACCTTAAAAAGAACCCTTCTGAGAAAGATACAGAACTTTTTAATGCTATCAAGTAAGAAATATTTTTTATTGAGTATTTCATTTTTTAGGCCATGCTTGGATTGTTTTTGAATATACAGAGATCACAGAAGTCCCCGCATGATTTTATTCCAACCAAAGCTTTGCTATGCAAAGATTATCAGAAGTGAATCTGTTAAATTGAGAACTTAATTAAACATAAAAATTTGAAATAATATAATAAAAGACAACTGTTTCTGAATAATATGTCAGTATTGTGCACACCTGTCCCACACCTGTGTGACCTTGGAATTTCAAGTGGAAGTTTCTGGACCACACATGTGCTTGCTTACCTTGTGCTTCCATGTTATCTCTAGGTAGGTACAATGAACAAAGCTTATATTTCACTTTCCTTTTTTGGGAGACAATTTTTGAGAACACAAGTGCAATGCCTAACTAGCACCACATTTTTTTAATTTTTTTTTTTGTTTTTTTTTAAATTGAGTATTCCAGTCAAAATTAGCAGGATTTCCTTGGTGTGGAGATAGGAACCTTTTGAATGCCCTTATCCATTTTGTACCCTACTGTCATTAGAAAACCAATTCTGCCTTAAGAAACAAAAGCTGCAAATTATTGTATTTTTTTTTAATTAAATGAATTCTCCAATATTTTTAAGGCTGACATCTGGTCCTGAGAATACCTTCTTCCACTACCTGTCTTTGGAGACAATGCAAGGAATCTTTATTACTCCAACTCACAAAGAAGTAGCACAGCTTGGTGGCTCTATCCACCCTCAGTTAATTGAGAATTTCTACCAATGTTGCCTTTCAATTCGTTCCATTTTCCAGCAGTCCATGAGCAAAGAGGTATGGAAATTTGGATTTCTCTTTGTCCAATCACATTCCCAGTTCAGTATTTCAAGAGTCTTTTCACTTCGTTATTTCAGTGGTTCATGAGCAGCTGTATTTGCATGACTCTAAACCAAAGTGGAATACTGTCAGTTGTATATTTTAGATCTTAAAGTGACAATTCAAGTGAGATAAGTGAAAAAAGGGGAAACAACAGTGCCAATTTAATGAAGGCAAGTTTGGAAACAGCAGTATAGTTTTTAAATGTTTCTTTGATACTACTGAAGAAGTTATTTCTGGCTAGACTCATGTGCCTTATAAATCTAGGAATTTTTAAGTGTTAAAAATAGTGTTAATTTGGTGGATTGGTCACATGATACTGGGGTTTGGCTGAGTATTTTGGGCATTTCTGCTGGGAGATGTAGAAACTCAAAAACAAGCAGAGAGAATAAATTCATATTTCTTAGACTCAAATTGCCTTTGGCTACAGCCATTAAATAGAATAGTTCAAGCCATAAAAATTGAGAATCAGAAATAACTGATGGACTTGTCTCTTTCAGAGAAATTTGGTGTCGTCTTTTGCATATTGACTCCAGCAATTAATGCTGAAATTGGCAGGCTCTATTATGGCACAAGGAGAATGTAAAAGAAAAAATAGAAATTTGCCTTGTTCATAGTGCATGACAAAAAAATCAAATACAGAAATGTACTATTATACTGTGTATTCTTTGTCATCTGCTAAATATTGTTATGGTTTAGGATCCAGAGAACTGCACCAGTAATGCAAAGTTACTGTAAACTGATCAATAATTAATTTTGCCTGTTATTGAGAACTGAAAATCTACAACTTAACTTTTAAAACATGTACAGCAATCTTGAATAAATCTTAAATTAAGCAAAACTAAGCTCTGTCTTCTTAAACCCTAAAATATGTTTTGACCATGTTTTCTAGATCTTCAGCCCCTACATCTTCAATATTGTAGGTAGATTGAGCAGTGTGATTTCTGCATCTGCTTATGGCAGACAGAAGTTCCTTGAGTTGTTTTCCAAGAAAACATTTTCTTTCATCTTTGAAACAACTGTTTCACTGGCAGATCCAGAGATGAACTGGAACTTTTTGCAAGGTTTATTCAAAAGCTCTGCACAAAACATAGCTCTAAAAGCTCGAGAAAACACAAAAATGTCCTTATTTTCTATGCTTTTACGCCCTCATACTGAGTAAGAGTCAGAAAATGCTCTGAGCAAAGTGCTTCAGCTGTTTATTTACAAAAAGAAATTCTTGCCTGGCATAGTTTATTCAATAGTGTCTTACTATCACAGTTCTTATTTAGGGAGGCACCCTAAAGAAATAAAGCAAGATAAGTACTTCAACTCTTTTAACACACTTTTTAAAAGTGCTGTAGTAACTCAGATGTCTTACTAGAAAAACAATGTTTAGCTAGAAGGAAAAAAGTCAAAAAAGGGAGCATTTGTGTAATTCCAATTTGTGTAACAATGGAAAAGCCTTTTGATGCCAAAGTAACAGAACTGTGGAGAAAAGAATCATGTAAGCAAGTTAGTTACATCTTGTGAGCCTGGCTTTTTGACAGCAGAATCATCCATCATAAAGTCCTGAACAAATCACATAGTTGTATTTGCTCATGTTTATGTCAAAATTCCTCATTCTCTACTAACATTTCACCAGTTGTTTCACAGAAAAAGAAGTCAGGCAGTGGGATTTCAGAATTCAGTAAGGCAGCTGAGGACTCAGGTCTGGTAAGAGAGCATGGTCTTCTGTTTGAGTGCTCTCCTGAAAACTGGACTGACCAGAAGAAACCACCACCAACAATGAACTACTGGGTTGTGGGGTAGGTTTTAAGACAAATTTCACCTGTTGTGTTCTTTAAAAATAAATCTAACTGTAGCACATCACAGAAATATTTGAGCTGACTGAGGTAGCTTTAATTTAAGGGGACTGGGAAGTTGCATTGATGTGAATTTCTACCTCTAACAGTTGCTGAGACAGTGATACAAAAAAATGAGATGAACAGTTATAATTACTGTTATATTATAAAAGAGGCTTTTTCATTGGGAAGAAAAATGTTGAAAGAGAAAAAAGAAAAATAATTGTTTCCCACCACAAATGTATGTAACTGCAGTTTGTGTGAGAAAATTAAAATCTTTTATTAAAACTTTCTAAAAATGTTTATGCTACTGTTGATATCTTTTAAAATAGTTACAATGCACAGGTATTAACAGCTTCTGTATTTTAGCTCTTTCCCTAGAAGAGCTCATTGGACTGATGTGTGGGAATGTCACTACCCAAATGTTATTACATTTAAAAATTAGTAAATATGTGAATCCTGGGGCTTGCTCTCAAGGACTTTGATTGCAGCTTGTAGCCCAGAAACTTGGATTGCTGCAAACAGACCAGTAACACACAGGATCCTGGAAACCTGAAGATTTTTTCTCTACACAGCCTTAAAAAAACAGAGTAGAGAATAACTTGATTTAAAAATCCAGTGTATTGAAAGAGGTAAAGTAATGCAGAACAGACACCAAAATTTGACAACTGTCGTACACAGCAGCTTATTTCAACTTCCTACTGAAACCTCACAGTACAACCAGAATCTACCATTTGAGGAGAAAAAAAATAACACCTGTGATGATTTTCTTCTTTTTACTTTCCTTTTTTTTTTTTTCCCCAGGAGACTCATTCTCCATCCCAAACCTCAGGAGTGTTATGTGTGCTTCCATGACTCAGTGACAGAAGCTGTTGTGGAATTGGCCTTTAAACTGTCCTTTGGCTTGGCTGCATAGAGGAGCTTCCTCCCACACTGAGGCATCCTGCATGGTGGTGTTCTTTCTTTAAAGCATCCCATACAAAGGGAAATGAACTCAATATGAGTGTCACCCATGGGGTATCTTTGAAATGCCTTTAAAAAAATAATATACCTTGTGGTATGACGCAGTTAAAGCTTCAGTGGTGCTTCTAATGAGCTCATCAATTGAATACTTAGAAATATTTCAGAGAACCAAAGTTCTTATTTTTATGTACTGTCACTTTTTTTTATCGTGGTCATAACTTTTTTATATGAAAACACTACATAATTTGTACATTCACTGCTGTTCAGTGTACAATATGCAACATAAAATGGTAAGCTGATCTTCAAAGTACTCTCTGAACATGGAAGTCGGTGATGGAGGCGAAAAAAAGTTCTCCAATTAGTTAAAATTTTGCACCTCTGAGGGCCTGAAAAATACTGAATGTTTTCAGTAGCATTGTGTTAATCAAAACAGAAATCTTTTAGGCGATTCTTGGCACTTAGCCTCAAAAAAACTAACAGCTTACCATTTTTGTTCTCCTGCACACTCGAGGACTATGGTGTGGTTGTTGTTTTACTTGACTCCATGAGTTTTAACTATAAATAATACCTATGTTTGTTAAAATGCAATTTTGAAGACACAAAGAAAGGTGGGGGGTGAGCAGGGTGGTTTTTAAGATGTGCATGGACTTGGCTTATTTTATATTCGTAATTTCATAATAAAAACATATATTTGTTAAAGAAATGTAAAGATTATTTTTTTTACTTGATGTATTTTCTCTTTTGTTTTATTATTCTACTTGTTTTTCATGAAATGCATGACTGGAATTGCATTTTAAACAATGGGAACAAAAAGTTTAAGTATTCAGAAAAGTTAATTCAGTTTCATGGGTTCTTCATGACCAAATCTTTAGGTCTTGTTTTCACTAGTAAATTACATGGTTTGGGTAGTCCTAAAACAGTCAGTGAAGTGCTTGCAGTGCTCAAAGGGTGATTCACAGCTTGCCTTGATCACTCAGCAGTTGCTGTAGTTCCAAGCAGCAGAAGTCTTAGGCCTGAAGTGCAAGCGTATGATTGAAGACTTTGCTAATCAGCTTTCTCCAGGATTTATGGCTCCTAGCAGATGGGCAACAGTATTTCAGTCTGAGGCACACAAATCACAGCAGTGGTGTGTTAGCTGTGTTTCCCATGTATAAATCAAGTGATGGGCGAGTTACTCTGTTACACCTCCCAAAGTCTAAAATACCTGAGGTTTGGGTATTAAGATTTCCTGGTAGATGGAAGAAGGAACGTGGGGAAAGCAAGCAGCCTTGGCTGCAGTGCTTTTAGCTGTTTATCGTAGTGTCCAGAACGCTTCTTTAATTTAGAAGAATAATGTCATTCTTGAAGTGCCACCAAGCTTCTGATACCTGCCTAAGCTGTCAGGCGTTGCTTTAAGATGGAGTGTGACCACCCTCTCTATCAGCCAAAATTCAGAGGGAGGCTTCTTCAGGAGAGCAGTGTCTGCACAGCCCTGTAAATATTCTGCTGTCCTGCACCTTCCATAGGTATCCCTGGTCCTAGGAATGGATGAAGTAAGGAAGTTGAACATCTGGACAATTTCTCATATTACTGATGTTTCACTCATAGTTTGAGATTTTCTAGTGCTAACACCAAATTCATACGCTGTTGGTAATTTTCCAAATAAATCTGGATTTCCAAAAAGAAGTGCTTGAGAAAGAAAGGACCTGAAAAGGAAGATTTTTGGCCTTTGTTGCAGCTCATACCAAATAGAAGAGATATTGTATAATATCCTTGGTGTAGTATAAACTTTGGAAATGTTAAAATCTCCAGTTATTTCTGAAAATCCCTTTATTTCTCTGTAGAATTTTTGGCACTGGTAGTTTGGCAAGTGTTACACAGTGTTTCCCAACACAGGCTCTAAAGGTTGCTTTTACGGACAAATGCAAACGTATTTCTTTTTTGTCCAAAGGGCATGAAGGAAAACAGGTGAAAATAATCTTTTGCATATTAGTTTTAATAAACAAACTAGATCTGGTCAAGGGCTGTGCACTTTTTTCCCTTAGCATGGCTGGTAATTAGTGGTGGTAGAAAGAGGTAGGTTTCTTGTGTAGGTTATTGTTGCAGCAATAAACTCTGGGGTTTGATTTTATGATTAATGACTTTTTGAGGTGCCTGTAAATGTCCCTCCATGCAGTTGAATTCTTGAAAGGCACACAGGCCACCACCCGTGGAATTAATTACAAGAAATCTTGGTCTGGGACTATGAAATGTTGATACTGGCATTTGGCAAACTGCATAAAATTCATTCATATCATTAGAATGAAAAATAAATTCTTCATATCTAATTTGTTTAATGTGAAAATAGATGGAAAATCTGCTTCATTTGTCTCTGTCTTAAGTTATCTCTTTCAGGTTTTTTTTTTATTAGGTTTTGATAATGTAAATAAAAATCCAGTGTTCTGTGATTTCTTTTGTTGACAGTTCTTAACTACAGTGCCAGAAAGTTTCCTTGCCACAGGCTTTTCTGGTAGTATTGACCAGGAAGAATTCTGCCAGTCACTGAAGTTTGATTAATCTCCTGATTCTGCATGCAAATTCTTAAAGCAGTCCTTTTTCAATTACAGTCATTTTGTATATAAAGAGTTTAAGGTTGTTTTCTTTCTTTCCTTACAGTGGAAAAAAAGTCAAACAGGCATTGTGTAGAAAACACTGTTTATAGTTCTTAAAATCTCCCTTCCATCTCCTGGAAGTGCTTCCAGATGGCTCACATGTGTATGAGCTCGTGATTCAAATTTTAGAAACATTCCATGAATAACACTCAAGATTAATTTCCTTAGAAGTACAATATTTAACAAAGTGGCATATCCACTGTTGAAGCTCAGGGTCTTTGGTTGCTTTCTTACATGTTCTGTTCTGGACAGGAAATGGGATATACTACAGCTGTGGAATTGTTCCCAAACTGACAAATAAAAAGTGGTTTTGGGTACATCCACATGGTCTGCATTTACTACACAAGATGCACCCTGATGCAGTTAAAGCCAGCACAGCTATGTCAGAGCTGTAAAAAGGTATGTAAAGTGTTCCTTCTACTGTGATCAGCTTTTACGAGTGAAAAATAGAAAAAAAAACTCAGTGTAAGAATTGCTCTGAGACTGCCATGTTTCCTGATAATTTTGTAAATACAGTATTTTGGATAGATCTTGTTCTTCGTGCTTTCAAGTTTGACTTAGTATAAAGGTCAGTATTTAATATTGTAATGCTGTGTTTTCATAACTGTATACAGCAATCTTTGTGTTTCAGTTTTGGAAGGGCATTTTGGCAAACCTGGCTGCTGGCAGAGCAGCAGGAGCAAGATCCAGTGAGATCTGCTCGGCTGCTCAGAGCACAGTGCTCGTACTGGGGAAGGCAGTGAAAGCTCTGCAGGGGCAGTGCCAGGTTTACCTGATGTGCCTCAGGTATTACATTTACTTCATTCTAGAGGCAGACCAATGCACAATAGCAATAATGTTAAAATCCTTTCTGTTTCTTAAAAATTTACCAATGTGCAATTACAAGCATAAAAGTAATAAGAAATGCACAATCTTTAAAGAAGAGGATGAAGCAGAGTGAAAGAAAATTCTCTGGAAATGGAGCTGTAGCACAACTCTCAGTTTTGCATTTGTTTAGATCCTGTAGGGGAAAGTTTTAACTGAATTTTCCAGTGTTGGGTGCAGAAACCAGAGGAGTTTGTTTTTTCCTAACTTAAGTGTTATGGGATGTCATTTAAAGAATTAATGATCATCCTTGTTTTGTATCAAGAATATCAACTGAAGATTTTCTCAACTGGAGATGATTTCTGGGTAGTTTATGTCTCTAGATACATTTCATTCATTCAAATAGGTAAAATTAATTTCCTGAAAAGTGTGTCTGGAAGCCTTTGCAGTACAGAGAGAAATCTCTGCTGTCTCTGGGGCTGTTGGCATTCCTGATTTGGCTGCAATGGACACAATTCAATTCTTGGTTCTTGTCTGTGCAAGGTTATCCCAGGAATTGGCTGCTTACACCTCTTGCTCTCTATGCCTTGTCCTTGGGCTGAATTAGTAATTTTGTACTGCCTTTGGTATAAGAAGATGTACAGTTAGGAGTTCTTCCTTCAAAGGTTGGTTTGTTGCCTGCCATGTTTTAATCTGTAGAGAATCCCAAAAGTTGGAAAACAGATTAAAAATCTACACATATAACTTTTTTAACTTTGTGACACAGATTTTTGAACTTTTGCTTTCATTTATAGGGAAAAGCTGAAACAAGTAACACTTCTAATACATCTGAGCAAGAACGTGTGGGAAGTGAAAGCATGGTATTCCATAGAAAAAATTCTTTCCAGAGAAAGGGCAAGAGAATTTGATCCATAAGAATTCTGCTTGAATGACAGCAGCATTGGAATGGTAGCTCTTTGACCTGGAAAGTGTTTCAGCAAATGGAAGTCCTTACCTGTTTGAACACACAGTCTTCACCCCTGCAGGTCTCTATGCTTTGTTCAAAACGAGACAAAGCAATGATCTCCCCTGTTTACACGGTTCAGTTATGCAGGCAGTCTGTACTGAAAAGCAGGGTGTCTGCATGCATAACAGCGTGCATAAATTTCTTTTCAATTAGGTGCTGCTGAGCAACAGTTCCTGGAACTGGGGACTGGGTTATTAAAATTACAAAGACAGATGGGTTTCCTGGCCTGTGCAGGGATTGGGTGGTTCAGTACAGGGAATCACTGCACCACTGGATGTTAGGACACCATTAAGGTAGCTTTTACAGAACAGAAATTAACACCTTTTAAATCTTTGTCATCACATTTATTATGAACTAATGAGGGTGTAAGCTACAGCTTTTCCACTTACAGTTATTTGTGTTTGACGGACTGTTAGTGAAGAGCCAAGCCTTCCTACAGTGGGATTAACAGTACAGATATTGATCAAAATTACATTTCTTTTCTATTGGATCTGATGTGCATTTTACAGAACTTGTACAGGCTTATACTTTTGTGAAAGTATGTTCAGCTCACAGCTTGGTTTTTTAGTAGAAAACTAGGATTGGCTTTGCTTTTCCTACTCAGAACCAGGTACTTGGGGTAGGATAGGTTTGTGGATAGAATAATTTTACTAGGTCATTCAGCAGCATTTGAAGTACATTTAATAATATAAATTCTTGCTGTGAAGATTATTTTCAAACAATTTTAAAAACAAAACACAAAAATGCTCTTGAGAAACCAGGGCTTTGTTCCCTGTATTCCTGAGAAATTTTGCCATCCAATAACAGGAAAGAGTTGTTAGTTCCAAAGTGCTTTGTTTCAAGAATCTACTCTCTTGGTATTCCAGGAAGTCAAAAGAAAATCTGAGTAAATGTTGGCATAGAACTTGCTTAGGTCATTTCAGAAAATGCCAGGGATACTTAAATTCTTACATAATGCCCTGCATACCTCTGGTAATCTGTCCTAAATATCACAAACCTTGAAGCTTACTCCTTTAGCACCACTGATGTCTTCCTTTTAGACTAAATGTGATTTCACAGTTTTATGCTTTATCTGAGCAGCAGGCCTGCAGCTCATGCTGGTTTTATTTCAAAAGTGCTGTGCCTCTTAAGGTTTTACCAAAAAATTGCCTGTTTCTGGTCATTAATTTACCACTAGGATAGAGAAGAGTATCTAGATTATTAAAAACATAAATTACAATAATTTAGAGTATGATAATGGGTTTACTAGCACAAAATATGAGAATGAGAGGATTTATGTATTGTGGGTGTATAAATGTATTTTGTGAGTGATCTTTGTCTCATTCATGTTTTTCTAAAGGTACAAATGAAACTGATTGGTATTATTTTAACAATTTCTTATCCTGCTGCTTATTCTGATCCAAGTGGAGGCCTTGATTTAAATTTAGCACCTGTTACTTCTCCAGTTAAGACTGTATTTTCCAGATGGGATAACCTTCTGATAAAACAAGCATACTACAGTTGCTGCTTTCAGCAAAACTGGTTTCTGTCAGCTCAGCAGCAACAACCATTATCAAATAGCCTCTCATTTGCATATATTCATGTTGATCCAAAACAAAATATGCTAAATGCTTTTTAGCTATGTTATGACACTAATTTATATTGATCATGTGAACATATATTTCATATGTTTGTATCAGTGACCTAAAGTAAACAGGACTCTTACTGCCATTATGGAGAACCTAGAACCTTACCTTGATGTTCCAAGTGGATTTGATTTCAGATGAAGCGAAGTTAAATCTTCAGTATTAGTTTTAACAAAAGAAAGTATCTTCTCTCCACTAGAATTTGGCATAATGAGAGGGATTTTGATTTCTCTCTCACAAAAACAAGTGTGCATGTTTTTGTTAGTGAAGACAAAAATACAGTGCTGGTTCCTAATACAGCCTTTAATATGTTTTACAGGATTCTATTGATCACTAACAAACTGCAATTTACTTGGTATAAAACTATTTCACTCATACTAAAGAAGGAAAAAAATGAGCTGTGCAAGTTTTAATAGCATTGAAAGAATTCAGAGCACCCTTAGGACTGGAGTGACCTCATTTAATTCCTAAGCCTTCTACTTGCCCAGTAGAGCTTAAAAAAGGCATCAGAAGAAGGATCACAGCTTTTCTAAATTTAACAGTTGGTACCAGCTAACAGAGTGTGACACCAGATAAATATTTCATAGTCAAAAGATCCTCCTTTGGAGTGATCCATTAGGAGGAAAGTTCCTTAGTGTTCTTTACTACAGAAAGACCAATGAATCCAAGAATATACTTAGTTGCCTCTTGTTTGAAATTCTCAGTTTCCATTTTGTTCATATTAAAACAACTTTGAAAAGGCTCTTACCTGGCCAGCAGCATTTTAAGCCAGAACACAGCCCAAAAATGTAAAGAGCCAAGCACATGGAGGCCTGGAACACTTACTACAGTATTTATTGAGAAAATAGCTGAGGATTCTTCTCAGTATTGAGGACAAATCTTAGCATGTACATAAATGAGAAGACTATTATTTCTGATGTAACAATTTTCAAGAGGGAAAGACCAAATCTTGTAGAGTCTTGATAACTTAGAATCCAAAGGAAGCATTTAGGAGGCATTTTAATGTCTGGTTTCAAAGAAATTAGGGCCAGCAGTGTTCCTAAGATTTCACCCCAACCTTTGACATGAAACCCTTGGCTCATAGAGCTTGTACAAATTTTTTTTTTTTTGAGCTGCTAAAATACCAGATGAGATCCACAGGCCAAGAACTGGAAAGACTGGGGCAATCCCTGTCCCAAGATTGCTACAGTGGCAGTGGATGATGAGAAGGGGGCTGTGTTGAGGCAAAACTGTGGCTTATCTGGCTGGAGTGAGTTTTGTTCATAGAGACTGGACATCAGTGTGACACTGAAGCCCACAGATGACTTCTAGGAAGTGCCTCCAAGAGTTTGGCTTACCCTGGTTGTATTCTCATCTCCGGCTCTTGACAAAGCAAATTAAAAGTCCATTGGCACTTTCTGGTGGCCGTCAGGAATGTTTGCACAAGTCTGCTCCCGAGTGCAGCTTCAAACCAGCTGGCTTAGGTTGCACAATCACACGGGATCATTTGCATTTAATCTCTTTGCCCCCGAGGTTTCTATTCAGTCAGGAGTCAGCCTCAAGTGGTGCTGCCATACCCTGAATCACTTTTTCTAACAGGGGTGGAAAGAGCAGAGCAGGAATTGGGGGATCTGCCTCCCTGGCAGCTTTAGATAGCACTGGACCTGGTCTGCCTTCCTGATCCTAACCCTAGCAAGTAAAATGAGATAGCTAACACAGATACAGTAGTTGTGTTGCAAATAATTCTGTGTACCAGTGGTTTCTCCTGCCTCTGGAGGTTTTAGAGGAAAAGAACATGTTTTCATTAGGAAAATTCTGGTTGTTTAGTAGACCATTGAAACCGTGACAAATGGGAGAGATAATCAAGCCTCTTGACAGGGATGTTAAACTAGTTTAGTCGTTTTGTGCTTATTTTTAATCTCTCCAGTGGAACAGAACTGTGCAGTGCAGTGTCACATGCTGTGTCACAAAGACGTCACATTGCTGTGTGAAACAGTGTCATTTTTAGAAGCAAATAAATACTTAGGGAACTTTTCCAGCCTGTAGGTTTGTTTTGTGGAGTTTCAATCCACAAACACCCGATACCCATAAAACGTGGGGTAAGCAGAGATACTTGGGGTCGAGATTACTTTTTTCCCCAGGGAAAGAAAACAGACGAGGCTATTTCCGGAAATACACAGGGCCCGACCCCAGCCGGGACGGCGCTTCCACGGGTGTTGGCAATGGGCGGAATGAAGGAGCCGACGCTCCCAACTCTGCCTGTCCCCGGCGCCAGGAGGCACCAAGAGCCATCCCTGCCCCTGTGTCGGACACAGCTGCCGGGGCCTGCCTGGCCTCCCAGCACAGGGCTCGTCCCGTGCCTCGGCCCTCCGGGGTTCTCCAGGTTCCATCTGCTCCAGGTTCCATCTGCCAGCCGGGGGCTGCCGTCTCCTCACGGCAGCTCCGCGGCGCCTCACTCCAAGCACGGCCGGGCTAATGGCCCCGATCGCTACTCTCCGCTAATTGCTCCGGCTTGTTATAATCTCATTAACTCGGGCCGGGGCACCGCGCTCCCCGGACCCTTTAAGCCGGGCGGGGCGGTGCCTCCGTGGCGCTGACGCGGGCGCGGGGCGTCGCTCTGGGCGGCGCCGCTCCCTCCCCGTTCGCCCGCATCCCTCCCGTTCCAGATCCTTCTGGAAGGGCAGCGCCGCCCGAGCGCTGCCGGAAAGAGCCGAGGCGGTGCTGGGGCCGGGCGGGCTCCCCGCCGGCGGCGCCTGCGCACGGCGGGCCCGCTGCCGGTTGGTGCCGGCGCTCCGCAGTGGGGGAGCGGCG
>VXBU01009026.1:110041-146998 GCA_013400315.1 Bombycilla garrulus
GGAATACCGAGGTCTGGAGAGAAAGGAGGGGGGGGGTGGCACTGGGCAACGTCCGTGATGATGGGAGACGCAAGAGTAGGTGGAGATTTTTGCTCCTCTGTTTCTATGGGATACGTCTAGGATTTTTAGAGCTCCATCTGTGCATAATTTTGAAGGAGGATTCAGGAATTCGTGTAATACTCATAAAAATCGGGGGTTGGATGGTGCTTCCCTTTTTACGAAGGGGCTTGTAGCCAGCAGAGAAAGCTGTTTCTGCTGTGCGAGACTGTAGTAATTTCAGCACTGCTGCCCTGGTCTCGGAAAAATTCAGGTTTGCTTTCTTCAAAGTTGATTTTTAAAAGTACAAAGAAGTTTATTGCCGAAAAGCATGCCGTCTGGTTTAATGGGAATGTTCTCGAAAATTCTTTTTACTGTTTAGAAAAATATGTTTCTCATACGAACTCTCAGGAAGTAATTATCCTTGTGCTCGAGATATGCAGTGAGAACTGAAATTCTCTGGCGTTTCAAATGCAAAGTATCCCGTGAAATTGTTACCCAGAGAATCCTCAGGCAGCTGCAGTTTCCTTCCCCTTTGTGATGAAGAGTACTTCCAGTTTTCAGGAATTTTTGGAGTGTGTTCTTTGCAGGTAGGCTTACCTGCATTTATATTTCTGAACTGATGTCTGATTAATTGTACTTTCAAGATAGATACTTGCAAAGCGATTATGAAAGGGGTTCAAGTTAGCAATTACAGCATCTGGAGTGCACATACACTTAAAGTCAGTACCTATAACACTTTAAGTGACACTTTCATTGACCTTTTCTGTCTCAGTATACAGGAGACCTTGAGGAAAATATTTTGTAATGTTATTATTTTGAGAGAAACCAAACAAAAGTAAATAGAAGTGTAACAGGTTCATTACTGTTATGTAAGTCTATCATAATAGCTAAATCTTTACTTGAAGTGAGATTTGAGTGATGTAGACAGATCTAATTCTTCAATCATCAAAACTTTCCTTATTGCACATAGCAACACAGTCAATGAACTTATTTCAATGTTCCTATGGAGGTGCTCACATCATGCAGCTACTTGATTTATCAGTTAGTTAATTACATTCTGTAATCCAGTGCTTGGGATTGTCAGTGTTAGTACAACCATGTATCATCCTGGAAGCTTTAGCACAACTGCATTGCAAAGAAGGGAAAAAAATTCTGCTAATAAGCCATGCATTTCAGTAGAACTTGCATATTTCCTGGCCTTTGGCCCTGTATCTCTTCAAGATTTAAGTGACACTTGACTTCTTTCTGAACTGGGAACTTCAGCAGGTCTTTTTAACACGTTTCCAGTGCTTCTGGCACATTGAACTCACAGCAAATGGCCCTTTCAGGTGCTCTGCCTCAGCACTGTGGTTTTGTGGAAAAACAAGGCCGTTGTTGATAGCTCATAACTTACTTCACACCAGGTGTGATTAATGTGATCACATGCTGTAATTAAGATGATGTAATAAGGAATCTTTGAAACGACTGATTTTTTTTTTTAAGCCAAGGAGGGCACATTTATTTTTTTGTCATCTCTGCTTCCCAGCAGCAAGAGGGAGAAACCATCCGTCCCCCTGTGCTGGAAGTGAATAATTGAAGTAACCGGTGGCAGGAGCTGCAGTGGCTCTGAGCTGGTGCTTCATGCTCTGCATGGGGTAATGTGCATGTAGTACTGTCTGTGAGCAGAGGCAGATTCTTGCACTGAAAAGGTGTGATGCAATAGCATTAGTTTATAAATAATTTGCTTGCTGTGGAAGTTGCTCGTTTATCTGACTTCCCCTAATTATCACAAGGAGTAATTGGGAACTGTAGCGTTGTGACCTTAAAAATTATAAAAGTTGTTTGTGAAAGCTGAACTACATATTTGAAAATGTAGGGTAATGTCTCCTGTGTTTGCGGCAGTTAAATCCAGAGAAGGTTTTAGATGTCACAGAGAAGAGGTTGCTAGAAAATACTATCAAATTGCAGTGCCCTCAGTGATGGAGAGGAAGCAGGAAGCAGTCTGCTCGAGTGACCTTTATGCATTCATTAAACAATTACATTGGAGCTGTATGAAATCTGGGTTTCTCTGTTACTCCTGAATGGTTGTAGCCAGGTCGGGTGCGTTTTGGGGAAGAGTTGAATTTCAGGTCTGTGATGTGGAGGTGTGGTGTTAGTAACTTCCAGAATAGAAGAGAACATTTCCAAAGGCGGTGCTGAGGGGCCAGATGGTGCCTGGGGCCTGAGGCAGCCTTTGCTGATCCAAGGGATGTTCAGTGGTATCCAAGAAGCTGCAGGGAGCTGTGGATTACAGAAGAGCTTCCCGAGCCCTGGGTGCCTGGGAGCTGTCCCCCGGTCTGTCCCCTTCTGCCTGTTTGCTGCATGTACCTGGTAGTCCTCAGCTGTGGAAGCACCCAGCAGCTCGGTCAGCTCCCGTGGTTTGTGGGTTCTTTAATTGCTGTCTTAGGACTATTGCTAAGGGCTCTTGGAGTGTGAATGTGGCCCTGTCAGACTCAAGGGTTGTGGAGTCAAGAGAACCTGGCTGGTAGAGTTCAGGGTTTTAAATTAAATCTCAAAGGCTTCTTAGGTTTTAACCTGTGGCCCAGAAGTAACTATCAGTGCCTTTCCTTTGTGATAAGATTTGTAGAGCATTTAACCTTTTACAGAATGCCTTAAATGCAGTTAGAATGACAACAGCTGAAGTTGCTTGCTGTTTCTAAGCTAATTTACAAAGAATAAAATAACTAGAGTTCCACTTCAGGTTCTGGTGCTTCTTGCAGTAATGCTGTTATTTAACACATCAATGTTCTGCTACTTGAATTTTTGAGGGTGTTCTAAAGTACCACAGAAATATTTTATGATGTTTTCTTCTAGAGCTGATTTTTTTCTTTTTCTTTTTTTACTTAGAGCTTGTATATCTTTAGGATCCAAGACCCGAGCCATCGGGAATGCAGCAAAGAGCCAGGTAAATGGATCAGAAACCTTTTGGACTAGTAAACAAGTTCATATTGGAGAAGATTGTCCTGAAGTAGTTTCTTTTGATAGCTTAAATATTATGTTCACAGGGATTTGTTTGTTTTAGTTCTTTGTTTGGTTAAAAGCCTGTCCTGAAAATAACTAGGTTAAAACACTGATGAGAGAATAGGTGTGGGGAGGCTTTACATCTGGATGGGATCTGAATTAGAGGAGACCTTTAAAGGAAGGGAAATGTGTTAATTTGTTGAAGGTTCATTTAAGGTTAATGTAGGTAATAACTTCATTAGTTCCTGCAGGCAGCCACTGTAACAATACAGGATCTTAAATATTTCATGCTGTATCAAAAAACTCTTCTAAAATAAAAAGTACAGTGAAAATTGGTGGCAGTAAGTTAATGGATATTACAGAGAGGAGTACGTATGAATTTTTCTAATAGAGGCCATAGATTAAAAGATAGATGATTCGTTCTCTCTCCTCACACTTTGCTTTTCAGTGAATGTGTGGGGCTTGACACAGATCAGTGTGTGCATTAAGCCCAACATAAAAAAATTCCTTTCTGCACGGTCCTCTGTATGAGAATGTCATGAGTAATGAAAATATCTTTGCCACAGATTGTCACAAATGTAAAAAATGCAGTACATGGCTTCAAAAAACTGCATGGAAGAGCATTTGAAGATCCTTACATACAGGCTGAGAGGGCCAAACTTCCCTATGAACTTCAGAAGATGCCAAATGGCTCCGTAGGAGTGAAGGTGAGTGAGAGCTTTGGGTGGAAATCTCTCTGGTGGTAGAGATGAGTACTTTGGGCCCTTGTTACTTAACTTCCTGTGTGGTCACTTGCATTTTCCTTAAGAAAACTAAATACATTTCTGTGTCTCTAAATAAGTCTGTACTTCCTCTAAGATGTCCACTGAGATTTCTTATCAATCATATTAGTTTTCCGTGGTGGTATTAGCTTTTCACTTTACCTTACTAGATTTACCTTCAAATCTGTATAATTACAGTGTGAGATTATTAGTTTCTATCAGACATGCAGAGACCAAGTGTCAGGAGAACAACATAATGCTCTGAATATGAAATATGAACAAGTCATTTTTAATTTGCTTCCAAACTAAATGGCAGGAGTGCTTGGGATTGATGGAGAGATGATAGCTTGTTAGGAATTCGGGGCACAGAACCTCCCATGAAGGCTGAGAATTCAGCTGTGTTTCCTGAGCAGGGCAGGGGTGTTGGAATTGCCTGGTTTACACCTTCCCTGCCTCCTGTGCTTGAATGACGGTTGCAGGAAGCAAATGTTCCTTGGTCTTGCTCCAAAATTTGTATTTTTAGCTTGTGTTATAGGACAGTGTGATCCTACATGTATTATGCTCTTTTTTTGCTGTTGTTCTTTATATTCAAAATACGCAAGCAGCAGAAATACTGTATCATTGTGAATAGTCCCTTGAGGTGGTAAGCTTCCCACTAAAAAACCCAAAACTGAACTGTTGAAGATTTGTTGTAGGGAGCACAGATCAATTGTCAGGGAGTTACTTGTGTCCAGAGCCTGGTGCTCAGTGGGTCTCAGTGCTCAACAATGTCCAAGCTGCACATCTGGACAGCAAAGTTGAGATGATTGATCACAGAATCCCAATTCTGTTTCAGGTGAGGTACCTGGATGAAGAGAGACTGTTTGCAGTGGAACAGATCACAGGAATGCTGCTGGCCAAACTGAAGGAGACTTCAGAAAGTGCTTTGAAGAAACCAGTGGCTGACTGTGTGATTTCAGTAAGTTGCAGTATATTTATTGCAATCCATAGGAAACTTTATGCAAGCTAGGGCCATTTATACCATGCTGCAATGTTAAGAGGTACAAGTAGCGGATAGAAATCATATTCCCAAAAACAGGCCTTTCTTACAGGTTTTCCAAATGAGAATGCTTCTTGAAGCATGTGTGAGGAGATGAAAAAGTTAAAGAGTATTTTCCGAAAGGTCACAGTGCTTTAGTTGATGCAGTCTGTCTGTCTCCATGGGCTACAGACAGACAGTATTTCTGATTACTGTAATTCTTGTTACAAATGGGAGCTGTCCTAGGTGTAAGCATATCCTCCTTGCTTCCAAAGAATGTTGCTAAATTCATGTTAAATTTCTTGCTACATGGGTGAGCACTGTTCTAGTGCAGTTGAGAGTCGCCTGCACTTAGGGCTGTGAGGGCCATGCTGATAGTTTGACACACCCAAACTACTTGGCTTCGTTTGAAAAAGTCTTTTTATTTTGTTGGCTACAGTGTCCTGTCTGCTTTTCGCATGGTCTTTGTTTACTGGCCCTGGTGGGTAGTTTGGGCATGAAGGATTGCAGTTGTCCCCTCTCTGTCAGGCAGAGACATGGGAACTGGAAGGCTGTGTACTTCAGTTGTTAGAAATCTGCTTTGATCTTTTTCCTTGCTTCCTTACGGTGTACAAAGACACTGGGAGAATACCTCCCACACGTGCAGGGATCCTTGGCAATGCCCCACAGCGGTAGCCAGCAAAACACACAAAAAAATGGAGCTCTGCGTCTGCTGAAGAGGTGCCAGCTGATGGCAGCCAGATCCTAAATGGACTCTGATTGTGCCATGGCTATTTTTGGTGGCACTGAACCTTGTAGCACGCTGTAAGCTGGCACTGTGGTGGCAGTGATAGCTGAAAAATGGGTACAGCTTCAGGTTTGTTTCCAGCACTGCTGCAGTGCTTCTGCCATTGACTTACTGTGGGGCTCTGGGTGAATATTTGTTGGGTTGACTTTGTCCTGCACAAGTGTTTCCAGAAACTGGTGATGATTTTGACGTGACTCATTAAAACAATCCGAGAAAGCTTTTTCAGGATTTTTTTTGTGCGTGTGCGTTTTAAAATCTGCTTTATTTAAAACAACCCTGGATGCCACTTAATTTCTGTCATATTTTGAACTTTTAATTAGAATGTGCACTAAAATGAATTGGCTAGCTGTTTTATTTGGACAGCCTTATTAATTTGAGGTTAGCTTATAACAGTTTCTTGTGGTAATGACATTTATAGGATAGTTTGATGGGCAAGCCTGACTACTCTAAATTAAAAAAATCCATATCCTATAATATCCAATGCCATTATTTTTGGAAACAGGTCCCTAGTTTCTTCACTGATGCTGAAAGAAGGTCTGTAATGGCAGCTGCACAGATTGCAGGATTAAATTGTCTGAAGCTGATGAATGAAACTACAGCAGGTAAAGGGCTGGGACTTTTTTTGTCCTTTGAGGCTGTTCAGGCTGTTGAGTTTGAGGATGATGACACACTGCTGTTACACAGTTGGGAGCTTGGGAGAAAGCTGTCCAGGCTAGTACTGCCCAATCCAGTTTGGGAACTGGAAACACAGCAGTGGGGTGGCGTGCAGCATTTGGGAGGCACCGTGAGAGCTGGGGTTTGCTAACCTGAGCACTGTCACACTTGGGAATAGCTTTGGAAATAAACCTGGCAGCTGTGCTTAAAGTTGTGGCAGTTCTGTCAGCTGTAGCAATGGCACCACAGTTTCTGTAAAGTAATTTACTCCTCTCTTCTGGTTTTGGTGATTTCTAAGGTAGAGCATAGAAATATGTAACACTTCACAGGGACTTAAGTTGGATCTGCTTAGATCAGTAATTTTTATTATTCTTGATTCTCTTTGTTTTCAGAAAGTCTCAAAAAAAAAAAAAGAAAAGCTTTCCAAATGAGTGCTGGTAGTGGAAGTTTAGATTTGTGTAAACTACTCTTCCAAAACATTTTCTTTATTTTTTGGGCATGCTTGAATTTTTCAAAGCTAAGGTAAAAAAAAAAAAAATCAGAAAGTAAGGCATTTCAAGAGAGATGTGTGGGCATGAGTCTTAATCTATGCATTTTCACAAATTGCAAGGTTAATTTGGCTACAAGCAGAATTGAAATACAGGGTGAGTCTTAGTGCTAAACCTTCACTTGACATCTGTTTCTCTCTTGTCAATGAAAAATGTGTTTTCAACATGTTTTTGACTTAATAAAAGTTATGAAGGCCTTTAGAAAGGGTAATAAACATGGGCAGTGTCTGTCTCTTGGTGGTACTTTTAATGCATGGTCTGCAGTTGTGTGTGGCTTCCCCTTACCTTCCATGGGTTGGTGTTTTCCAGTTGCATTAGCCTATGGAATATACAAGCAAGATCTGCCAGCCTTGGAAGAGAAGCCAAGAAATGTGGTCTTTGTAGATATGGGTCATTCTGCATATCAGGTTTCCATCTGTGCTTTTAACAAGGGAAAACTGAAGGTAATCTTTTAAGTCATACATTAAAAGCCCGAAGTATTTAAAGCTCAAAATACTCATCTGTGCAAAGAGTAGGATTTTAAAAAAGAAAATGTCTATAGAAAGTGTTTTTTAAATGTGGAATACAAAACCTTTCCGTTAGATTTTGGTTATCCCATCAAGTCAGTTTTTGTAAAATGCAGAAGTGAATCATCCTAAAGTGTATTTTGGAAAGTGCTTGATAACTAAGGAGACTGCAGTTTTTGTGTCATATCCCTGAAATACTTGCATATTCAGGGAGCCTCCTAAGGGTTGTAGTTGTGCAACTGACCCACTCATGGGAGATTCTTGAACTGTCTTCAATCGCTCCAAGATGTTGGGGTTTTTTTGGTGCCATCGAAGTCTAAATCCAGTGGGATGTGAAGTAAAGCTGAACAGTCTTTGCTTCCTGGTTTGGAGACTTTTTTGTCTGTGACCTACTAATGGCTGAATGCATTTGTGGGCCTGTCTCTGGTAGCCAAGTGCCATCTGAAGCCGTGTGGAAGGCAATGACGGCACGTCTTGCTGTGCTGAGTAAATGACACGGAACAAACCTTGCTAATAACGTCTGATCTTGTTCTTTGACTTCTGGCAGGTCTTGGCCACTACCTTTGACCCTTTTGTAGGTGGTAGGAATTTTGATGAGGCTTTGGTAGATTACTTCTCTGAAGAATTTAGGACAAAATACAAGCTGAATGTAAAAGAGAATCCCCGAGCACTGCTGCGATTGTATCAGGAATGTGAAAAGCTCAAGAAGTTGATGAGTGCAAATGCGTCTGACCTTCCACTCAATATCGAGTGCTTCATGAATGACCTGGATGTCTCCAGTAAGATGAACAGGTACTGGGTGTTGTTGCCACTGGGGGCCAGAGGGTTGTGCTCTCTGAGCAGCCTGGTAACACCAAGCACTCTCTCTGCCCTGCAGAGCTCAGTTCGAGCAGCTGTGTGCTGCCCTTCTGGCCAGAGTGGAGCCTCCTCTAAGAGCAGCCATGGATCAAGCCAGTAAGTAGAACTTACTTGAGGTGCTGCTAGTAATCCAGTCATTCCTGATCTCTTTAATGATTATCTTTTCAATGTATTTTTGTATTTATTAGAATTGCAAAGCTAAATACTGAAAAGTTAAATGTAAGTTCCATTCATATGCTTGCCATGAATGCATGATCCCATTCCCGCCTCATGTAGTGCACATGCTATTCTGCAACCTTGGTTATTGACCCTCATTCACCCTGTGTCGTGGAAAAGGTTGGCACTCTAAATTTATTAAAAAACCACCAAACAACCAAACCAAAATGATGATGGTAAAAGATCATAGTCTTTACTGCAACCTTCTGGCCAGCCTGTTCCATGTGGTACTTACATGTCCTTACTGACCTGGTAATTTGGCAGTATATTCTTAAAATGAATTACTTAAAGCATGTGCCAATAACAAAGTAATTTTTTTTTTGCCTAATGTAGTGTAAAGGAGAGAATTAGACTTAAACAGGACAGGTTTTACCCCAACTTCAACACCTTCAATTAAAAGAAAGGCAAGAATTCTGCTGATCTTGTGACTTGGCTTGATAGCAAATACAGGAATTAAAAACCTGCATAACTGCTGAGCAGAGCTGTTCAAGGACTGACAGTTGTTTGAGATGACTTCATACACATATCCTGATTCCAGAGTTAAAAAGTTAACCTTCAAGCACAAAATGGTGTTTATTAGATATATTGGCTTAAAAGGTTTTCTTTTCTCTTTTGGCAAGGAAAATTAAGGCAGACATAAAATGATATCTGTTTGGGTTTCATTTTGTTGGTTTTCTTTGGGAGAGGTCAGGTATTGTCCAGTTGTGCAGAAGACCCAATTTCACCTTTCTGAGTTCATGCACAACAGAAAAGGGATGCACATGGACAACACACTTTACAGAACAGCTGTTCTCATTGATGCTTGGCTTCTGCATTTCCCAGGTTTATGCAACTTAGAAAACTTCGTAGCTTCCAGGCGGGACAAAGAGTTTTGAAGTCCTGTCAGCCATTAAATATATTCAGTGCTTGTCAGTGTCTAGATAATAAGAGAACTTCTGTCTTTTTATCTCTTTGTGTTTTGTCCAAAGAATGCTTTCTGATATCTTGATGATAATTTAAGGGTATGCACTCTCTTTTCTAGAACTTCAGCGTGAAGATATCTACAGCATAGAAATAGTAGGTGGGGCTACTAGAATTCCAGCAGTGAAGGAACAGATCTCAAACTTTTTCTGTAAAGAGATAAGCACCACGCTAAATGCTGATGAAGCTGTTGCAAGAGGCTGTGCCTTGCAGGTATAGTTCCTGAAATGAAACTTCAGTATTGCTTCTTTAACATAATGTACTAGTGAAGTACAGCTAACCACAAGCAAGAGGTACTGCAGCTGAAACAAGATGCAGAGTCTTACTTGTTCTTTCACTGATTGGTGACAGTGACCATGTCAGAAATGATTCATTCAATACATTCATTAATTTGCTGCTGTTAGAAGGATGGGCTTGTTAAAAAGACTTGTTAAATTTGAGGACCCAAATTCTGCTGTTCCACTTCTGTGTCATCACTTGGAACCTGTGCTGGGTATCTTTACTGAAAATCACTTAGGAAATAACATCTATTATTCTAGTTAAGTCTTTCAGTTAAATTAAATCTAGGAAGTTTCTGTTAAAAAAAAAAAGTCTGTGGTAAGCAGGACCTCCATATGTATGATAAGTATTAATTCTTGTACTTGCTGTTTATTTGACTGCATGGATATAATAAATTTTTGGTCTTTTTTTTTTTTTTCCTTAGTGTGCAATTCTTTCTCCAGCTTTTAAAGTGCGTGAGTTTTCCATAACAGATGTTGTTCCTTACTCTATAACATTGAGGTGGAAATCATCTTATGAAGAAGGAACAGGGTAAGTTGTACAGTGCCTACAAAACGGTGTATGTTTGGGTACGAAGAAAAATGTGGAAAAAAACAGGCCTTGGGCTTTGAAGCTGTTGTGCACTTGAACACTTGAAATTTTAATTCTCTTTTTTTAGCGTTGTACCTTTTGAGCTCCAGTTACTGCTATACAATTAATTTAAATGCTGGGGTGAAGTTGCCTAATTTTTAATAAGTGGGGCATAAAATGCAGAGTCCAGCTTTGAGACCCTGAGGCCTTCAACCTCCAACTCTTGTTGAAAACTGACTTAGACTAAATCACTCTGTTGCTTGGTTAGCAGGGCTGCTGATTGGTAACATACTTTGCCTTTGATTATCCATGAAGTTATGTTCAGAGATTTAATGTTATCTAATGTTTATTGCTTTAGGGAATGTGAAGTCTTCAGTAAGAACCATGCTGCTCCATTCTCAAAAGTAATTACTTTCCACAAGAAAGAGCCTTTTGACTTGGAAGCTTATTATACCCATCCACATGAAGTGCCTTATCCTGATTCCAGAATAGGTAAGGACATGAGAATAAAGCCCCTATCCCTAACTCCTGCTGATACAGGAAAAAGTGCCTCTCCTTTCTTGGAAGATACATTACTTCCATATTTTCTAGCTTACAGAAGAGGTTAGGTTCTTCAGAAAGGCTCAGCACAGGCTTCTTGATTTTAATGTAGTGAGCAAACCATATTGACATCTCTGTTTGACGGGCCTAAAAAAATCCTGCATTCTTCCTTCCGCCTATCTTTGCAGTTTCTGAATGCTTCAAAAGAGGTAGGCACAAAGAGTTTAGTGCTCTATTGTCTGGTTCTTTCAGTCTCTATAAAATTGATAAGGATCTTATGTGCCTGCCAGCCTGGATTTTTCAAAGAAATTGGATCAAAGGAGCTGCTGCCTGTCTGGACAGATAACTTGGCTCATGCTATCTGTCGTGTCTCTTCGTGTTAATTTGAGAATATAAAATACAGCTGTTTTCTCAATTTAAGCATCTGTAGTACAGTCTAAAGAATTAGATGGCACAAATAAGTTTTGTGTTAGCTAATGGTACCTTGCAGTTACTAGTACTCTCCTCCTCATGGTCTTTAATTCATTATTTTATTCACTGATTTATGAATCAGGTACAAACTTGCTGCTATCTGTTTGGCTGTCTATGCAAGAAGTCCATGGTCTTCAGGAAGAAACATTCTCCCTTACATATGCACATCATCTACACTTAAATTTTCAGCAAGTTGCAAAATAAAGTATCAACCCCTCTGCTTTCAGAAACTTGCCAAGCACTGTTCATTTACCAAAAAGTATAGTGCAGCCAGTTATCAAATTCAAACAGAATCTTCTATCTCTGTTAACATTTTATTTTTCAGTGTGAAGTTTGAGTTACGTGGACAAAAGAAACCACTTGAGATGAATCAGAGTAGTTTCTCTAGTGTGGTGGTTACAGAAGGCAACAGAGAAGTAGAACACCTATTAAAGTACTGTCTTGTTTTTTAATGAAATACAGATAAAGCAAAAACATCTTACTAATTATCAGTGAACTGATAATAATTGGGGAGCCAGCTTTTAGTAGTTCATCTACCCGTGGCTTACACTGGAGGATTGTCAACTAAGTAGAAAGTTATAGTTTCGGTTATGTGACGTTTTTGTTTAAATTAACACCCTTAAAAGGAATGTGCTTGGGGGTTTTTTCCCCTCTTTCTCCCCATTTTGGGACAACAGTTAAAGCCACCTCTGTTGCTTCCAAGGGCGTTTCACTATTCAGAACGTTGGTCCCCAGCACGACGGCGACAACTCCAAGGTGAAGGTGAAAGTGCGCGTCAACATCCACGGGCTGTTCAGCGTGGCCAGCGCATCCATCATAGAGAAGCAGAGCGTCGAGGGGGATCACAATGACACCCCCATGGACACCGAGTCAGCAAGTAAGAGCCAAGGCAGAGATGAGGAGCTGGTATGTAACACTTGTAAACATCTACACTCTCATTCTGACAACAGAGCCCCTAATTGCAGGGTAAATCGCCGTGTCTCGCTCCTGACGGTGACTGCTTCTCCACCCTTAAATTACTTCTTTGGTTATGTAACACATTTCTTCATGTTTATTGCTGAAGTGCTGGTGAAGTGTGGCACTAAGAAGAAGGAATGGAAAAAGGGATTCTAAAATATAGTCGTTTTTTCATTGTTCCTTATCATCTCTCTACTCAGCTTAGCATTATCTAGTGTCGCTAGCTAGAGGCAGCGTATTTAATGACATTCATCAACAAACTAATTCTAAAGGTTTTTCCTCACAAACTTAATTTTCAATGAGTAAAAAATATATGGTATTTCTTTATACATGGACAACTGCACTGCCTCCTGAAAGTAGCTCTCTGTGAGGTGCAGCTGTGCCCCTTTGGAGTGCAGAGTTGAGGACTGAGTGCCAGAGAAGACTTCGTAGCTGGAAATAGCAACACCAGGGCTGGCCTGGGCAGCCTTTCTCCTAAGATTTGACCTTAGCTTCTTCTCCCACTTTAGTTGGATATTCTACAGGAATTAGAGCAAATGGTTACACAACTAGCATTACATAATTGGTACAAGCAACTTCTTAAACACTACATTGCTTTCCAGGAATGCGAGCATGTTTGAAATGCTGAGCATGGTGCAGTTCCTTGTGGGCAAGTGCTCCATATGTGATGTTTGTAACCAAGTGAACAAAGGTTGAAGTGCTGGAGCTGGCATTTAGTGTAAGAGGCATGTGGAGCTTAGTGGGTGTGTGCTGAATTCTGTGTCAGAGTAGCTTCTTCCATGCTCAGGCTTTCCATTTGTAGTGCTTCATTCGTCTAACACATCTTCTGTTTTACTATGGTGCTTGTCAGCAATTACCTTTCAGTATTGAGGATGATCCCCTCGACTCTGAGGAGGAGGTTTGTGGTGTCTATGTGCCCTATATCCCCTCTAGCTGTTTCCTGTAGGCAAAGGAGTTCCTTCCAGTTGTTGGTTTTTCTGTGTGAACAGTAAGAACAGCAAATGAGCATTTAGATAGTACTTTTTTTACTACTCTGAAGTGAACTTGAAATTTTGTAGAAGTAGCCTTCTTCAACAGACTGCAACATAGGCACCTGTGAAGCGTTTGAAATCTTTTAACAATTGTTTTTATTATTTTGCAGAACCACTAATAAATTGTTCTACATGCATATGTAGTTTGTGAATTCAGGAATATTAATTCCTTGTAATGGAGGCAGTCTTGGACCTTTCAGACCTTGTCTACAGGTTGTTAGTTACTAATGCTCTGGATCTCTGAGTACTAGAATCATCTTGAAAACTTAAGGCTTACCCATTACTATGTCATTAAAAGTGTTTTTAATTGATGACATGGAGCTGTATTACTTAAACCAAGTGATCTGCACTAGTAATTTAACAATCTTTCAGATTATTAAATTTAGAATAAGGCATAAGTGATAAACTTACTGAAAAATTTAAGTGAGGCTCTCTTTATTTTGGATAGCAAGGAAGGAAGTTAGTTGCTCATGTACTCCCAAGAGGCTACTACTGCAGAAGCTAATTTTTAATTGATTTTACTGTCTTGTGAGACAGATGCAGGTAATAATTGCAGTGATGCAATTACTTCTGCTTTGTGTTGAAAACTTTAAAATTTAGGTCAAAAATGATAGGAGGTCAAAGTTCTGACTGTTCCATAGAGAATCCATTGTTTGTTCCTGTGTTGGTGTTGTGTTGCTAGAATGTTCTTTGATTTCATTTTTTATGTATTTGTTTCTAATTTAAAGTGGGTATTCACAAGGCTTAGTGTAATTATGTAATAGGGACAAACAGCAACATCAAGTGGCAGAGTAGAATTTTCATTTAATTTGAAAGATGAAAATGCAAATACTACATTAAAATGCCTGTTGAAACACAGTGAAGCATAAATGTTTAAGATTGATTCTGAAGTTTGTATGTTGTTTGTGATTTACTGTAATTGATATCAATCCTAAAATGTAACTCTCTGCAGGATAAAATGCAGGTTGATCAAGAAGAAGGTGTGCAGAAAAGTCAAGCTGAACAACAGAACCAAGCAGATGAGGAAACTGAAAATGCTGGAACTGAAACAAAGGTTTGTATTCAGTATTGGTATAACGTTTTTCTCACACTTACTGGTTTTGCTAGTTGTAAAATATGGAACTGTGTTTAGAGGACAGCTATATTCAAATGGTTAAGTAAGGAATCCTACCATATCACTTCAGTTTTCAGCATGACATGATTAAGAGTTTAAAGTAGGTTTCTGTTGTTTAACCTGGTTTTGTAACGAAGATGGAAATTAGGGAGATTAGGAAACATTGTGACAATATGCAGTATTTTTAGCTTTTGAACAAGTGTTCTTAAGAGTTTTAAAAATAAATTAAATTTTACCTGTTTGGTTCCAAACTAAAGTAATAGTGATTTTGAATACAGAAAAATATTTAGGTGCTTAATTTATGTAAGATTAATTTTGTAACTGTTTTAACTAGTTTCATTTGTCTCTTTTTTTGAGCATAAATGTAGTAATACTTGGATTCCTGGAAGTTTCTTAGTAGTGTCACTCTTTTCACAGGCTGCTTCTGGAGAAAAGCAGGATCATCCCTCCCAGCCAAAGGCTAAAACAAAAGTTAAGAGTATTGACCTCCCTATACAGGCGAGCCTCTACAGGCAGCTGGGGCAAGATCTGATCAATTCCTATATAGAAAACGAGGTAAGCAGCATAAAGAGGCAACCACTCAAATTAATATCATTGTAAATAAGTAGCTAAAAAAACATTTGCAATCATTGACTTAGCTAATTAAGAATTCTCTGGGAAGTTGCCCTTAATTGTAATTGGTTTTGTTGTGGTTTGGGTTTTTGGTGAAATGACACCATTTCTTTGGCCCAAACTTAACCCATTCTGGTTGTGCTTGTGGTGATGACTTAAACAGAAGTGAATGTTTTTATCAGTAATTGTGAATTATTAGGCTCTGCCCAGTTCTCTGGTGCAGTTTCAAGAATACTCACTAAGCTTCTTGAAAATGCTTTCAGTTTTAAGTGCACCTTTCTTCACCCTAGGGGAAGATGATGATGCAAGACAAGCTTGAGAAAGAAAGAAATGATGCTAAGAATGCTGTTGAAGAATATGTGTATGAATTCAGAGACAAGCTGTGTGGGATCTTTGAGAAATTTATCACTGAAGAGGTAAGACTTGCTTATATGTTTCAGCTGTTGGAAAAAGTTTCTTTGTTGAAATTAATTTGTAAATTTTGTGTGTGTGTTTTGTGGAGGCTGCAGGGGTCTCCTAGACTAGTTTTGAAATAGGGGATGGCTTGACTTCCCAGCAGTGAAGCTCAAGTTAACACTTACACCTGACATCTTTATTGCCTGAAAAGCTCCTCAGTGGCAACGAAGGGTCGGGGATGCAGGCAGAAAGTAAAAACCCTATGGTCAGCATAGGAAAGTAGGACAGATCACCACAAGCTTTTGAATGGCATGGGTGGGTAGGAATCAAAAGGAAATGAACAGATAATATGGAACACTCTTCAGAGGCACATGGACTTAAATAGCATCAGGACTGATTTTATAACTCTGGTAAACTTCACCTGCAAATCACATGAGTAGGGCTGTCCTGCCTCATCACTGTAAAGTCTTGGCTTTGAAGTCTGTTAATTATTGTTTTCCTTCACTATCACTTTGAATATTTTAAGCTAATGAAGCAGTCCTTTTTTGAGTTGGGTGGGTTTGTGCCAGGGAGAAGTCTCATTTGATGTGTTCCTTTCTGACTTAGAGTGTCCATAACTTGCTTTGTAGGATTCAAACAAGCTGACCTTGATGTTGGAGGACACAGAAAACTGGCTTTATGAAGATGGAGAGGACCAGCCAAAACAAGTATACATGGATAAGCTTCAGGAATTAAAAGTAAGGTTTTAAGTTGTTTTCTAGAAAACTCATTCATGTATGTTTGGGGGGGGGTGTTTAGGTTGTGTATGTTCAGTTATGAAATGATGATAATATTTAAAACTAGAAATAGAGTTAAATGTGAGTTGTGCTCCTAATTTGAAACTTATGGAAATGAAGCAGACTGTCACTAATGATGATACATTTAATTGCAATGGGAATTTTCTCTCAGACTTCTTATAGTCTGAAATAGGCTTTTGAGTAGTGTGACTGCACTCCTGGGTAATAAGAATTATGTTCCAGAATATATATTCTGTTTTTCGTGTTCTCTGTGGTCTTCTATAGTAAGACCAATTTTTGTTTCTAATATCCAACAATAAAGGCTCTGGGAGTCCTTTAACAGTAGCTTCCATTGTATTGTTTGATTATTGATGACAAACACCCCCTAAATGCTTCAGATTTTAAGGATCTGATGGGGAAAGTGTGAGTTGTGATGAAACTAACTAACTACCTACTTTGTAGTTAGTTGAAGTATGTATCTAGCCCTGGGGTTCCAGCTGTTTACTCTCCAGTCACATTTCCTCAGGGAGAGGAATAACTAATGGAAAGAGCAGTGTAGATCCAGCCAGCTGCCTGGATACCAGTATTCAGGAGAAGGAAAAAGCGAACGGTGAATAAAATTAGAAGTTTTCAGATTAAATACTTGAAAATTAAAGCATCCGCTAAAGCCTAATTGGTTTCTGTTCCAAATGCTCCTTTTGCAGCAAACAGCAAAATACCAACCCTAGAAAGCACAGTTACTATTCCTGTAACTATTAAAGTTACTAACTTCTGCTTTTTTTTTTGTTGTTGGACTAAAGCAATATGCCAAGACTTGGTTCTTTGAACGGGTGAGAAAAGGAGTTAAAGGCAGCCTTCCTTCCCGTGCAGCATTGTATTCTTAGAGCAGACTAAAGGAAATACATTTTTGTAAAGATATTTGTGCTTTTTTCCAGAAATTTGGACAGCCTATCCAGGAAAGATGCATGGAACATGAGGAGAGACCAAAAGTTCTAAATGAACTGGGAAAGAAGATTCAGCTCCTTATGAAAGCAGTAGAAGCATACAAAAATAAGGTAAAGCCAAATGATTTAGCTGGTCAGTGATTATAGGTGTTTTGAGTTTGGCCATAGTGTCCTCTGTGTTAAACAAGTCCTGTAGAGTTACCTCTTACACTGCTTTAGAAGTGTTGTTGTACTTCTGCTCCTGAGAACTTCAAACCTGTTCTGCATTGCTAGCAGAAAGAGCTTTTTCCTGAGAACATAAATCAAAAGATTTATGTGTTTTTATGGTGGCTGGTACCACTTGAAATGGATCTCTGAATTTACAGCTGTTACCGGTGTTTCTGTAACTTCTAAGATCAACTTAATTGGGTGGGCAGCATATTTTAATTGGTGATACAAATATCTGTTTCTCTCCCTAGGATGAAAAATACGACCACCTAGATCCTGCTGACATGGAGAAAGTTGAAAAATACATTAATGAGGCTATGAATTGGTTGAACAGCAAAATGAATGCCCAGAACAAACTCAGTCTAACTCAGGATCCAGTTGTCAAAGTGGCAGAAATACTAGCGAAGTCTAAGGTAAAAAAAAAAAATTTTACTTACTACATTCTAATCAATTTTTTCTGAACCAGATTTTAGCCTAGATCTGAGCTAGAATATTACATCTGCAGAGATTTTAAAGCTATTAAAAGATCTATGGAGAGGGAGCAGCAGTTATAGCACTCTTCAGTGCTAGCTCTTGATTTACACTAGTACCTCTGCACAAGCCTTTTTAAAATACCCTGAGTTACAGCACTAGGTTTCTACAGGATGGGTTGTCAAACAGGTTTGTAACAAATCGGAAGCTCCTCAGGTAGTGAAAGGCTTTTTTTGAAGCTTGTAGACTTGACAGAATAGAAAAGTGTGGTCCTTCACAATGAAATTCTAGGCCATTAGGGACCAGAAACAAATCAGAGATGTATTAGTTGAGTGCAGTTGCTGTGCCACCAAATGACCTTGCTGTCTCACTTGTGTCACAACTAGGAACTGGACAGCTTCTGTAATCCCATTCTGTCCAAGCCCAAGCCGAAGGTAGAAGCTCCCAGTGAGGGGCAGCCCAAAGCTAACGGAGAGCACAACGGACCAGTGAATGGACAGAGCGCTGCTGAAACCAAACCCGAACCAGCCAAGGACAACCCTCAGCAGACCAAACCCCCTGGAGAAATGGAAGTGGACTAAACCTTGCATTTCTTTGACTTGATTAAAATAGTGCAAGTAACCACAGGGTCCATTCTTTTTGTCTGGTACATGCCTCAGATGTTCAGTTATTCTTAGCCAAACTTCTGTCATTTGTTGCTGAGTAGTTTTGAAAGTGTTTTATATTAAGTACACTTCTGATGTTCATTTCCACTGATGCTGCTTATGTGGAGCTTTAGCCAAATGTAGATTGTATAAGTCAGTTGAAGCTTTCCCAATATATTTTATATCAAACATACAGAATTGATATATAAATGGCAACAATCTACCTTATTTAAAGCTTTTATTGTGGATAAACCTCAGCTCCTTTATTCAGGAAAGGATACTGTATTGCACTACTGATGCTCAAGTGTAGATCTAATTGCATCTTTATTTTGGAAAAATATTGGAATTGAAGTGGCAAAACCTGTCACTTGAAGCACTGACCTTTTCTAGTTATTGTATTGTTATAATTTAAATATTAAAATAGAGGTTAGTTGGCATACCAGTCCATCTTGTTGATGTACCATGAGAATTGTACGGTCTTTTTCATAGGAACTGAATAATACAAACTTAAAAATACAAGTTTTTTGGGTTCCCATACCACTAGCAGTCTTCATTACAAACTGCTCCAGCATCGTGACTCTGCCATGTGCTGGAATTCTTGGTCGCTGCACATTGCTGTACATGCCCTACTGCGCTTAGGACAAGGTGATGCTGGTGAGAGCATCATGAAAGAGGAGAACATTAAAGGCCTGCTGCATAACTTTCCCTTGAAAATATCTTATTGCACATGGAGCTGTTTCCACTTCTTTTGTTTTCAATTTACCTCCTGATTGTATCACATCCTGGAGAGGAGAAACAACAGAAACAGTGCTGTGCAAACTGGGTATCACCACTCTGATTTTGAGGTTGCTCAAGTGCTTTTTGCTGCAGACTTGAAAGAAATGCTGAGAGCTTGTTTAAGACTTGATGCTCAGCACGTAAATTTTTTGGTCAAGGACCAAAACAAAAGAGCTTAAAAACTGGATATTGTTACCCCCAAGATGAAATCTATTTGATGAACTTGCATAGCTTACCACTTAGCTTTGGTCATTTAGCTCTCTAACAAAGTGTCTACAGTGTATTACACACTAGAATCACTGTTTTCTTTGATATATCTTGAAGGTTGTCAAAGTCCAGTGTAGGTCCCAAATATATTCTAAACACTTCTGTCAGTCACTGAGGTACTGCAGCACTTGCTAAAGCCACTCACTGTTGACTTCAATCAACTCTTCTGTTATCAGAGTGGGAATGAGCTACTTACTCTAACTCTGAGAAGTGATTTCATTACCCAGCATAAGAAACTAAAATAAATGCAGTGTAATGCTTCCGTGACTTGAACTCTGTCCCAGAAACAAATCCAGATGTTAACCCGGCACTCCTGCAGCAGTTCTGCCATAGGAGGTGTTGCTGTTGTAAACAAGTGAAGAATCACAATCTTGTTTCTGGCTTTGGCAGCCATTTTATCTTTGGCTGTGCCCTTCATCTTCTACCACTGTTCATGCTACAAAAATTAATTCGTGACCCCTAGGAAAGGTGAATTCAACTCTCCCATATCTTCACAGAAAAAGGAAGCATTATTTATGGCTGTACATAAATCTGCCAGGCTAGTTCAAGTGCTGTAATTGTATCTTCATGACTGACATCAAGGGACTGAGATGCTTGTAATTTGCTCTTGTTCCTGTTCCTCTTCCATGCGATCAGTGTGGATAGTCTGACGCTGTAAGTTTACATGTTTAATGCCCTTGAACAAAAACTGAGTGACCTTGAGGAGAGCTGTTCTGCAGCTCCTCTGCAACCTCAATCTCAAGTTCTGCCACAGTAGTCACACCTCTGGTGCTGAGGGGGTGACTGTACTGCAGCATCAGTTGTCCTTTCAGTCAGGCTGACCTGGCTTTGGTCTCGTAGGCTTTAATACCATTTATATCCTAATGGCTTTTACCACAGCAGTGTAATGAGTAGCATTCTCAAGTACTGGCTTCCTAAGATCCAGCTACACAGTAATTTGTTAAGGTAGACTTCTTGGTACCTGTGGCAGAAGAGCACAAAACTGCAGAAATCTCCAGTGTCAGCTCTCCAGTAGCTAAAGGGTCATGTGCAAGAACATAGTGTCCTCTGCTCATGGCCATCAGATGCTTTAATACTACATCACTGATGTTTGAGGCAATGCTTAGGATAAAGGCTAGAATAATTTTGCATGCTTAAAAGCAGATATGGCTCAGACAAACAGCTGTAGTCAAGTTTTCTTACCAGATTAGGGTGGTTTTTTTTGTTTTTTTTTTTTTGCTGTGCATCTGGTCTGTCTCTAGATCCCTGCTGAAGAGGAATGCTGCCCACAGACTGCCCAGAGAAGCTGGCTCTGAGGTCCACATTAGGAGTCCCATGTGGGATGGCAGAGTTGATCTTTCCACAGTGAGGTTCACATTAATATCTGACTTGCTCATATGTCATCTGTTTTCTGTTATGAAAATGAGATTGTTCCTGGACAGATTTAAGTACTAACACACTATGCACAACTTGAGGTTTTGTGTGTCAGACTCAGTGACCAAGTTCCCTCTGCCTTGCCTGACAGCACCAGAATGAGTGTCTTTGCAACATAAAGTTTTGTTAGGGAACCAGCAGTAGTCTGCTTCTCTGCATCTTGTATACTATAACAACAGGTATTTGTTGATAATGTTGTATCTTGCTCTCAGCATAAAGTTTCAAGTAAATTTCTAATATTTGAAAATGTTCTCTGTGTCCCACAAAAAAGAAAAAAAGGAAGCAACACTATCTTTGTAAAGACAGTAGAGTTTGTTTAAAAAACAAAAATTTTGTAAATCAGGTTCTAAAGTTTCTTGCAGAGAGATAGTTACAAACCAGCATAAATGCATTGTTTTGTTTTACCATTAAGAACTTCCTTCTTTCCTTTAAAGAGGACTCATTCTCACCTGTCTGGAGCATTATTGGACTTGCTCAAGAAAGGACTTCAGAACGAATTTGTTTTCATTTTCTTTACTAAACTGAATTTAGTTTAGAACTGACTTATGAGTTCCTTTCCACTTATTTTATTATGGTACTTTAGACTCCAAGAAGTTTCTTTGAACTTTATTCAGATGTAAGATAAACAGATTTGTAACACTTAAGTTAGGGTTTTATGCTCTTCTTTCATGAAGCTGCTGCTTCATAACAAAATACCCTTTGATTTTGAGTGACTGTTTTGATTTTGTATGTCTGAATTTGAATGAAGACTCCTCTCTCTTGCTGGTTTCTGGCAGTGTCCTTGTACTGCTTAAATACTGCCTTGGGGGCATGTTTGCCAAGCATGGAGTGAGAGCTGGGTCCTGAATGCTCGGAGGCAGCTGGGAAACACCCCATGTGTGTTCCCAAGCTGTATTCCAGCTCTGCCTGCCCAGGCCCTGGGGCAGCCTGAGGGGGAAGGTGCCCAGTCTGTGGCATGGCAGCACAGTGTCTGCGGTGCAGCTCCGGCATTCTGGACACCTTGTGGTGTGTGGGATGGAGGCTTTGGCTCTTCCACATCCCAGTGGAAGCTGTTAATGGAAAGCATCCAATCTGTGTGGTGATGAGATTTCTTCAACATTTGGAATTCCTTAGTATTTTCCAACATCTCTGTGTGCTGAACTGTAAGTCTCTCCTACAGATTGCTTGCAGTTCTCAAATAGTCCATATTTAAATGGGGGTTTTCCTGTAAGGATTATGTAAGCATAATTTCAGGAAACAAGCAAGGAGCTGGCAGGAGGCATTTCTTCCCAATTATTTTTTGACACCAGCGTGAAAAATTAACAGGCTTTACAAAACTTGGAATGTACACCTCCTGGAGCTCTGGTTTTCCATGCCTGTCAGTTAACAAATGTTAGCTTCCAAAACATGAAGCTGTGTTGCAAACAAGCTGCATTTGCTGGTTCAAAGCACCTGCCCAGCTGCTGTAGGAAAAGAAGCTAAATTCAATTCCTATAGATCAGTGCACTCATGAACCTCATTCCTAAAAACAGGACTTTTCATTGCTGTGTAATCACACTGTAATACTTCCACACTTCTGTGAGCTCTTCTCAAGTGAAGCTCAGATGCTCAGTCCTGAGTTGTGGGCTGGTATAAGGTCTGCCTGCTCTAAGGATGCTTATGTTAATTGCTACTAGCTGTGAGTTTATTAACTGGATGGAGGAATATTCTGTTGCCTTTTGCGCTTCTGCTGCTCTTAAGTTTTCTCATCTTTCAGGCACCAGAAGACAGCAACTCTCAAAAGAGGTGGTAAAAAACATGTTGCTTAACAAAAGGCGTAAATGCTTCACAAATTTTAATTTCAACTCGCAAGATGGCAGTTGCAGTATAAACACAAGCTCTTAGTAACTGCAGAAAGTGTGTGGTGGCTGACTCCTGGCTGAATTCTTAATTCTCTACAGCTGATAGCTGAAGACTTCAACCACTTCCTACACACATAAATAACAGTGAAAACAACTAAATGTGACTGTTGGCACTGCAGAATACTAAACCAGGAATGTGCTTGATGTGACTCACTTCATACCTTGGTTTCCTTCTTTCTTGGTTAGAAGGAAATGTGTCAAGCAACGAAAACCAGGAATCATTGCAATGAAATCCATCAAGAATCATTTAAAACAAAAATGCAACTAAGAGCTATACCCACCAGCCACCTATACCAAGTGTTGAAATAGTTAACTTGATCAAAAAAGGTGGTAGTCCCTGAATGTTGCAGTGGTTGGAAAAGTTTCTTTCCATAGTCACTAACTCTATCTCCAGGGGTTGAGGGGGGAAGAGATGGGAGTGTCAGAATTCAAAGCGGTGTTTTGAGTATGGAAAATGTTTACGATGTATGTAAATGGGATTCTTAGTAGTGACAGATCATGTGCAAATTGACAAGACTTGGATTTATTTTTGAATGGCAATATAGATTGTCAAGGTTGTGTATAATTACAATAAATATATAAACCGCTACTTGAACCATAAATGACCACCCAAGACCTCATTTTTGCATCAGTGTTCTTAAAAGCAGCTTTGTCTGATGTTGTGGATTAATACAACATGAGTTTGTCCAAAAGGCTACAGGTAAAAGATAAAGGCATTTTTGGTGCCTCACCTGTCCTGCTGTGGCTTCTCTCACCCTTTTCTGTCCCAGGCTGCTGCAGCCCAGACAGCACTGCTTTGCCTCTGGGGAACTGCAGTTACTTTCACAGCTGCTATTACATCTCTGCATTTGGATGAGCACAAATTCCCAGGTTTCCAGTAATTCATCTTTCATTAATGACTTACTGCAACATACAAGTTCAAGGTAGTTTTCCTTGCCTTGAACTGCTGGGGAAGTTGATGGCTTTGGACACAGTTGATTCTCTGAGCAGATGCGGAGGAGCAGCTGGAAAGCAGCAACCTGTGGGATTTCTCCAGGAATTTTTCTGTGTGCTAGCAGTGTCGCTATAGGACAAGAAAGAACGCAGACACACACCGCAGCTCAGGTGATCAGAAGAGAAGAGAAGAGTGTTTATTTTTTCTGACTCCAGTATTTATAGTTTTCCAAAAGTGACAGTGGATTGGACGGTGGCAGTGTCACCTCTCCAAAGACACTGGACAGACATACAGTCCATCAGTTTTTCTCCTTCTCTGTGAAGGAATGTAAAACCAGTGAGCTGTTTACAGAAAATGTGTGAGAAAGTTCTTCACAAATATGTAAATATCGGAAGGCTTAGAAAAGTCTTACAAAAATCAGGGCGACACTAGCAGTGTAACAGTAATCCCTGTGTCCTCCACCAGGATGCAATGACTGTAGAATTCTGCACAACCAATACAATTGCATCAAAACAACATGATTCAACATTTTTATATCCATCTTCCTCGACACATCTTAAAAGCTCTTCAAAGTCTGCATTTCTTCCAGGATTTGCATTCTTAGATCTCAATAAATAATAAAATATTTCAGCTATATTAATTTCACTGGCCAGATTTTGGATTTAGGAGTGGGGAAAGGTCCTTCCTATTGAAAAAACTGTTTATATTTACATCTATATACATGCACAGACACAGTGCATTTGTAAAAATGTACACTAGAAATCAACTTGATACCTTATCAGTGGAGGGGAAAACATTGCCCTTAACCTACTCTGCTGTCTCAGCATCCTGGACCACTCAATCAGCCCCTTCACACTCCAGTATTTACCAGCTGTGCAAGGATGTTCACCACCAGGAAAAGTATCCCATTGTCACACTGCAAAAGGACTGCTCTTGCAAAATAAGGTGAAAGTTGAAAGAATCACAGAAAATCCAGAGTTGGAAAGGTCCAACTCCTGGCCCTGAACAGGACACCCCAGCATTCCCACCATGTGCCTGAGAACACTGTCCAAATAGTTCTTGAGCTCTGTCAGGCTTGGTGCTGTGGCCACTTCCACAGGGAGTTTGTTCAGTGCCCAGACAACCTCTGGGTGAAAAACCTTTTCCTGATATCCAACCTAAACAGCCCCTGACACAGCTTCAAACCCTTCCCTCGGGTGCTGGCAGCTGAAGGTAGCCAGCTAAAACTCTCAAGGAATTAAAAACACAGCCATGATGTAAGGCTAATGATATTTCTATCAAAATACTGAAATACATTGTGAGGCCCTGGATTTCAAATTTTGCTTGAAAACCAGCTTTTCTGAACTGTAATATCCCAACACTGCCTCAAGGGACTGGTTCGGTGCAGTTTCAGGGGAGCTGCTTGCAGAATAAAAACAATTTATTCACAGGGACTGTGTTTGTTACAGAGCTTCTGAAACAAGAGTGTCCCTGTGATCATTACCATGGCTGCAACTAAATATTATCCTTTACTTTCTCAGCTTAAATCTGTCCTACATTCTTCATTCTCCCTACAAATATCAGTGTGCTCTTCCTCTTATAAGGTTAATTAGATTTTCAGTACTGCTGAAGCACTTGCAACAAAGAAGAAAATGACACCTTCTACAGCAAATACAATGTTTAAAAACTACTGGTCAAGTGCATTTTACTTGCAAATTTCTTCAGAAAATAGCCTTATCCTCACATGAGAGAACACTCCAGGAATGAAACTGACCATTTTATAAGCATTAAACAGACAAAAGTAAATGTAGGTTACGACCTAAGCTTCCAAAGAACAGTGAAATTAAATTATTCATCCAAGTCACAAAATATCTACTGCAAGGGCAAAACATGCAACATTCCCAGAAAGGGAGCCAACACCACCAGAAAAGCAACACACCAGCACAAAAATCCTAGGCCAGAGCTTTGAGTTCCTCCTGTGAGCATGGCAGCAACCAGCAGAACTACTCCTGGAAAAGAAAATGACAGAACAAAACAGGAAACATTTGTCTTGACAATACTACAGGAATATGTGGTCCAAGGAGTTCCCTTTCTCAACCAAAAATAACCTTTTCCATTTTACTTACTCTTTTCACATCTTTCAGATGCTCCTGTTGCAATAAATATTCCCCACCCACTCTATCATCTACCTGTACTGCCTTGTCTTACAATATCAAGGCAGGACAAAACACTCTTATATGGTGATTTTAGCATAGAGAGTGGAGAGTGGAGATCCAAAGATCACTCACTCCATTTATGAGGGTTTTCTAAACCTGTACTATTTAAAGTCACTGATTAAATAATCACACCAGCTCTTGCAAGCTCTTATTAAGTGAAGATTAACAACCTACTCCCAGATATTTCAGAAAAGCATTGCCTTTGCTGGCTTTGAGTGCTAATTTACCAAGAATAAACAACACAGTTTATCTCCCTGTTGCTTTTTCAAAAGCATTTTCCTGTAACATCAAGTTCACAATCACCAAAAAATGTTTACCTGGCTGACACCTCTGAGCCTTAGAATGACAGTGGAGGAAATATTCAGTGTGTCAAACACAAGCAAGCTTCTACCACAGGAAACCTTCCTTTACTTCCACATGACAGAAAGTATGAAATACACATTTATAAATCTCATTTGACTGGTAGAAATATAAAATGTATCTAAATTCACTAAGTTGCCAAGACTACAGAAATTGTAAAGATAATTATCCTACAACTTTTAATTACACAAATAGAGTATTTACATTTGTTTTTGCTTGCAAGAAAATAAACAACTATAGTCCAATTTGCTAAATTCTCATGATAGTGCTTTTTAAAGACAAACTGAGCTCAGACAACATAAACTTATTTTTCAGTATCATCCTGGGAGTGGAACAAGCCACTAGACAAGTAGTTTGTATTGCTTTCCTTTAATATCATGTCAGAAAAAACACCACAACCTGCTTGCCCCAAAAACAGCAGTAAGAAATGTCATTTGTCTTAATATGCTAAACTGTTCATCAAAATCCTTTGTAAAAAAAACTGGGCAAATGCAAAAATTACACCTTTATGCTCAGGTGACATTTTGTTTTCACGGATAACATCAAAGCCAGAGGAGCAGACACACATCCTGACTGCTTCAGGTGAAGTAGGAACTAAAAAAAGGGGGAAAAAATATAACTAGTATTTTAGTTAGACTTAGGACAACGAAATTATACTTTGCTGGGGAAACCTTCAAATAACAACTGCATGTGTTGTTACCATCTTGAAATCCACCTGAATGAACTTAGCAGATATGACTGGCCAAGGGATTCAGCTTCTTTGCAAATCCAGCTGCTTTCTTGGTAACTAAGTGCTAAGTTACAGCTAAAAATTTACAAAAATACTTCAAAGAGAGTCAATCAAGATTTCCAAACGGAATAGCCCAGGGAAATACTGAATGGATTTGTACTTAAATTGGGTTTTAGCTCCAGGTATCCAAATAGCAGTGTCGCTACACCGAGAAATCTGTCCTTGGGTTTTCAGTTTGTCTCTCTTTGCAGGGCAGAACATCACTCTAAGGGCACACAATGCAAGTGCTAACCCATGAGTATCTGCACTGACTTGAAACTCCTTCAGCTGTGCTGTGTTGTTATTTTCACTTTGGGGCGAGGAATTCTTTTCACTGATGTGAGTTTGTGCAGACTGTGTGATGGTTTTAATGATAGTTTCAGGCCAAGCTAGGTCTTCTTAACAGTCCAAATACTGAGAGCACCCTATTTAATGGAATTTTGATTTGCAAAAGTTTTCCCTATTAGAAACTATTACTTAGTGCTCACAAGTACAGTGCTCACAATCAAAAGAATCACAGAAAAGGCATCTGGAAAAACTTGAACAGTGGTTCATGCCCTGCTCAGGAACAGGGCACAGACTGGGGCTGTGTTCCATACAGCAACAAATACAGACACCTACAACAGAGGCATCAGCCAAATTAGCAAATCATTCCAACGACCTCATTGTTTCCATAACACAGGCATGATGTCAGCCTGGCTCTAGTGCTAAATCACTGACTAAGCTCACCCTTAGGGACCTACAGAGAGAGGCTCGACTATACCACACAAAGTTATAATTTCTGTAACTTCACTAAGGTGGACAAAAGAGGGGGAAAAAGCTTATGCTGGCATAAATGGTAAAGTGCCACTGGGCTACCAAATGCTGCCATTATAGTCCAACACAATCAGACTAAACAAAATACCCACCTCTCTTTGACAGCATTAACACAAGAAATATTCCTGTAGCATTGACTCAAGGCCATTGCCGAAGGGCCAGTAACTTCACAGGAGGGTTCAAAGTTGGAATGTCCATAAAAATGTGTTAGTCATTGTGACAAAGCCTTCTGCCACACCAAGGATTTTACTCAAAACAGATTATATTTAATAGCCAGCTTCTCAGAAATAATCATTCTTTCAACCAACTTTCTTTTCTTCACTTATATTACAAATTACTTCCCTCCAGCTGCACTCCTCAGCTAAGGATGAAACATGTTGTCAGTTTTACAGATGAGTAAACTAAATCACATGGCTAACAAGTTTGACTTGTTTCTTAAAGATACAGATTTAAATTTTAAAAATCCTCATCTGAAATAAGTTGAATTTTACTACTAAAGAACTAGGGGAGGTGAGGAAACAATTTTTTCCACATCTTTTTTCTTGATCAGCACAGTAGTGGCACAGTCAGTTCCAGGATGAAGTTTTCAGTTATTTTTTCTGTCTGAAACATGTTCTCTCTGGAGAACTCATCATCATACAGACAGATGAGAGCCACAGCCCTTTCCTGTGTGAGGTAGAGCATCCAAAGTGATCCAGGTCTCAAGATATTTGTCCAACACCCAGCCTGTCTCAGCACAAAGATTTTGCCATCTGAGCTCCCTCTGAGCATGCTGAAGAGAGAAATGTCATTCTCCTCAGCAGCCACATGAGGAATCTGAAGTGGAGAAAGTTTTTTAAAAAAAAAAAAAAAATTACAACCAAAACCTGGGCTACTGAAAATGAAAACAGAGACTATACTGCACTGTAGCTATGCTACTATTAGTCAGACTTAAGCAAAAAACATGCCATGGAAAGTTCTCTGGAAAACCAGTCCTGTCTTCCTGGTAGGAGAGAATATCAGGGAGGAGACCTAGGAGCTCAATAATTAAAGCTGAGCACAGGCTTTTGCTTAAGAAAGGAGTTTCAAAGCTAAGCTTTGAACACACTGCTTCACGTACCTCCAAACTTCAGGCACATTTCAAATGTATCCCTGCCAGTCTGAAACTGCCTTTTGGGAGTTCTGGTGCAGCCACAGCAGCACAAAGCTCGACACAGGCTACTTAGTCCTCAAACACAGGCCCAGCCTCAGGCTCCAGTAAAACCTGGCATGCATGGATGTAAGAGAAGTCACACAGATGTGAAGCAATTAACTCAAAGTACTTCTGAGAGTGGAACGTGCAGGGGAAAAAAATCCCCACCCAAAACAAACAAACAAACAAACAAACAAAAAAAGCCCACAAAAACACAAAAACAAAAACAAAACAAAACAAAACAAAAAAAAAAAAAAAAAAAAAAAAAAAAAANCACAAAAACCCAACCAAATGTGAATTTCACTGGGAAAAAAGAACCATTATCCTGATTATTCCTCCTATTCAATATGAGCAAGGCTGTTCACTCTTGAGCTGCAAATGTCCCAGAAGAAATATAACATCCCCGCTTTTGAAAAATTTAAATCTCAACCTAGAAATCAAATTGTACCTTTGTACAAAGCTATAAAACTTCTCTAATTTCAATGGAACTACAGCTGCTTTTCTTTAGAAATGAAAATAGTTCACTATAGTTTCTGTCCTTGGCAAATGCTGTCCTATGATTGCTTCAGAGGAGTTGCATGGTCTAAGTAGGCACTTCAACTTTTTTTTTCAGCCAAGATGACGGAAAATGACTACATTCATTTAGTTAGTGATTGGTTCTATTGCTAAAACTGACAGAACTCATTCTCTTTTCCTAAGCTCCTCTTATTTTAGAGCTAGAGGAAGCTGAGGTCGTTACAGCCCAACAGCTACAGGAATGTCACAGGTTGTCTGGGATCCCAGGAACACAGCAGTGGTCACTTCAGCTTGTTCATTCCCACAACAAAGCTTCTAACTCTTCATGTGACACAAGGTAATGCCTGATGGCTGTGTGAGTAATCCTATATATTCACAGTGCAAATAAATACACTTCATACTGTGCTGCATGTGGCAGGTACTAGGATTCCTCCTTTGCTGTTTGTGTGAAGCATAAAGCCAAAGTAAACCCATCCATTCTCTTCTGACAGAAGAATGAATAAACGGTTCTACCAAGGCAGATTAACTCAGTCTTTTCACCCAGGATGTCTTAAAAGAAGCTCTGTACTCTATAAGATGTGGGCTTTTTAACTCCAGAAGACTGTTGAGATATGAACAGTACATTTATTTATTACCAAAACCATTTCTTACCATGTCTTCCTGCATGAAGGCATTAATGTGCCATTTAAAATTCTTTTTTTTTTTTATTCAGAGGTCTTTTTGCTTTCTGTGGAACACAGGCAAACTTCATGTGATCGCAGTAAACTCGGTGTACAGGTAAGTGCTAATCCCCGAGTTCTGAAACATATATAAGAGCAAATGCTAATTAGAAAAAGGATTAAAACATAAGACAGTAATCACTTTCATGACTGTTGCATAGTTCAATATGGCTCGGAAATACCACAAACAAAGGAATTGTGCCTAAGGCAGCAGTCCACCTTTGCAAGTAAGACTAGCTGTCAACACTGGCAGCTACACCCACTGCTGGCAATTGAATATTCGTCAAGGGAGACCATGGAAAACTCCAGCAAATACCTAAACAAACTCTTAGGAAGGTGGAAACGATGCTGGCATTGGGCAAGGATAAAAACAGCAGGCAACAGTGAAACCAAATCACACTGAGTGGTTTTATCAGACAGGTGATTCTCAATGACAAGAGCAGGGTTTCTCATCTCTGAAAGCAAAGCTGAAAGGTAAGCTCCAAAAGCTTTGTGTGTGTGGGCACAAAATCTAAGCAAATTCTCATTTGATTAAGTTTTATATTCTTTGTAGAAAATAGAATTCAATTTAGAGAAAAAAAAGACAAAAGCAGCCAAGTCTCCATGATCATGTATTTCGCCTTGAATAAAGTAAATTAACAAATAATAAACAACAAACCACCGCAAACATAATCTGGATTTGATTCAGTTCTGGTTTGGGTAAATCACTCCTTCCCTGACCAAGTTTTCTAGCTTTACCATCCAGAATGAAGAATATGGAAGAAAACAATCTGTAACAGTACCTGGAATGGGCTCCTCTTTCACAGGGCAGTCATGATAAAAAGGAAAACAAAATATGCATTTCAGTGATGTTAGGCATGAAAATACCCCACTGAAATTTTGTGACTGTATAACTACAAAGCTCAGTTTTTAGAAATGAATTGTTCTTGACAGGAGGAGTTGGCAACAGAATTGCACTGACTCTCTGAGGCTGCTGGCACAGCCTGGCAGGCTTGGAGGGCACTGGGTGCTCATCCGGCTGCACTGCCCCAGCTGCAGTGCCACTGAAACAGCACCCTGCCAAAGCCAGATGCTTGGGCTGGGGAAGGTAAGGCACCATTTATTCAAATATTTAGAATAGAAAGTTAACATATCAAAGTAGAATCAGACAGGGATCCTTTCAACACCTTCCTGTGCCACACCTTAATTGTCTCAAGAGAGTAAATTATGCACCGTGTGGTTTATTTCCTTTCCTTCCCCACACCTAAGCTTCAGCTGAATGTGTTATTTCTTGCATCCTCACATATTAAGGCAGTCATAAGTGAGAGTAGTTATGCAAAATTAAAAAAAAAAAGAGAGAGGTAAACACACTACCAGTGCTCTTCCTTCTCTTCAGTGTGGACAAGAATGTAGTCTGACTGCCTGTTCATGCAAGCTGCAGCAGAGTAACTCAAAGGTTTTTTTATTTCTCTCTAGGTTTGAACATATCTTAGTCATATGTCTGGCAAAACACAAAACTTCGGGTACCAAATGACAAATACAATTTAATAATTACTGCAGAAAGCGTAACTCAATTAATTTTGTTGTTAAGATTGTAGATGTTGATGATGTGACAATAAAATAACAAAAATAGAATAAAAATAAAAATAATAAAATAAGCCAGAACTACTATCAATAAAGCAGAGTCAAATCAACTAGGAGATTCCAAACTGGGATTCATACACTCCACTGGGGTGGGGTAAAAAGTCTGGAAGAGAGAGAATCAGACTTAAATATGGGTGAAGTGTTCTTGTATGATTAGAAGAAATATTGCAGAGTATAGTGTCAGTGTGAGAAAACAGTTCAGCAGTTTAAAAGAAGCTCTATACAGTCCTTGTCACAGATACACTGAGAGAGAGAGGGGTGGCACTACTTGGAGTCTGGACTGGCAACCAGCAAAATGACCATTAAAACCCCCCGTTTACAGACAGTAACCACAGAACTCCCCTTTATGTCTCAGTTTTGCAAAAATACAGTTCTTTGATATGAAGATTTTGGAACTGAAGTGTGGAGCAAGCTTAGATTTGTTTTTCATCAAAGGTGTAAAATACTGAAAATTTAGAAGCCCATCAATGGCCCTGTTATAAAAACATGGGGGCTACAAGAACAGGCTTTAATGGTAACACAGAAGGCATCATAAAACCAGAGGGCTGGGTATCCTAGATGATGAATCAGATGATGCTGAGAATTTCAGTAACAGAGGTATAAAATAAAATCCAGTAATATACAGTGAAGGGTCATGTGGATCAATAAAAAATAATTATGCTGTGAGAAGATGTTTCTAAATTTGAAAAATGGTAACAAAGGAAGGATTTGAATGCAATTGTCATGAAGACTATTATAAACTGCCAGTATAACAGGACTGAAAAAGTAAAATGTGGTCTTCCATAAGTACCAGGAGAAGTATTTCTACTAAAAGAACAGCATCACTCACTAAGTGTTAACTTAATACCAGCAACTCATGTTCATAAAAAGATAGATTTATTATATAGGAAGTGCAAAGAAAAGCTACAGACTGACCCAGAGAGCAGGAAACACAGGACATGACAGAAGAGTAAAATAGCTTGGCTTGTTTAGAGTGATGAGATAAAGGCTTCAGGAGGTCAGAAAAGTTGTTTCTAAGATGCTCTAACAGAAACAGACACTGCACTTCACCATGTACACTGGTAGACTGTTCCAAAGCATCGGTTTGACCATCACTCTGCTGCGTAAATACCTGAGCAGTGTAAACACAGTTTATAACAAAGAGTGAATAGGAAGCATTGTTCTCATCCAATAATTTTCATGATACTCAAATTACAAAGACATACATGAGTAATAGCATGCTTAGCTAAAGAAATGAAGTCTTGGCAAAAGCATTGCAAGGGGGGTGACAGGAAGGGGCAGAGGTTGCCTTATTGAACTCTTCCTTCCCCTCTCAAGCAAGAAACAAATCCTCAACATATCACAACCTGACTTTTCAGAAAATCATCAACTAGGCCTTACTTTTGGTTTCTTTGCCAAAAATGATGCATTGTCATTATGGTTTAATGGGAAGGTTAATTTTCTGAACAAAACAATGAGCCCATTTCAACTTGGAAATAACACCAGGGATCAATGTCCGTCGCAAAAGTAAAATGTCAGGAACAGTGAATTCTTCATGACACTTGAGTGTCATTGAAGGAGAAAAGTGTAAAACCAGGGTAATTTTTTTTTAAGTCCTAGTGGTCAAACAGAAGCCAGGGCTGATGGATCATTACTTGCTCACAACTCACCACCTACACAGGACACACCAGCAATGTTTTCAACAAGATCCAAATTCTGTTGTCCAGACTGGCACTACCAGATAGATCTGAGAGAGCTCCCCGGCATCTGTCAAAAGCAGCAATAAAAAGAAATATACCGATGGGAAATAGGTGAAACTCCCAGAGTCATGAACCTTGTGGCCAAGACGAAAGCAAAGCTGCAAAGCAACCAATGACAACAGTATTACGGTTTGTAAAATGTAGCTTCATGCTCCCTTTTGCTTTTTATCATCCTTCCTGTACAGTTCCTTTTTACTTTTGTTGCTAATGAGACTTCTCCACTTGATGAAGTTAATCCTAAATCATCACATTTTGGTCATGCAATAAAGCTGAAGGAAGGCCTCCATGCCCTCTTTTAAGGGAGTTCTATTACTCTCTTAAAACTCTTTAAGGAAGACTTTATGATAGCATTTCTTTCAATGCTTAAGCCTTAAGAACAAGATTAGGTACCTGTGCTCTCTGATAAAAAAAGTTAACAAAGGATTTGTTACATCCTTGGTTTGTCTCACAAGCTCTTCTCGTAGCAGATGCCGACCCCTGCAGTCATAAATGCAACCCAACAACAGATGAGTGAATTGAGTTTCTTTTTAATGAAACAGAGGAAAGCATAATTTCACTGCATGTTGCAGGCTGGACAGTCATTGGAGGTGCAGCTTCATCACTTTTCAGGTAAATAATCTAGCCTTGAAATTAAATTTAAACTCTCCTTTTTACTAATCTTCTGCCCTAGTTACTCAAGCCAGTGATAACTTTTAATGTTCACAGTTCCGCAGTCTGGGTCCACTTAATCACTCACACAGCTCCTGTGTTTAAGGTAAAAAACCTTAAAGGTTTACCTGTAAGGATTCTCACTGACTGACAGAAACACTTATCCACAATCCATTTTACATCCATTAAGGAGTGCATGAAGGAGAAAGCGCAGCTTGATTACAAGCCACCTCTGTATTTTATTTCAACAATGAAAGCTGGCAGGTTGCAGGGGAACTGCTTGAGTTTACAGCCACCAGCTGGCAAACATTGGAGAAGGTGAAGTGCTAAATCATTCCACCTCCTCCTTACATCCTGGATGCCTGCCATAGCGAAAATAACTTTGGGAGCATTCCCCTTGTACAGAAGGAGCCAGCAAGATGTTTATGAGGTGGGATAATTCAGAGGGCAGGATAAACAAATAGAAATCAATAAAAATAAAAAAAACTATTTTCCCCAGCCCAAACCAATTCCTTGATCTGCTTCACCATGTAGCTACATGAACAGTCCCGTCACACAAAAGAAGACACAGAGCTTCAGCTTGTGTAAACAGTGCTGCACCTGAACATCAAGAAAGAAATAAAAACACAACTGAACAACAAGTTGAAAAATAAGGAATAGGGGAAAAAAAGTATTATCGAAAACTGGGGAAAATTTGCTCTGTGCAAGGGACTGCCATAAGCTCACTACAGGGATTGAGTCAAAATAGTGTTTGAAGGCATGCTTGCCCAAAAACGAATTTAATTTTAATAGAGCAGCTACAAATAGAAAAGCACATGAGACTGCAAACAAACTGCTGAGGTAATGAGCTTGAAGATGTTCCCTCACATTTTAACTACAGTAAGGAAATTCCTCAATGACACCTGGCATCCAGGAAGGGTGTCTAGTCCATAAAAATAAATTTGTTAGAACTCTGTTGCTTTTTTTCACATCAGCTATGAAGTGCTATCGACCTGGTCTAATTGCTATTAGTTGCAGAAGTTAAATGGAGGAGCCAAAGGACACGTGAGAATCTCCAAACATGGCTCCAAGATTTTGTTTTAGATAAAACACACTACAAAAGAGTCAATACTCGATACTTTTAAAGTCACATACAGACATATTCCTCAGAGGTCTGCCCAATAAAGTGTTAGCACCTCAGGTTAAAGAAAGATTTGTGTCAAAAAAGCATGCTAAGCACAGGTGATGGAATGAGGTTCATTCCTGATTATCTTCACTAGTTTTTCCTTAAATGCACAGTTCAGAAATTATTTCAGCAGAGAAATAGTTAGAAATAGCATTTTCAGAAAACTGAACAAGATACTTGGGAATTAAATCCACAAAAGGAATAAAGCAGCTGCTCTGCCTTTGGCTCTCAGTTTTGCCTGATACCCATCACACCTCCTTGTCAGAGAAGACAATTCAAAGAAAAGCTGTGCTGTATTCAAACAATAATTACAGCAATGGCTACCACAAAAGAAGCACAATTCCTATCTGGAATTCCTTCTATTAGTCTGGAACACACTAACAAAAGTGAGACTTGCAATACCTTTGAAAAAGGTTAAACACCCAAGAGGAATTTGTTTGCAGGAAACCATGACTTGCAGCTGAAAGCAGTGTCCCCCAGGTCAGTATTGGGGTCAGTACTGTTCAACATCTTTGTCAGTGATGTGTACAACAGGATCAAGTGCACCCTCTGCAAATTTGTTGGCGACTTCAAGCTGTGTGGTGCAGTTGACACCCTGGAGTGAAGCGACACCATCCAGAGGGACCTTGACATGCTTGAGGGTGGGCCAAGGCAAACCTCATGGAGCCCAACAAAGCCAAGTGCCAGGTCCTACACCTGGGTCGTGGCAATCCCAGGAACACCAACAGGCTGGGCAGAGAAGTGATTGAGTGCAGACCTGCAGAGAAAGACTTGGGGGTGATGACTGATAAAAAACTCAGCATGAGCTGGCAGTGAGCCCTCACAGCCCAGAAAGCAAAGGAAATCCTGGGCTGCATCCAAAGGAGCATGGCCAACAGGTCAAAGGAGGTGATTCTTTCCCTCTGCTCTGGAGAGACCTCCATGAGCACCTGGAGTGCTGCTTATAGTTCTGGTGTCCCCAGCATCAGGACACAGAACTGTTGGAGCAAGTCCAGATGAGGGTCACAAGGCTGATGAGGACTGGAGCACCTGCCCTGTGAGGACAGGCTGAGAAAACTGGGGCTGCTCAGCCTGGAGAAGATTGAGTGGAGAGCTCAGAGTAACCTCCCAGTATCTGAAGGGAGCCAATACGGAAGCGGGAGGACTCCTCATCAGGAACTGTAGTGGTGGGACAAGAGGTACCGGATAAAAACTGAAAGGGGGAAAATTGAGGTAACATGTTAGAACAAATTTTTTACTGCGGTGATCTTGAGACACCAGAATAGGCTTCTCAGAGAGGTTGCGGATGCCCCATTACGGGCAGTATTCAAAGCCGGGCGGGGTAAAGTCCTGAGCATACCCTTGACGTAGGGGATGTCCCCCGGCAGGCAGCGGGTCTGGCACCCACAGCCTCCAGGGTAACCCCGGACCGCTCCCGACCGCGGGACTGCGCGCGCACCCCTCACACCGCGCGCGCCCTAACGGCTGCCAGGCCCCGCCCCGCGCACGCGCCGCAGCTCCTCCTCCCAGCCCGCCCGCGAGGGCCGCTCGCGCCGCTGCGTGACGCGGTTGCGTCAGACGCAGCCTCGTCCCGGGGCGGGGCGGGGCCGGGGGGTAACGGCGCGACTTTTCAAAATGTCGGCGGGGG
>VXBU01009026.1:147268-170537 GCA_013400315.1 Bombycilla garrulus
GGGGTGGCTGTGCGGCCCGGCCGGGCCCCGCCGCCGGGCCCCGGAGAGCTCCCCCCAGGTACCCCAGGGCCGCTTCGGGGTTTGCCCCCATCTTCGGGCTGTGTGGGCTCCCCACCTCTGGTGGGAGGGTCCGCGTCGGGAGCGGCGCTGCGAAGCCTGACTGCCAAAGCGCCTGGCTAACCAGGCTGGTTTGTTCGTCTTGCAGGATTTCAAGGTGGGGAACCTCCTGGGGAAGGGCTCCTTCGCAGGAGTCTACAGAGCAGTATCCCTGAAAACCGGCCTGGAAGTGGCCATCAAAATGGTAAGGCAGCCGGCCAAGGAAGTACCCGTCTCCCTGGAGACCAAATGCAAAGTTGCAAGAGGTCGGGGGTATGCAGTTGGGCGCTGATATTGGAGTTGAATGTTTGTGTATAACGGACATTAAGATTGTGAAAGATGCACCTCAACCAAACAGACTTGGTCATTAATAGAAATGCTTTTTTAGCGTTGACTAGATTTAGCCTGTCTGCATAGCGGAATCTGATTTAGGTTTCTCTGCTTAAGTATTTCAGAAAAAAATTAGCAACTGTTAGTATTGATAATGTTAACACTTGACTGCTTTCAGTTGTAGTGTTCCTCCAATTATCTATTATACTTGTTCATGAAAACAGAATGTTAAGTTAAACTCTGTGAAAATTTGCTTAAAAATTGTCAGGCAAATACGCACTGAACATCTAAGTTATGCTGTAATCCACTTACAGATAGACAAAAAAGCCATGCACAAAGTTGGAATGGTACAGAGGGTTCAGAATGAGGTGAAAATACATTGTCAGCTGAAGCATCCGTCCATACTCGAGGTAAGCACCATGGGGTTTGTAGAGAGGGCTGTAGATGCAATTTGCTGGATAGTCTACAAAATGGAATTTCATTTTTTCCTTGTTTTATGTTCCAGCTTTATAACTATTTTGAAGATAGCAACTATGTATACTTGATACTTGAGATATGTCACAATGGTGAAATGAGCAGATACATAAAGAACAGAAAGAAACCCTTTTCAGAAGATGAAGGTGAGATTTTATTTGGTCTCTGGAACCCTCTGCATTAATTTTTTGGCTCACTCAATAAATATTTAATTCTAGAGGAGGGGTATTTAAAGCTGTCATCACAGTTTCTGTACCTTAAAATCTTGTGTAAGTGATAATCTAGAGATTAATTATTATTGTGCATATATTCACTTATATTTCTAAATACATTTGCTTCTGTTTGTGCTATTTGGAGTATAAAAAGATGATGATCTTAGAAGGCAGAGAGATAGAAGGTAGATCTTACCTTTGTATTTAGAATTGTGTTGAAATATGGGTCAAGACTGGGAAGAGGAAACCAGGCAACTTCTGCCTCTACTGCTTCCAGACTCACCTCACTGCTCACCTCTTGCTCAGTTCTTCCAGCTTACCAGTTTTTCTATCTATCTCTCCATGATACCGTTATAGATAGGGATTTTTTGGGACTCAGGCCACAGGACTAGATTAATGGGGTACTGCTATACAGGCATCATTAGTTTAACTTGTATCCATTTCCAAAAGTGATGAGCAACTTAGCTTTAATTCTTAAGAACCTAATTTTCGAAAGTTTGGGCCAATTGAAAATATTTCCAATCCTGTTTCCTGTGTCACATAAGTTTTCATGAACTTAGAACAAAGTTGTGCCATTTTGTTTAAAGTAGAAAGCAGAAAGTCAATTCCAGTTTCACTAGTCTGGCACCTAAAGAGATTTGTAACGTTCTTTTTATTAAACATAAAGAAAAATAGAAACAAGACGAACAGGAGGCTTAAAGCTGAGTTACCTTCAGAGCTATGATTTCAAATATAAGACTGCAACATCTGGTTTTGTTTTGACAGCGCGACACTTCTTGCACCAGATTATCACGGGTATGCTGTACCTCCATTCCCATGGAATATTGCACCGGGACCTCACCCTCTCCAATATCTTACTCACCAATAACATGAATGTCAAGATCGCTGACTTTGGGCTGGCGACCCAGCTGAAGATGCCTCACGAGAAGCATTACACCATGTGTGGAACTCCGAATTACATCTCTCCGGAGATAGCCACGAGGAGCCCACACGGGCTGGAGTCTGACGTGTGGTCCCTGGGCTGTATGTTCTACACTCTTCTCATTGGAAAGCCGCCTTTCGACACGGACACAGTCAGGAACACGCTGAATAAAGTGGTGCTGGCAGATTATGAAATGCCAGCCTTCTTGTCCAGAGAGGCGCAGGACCTCATTCACAGGTTACTGCGCAAAAACCCGGCAGATCGCTTGAGTCTTTCCTCGGTGTTGGATCATCCTTTTATGGCCAGGGGGAGTTCTGCACGGAGCAGAGATTTGGGAACCTCAGAAGATTCCATGGACAGTGGAAATGCCACCATCTCTACAACCTTCACGGGCTCTTCCAGCATCAGTACCAGCGGTTGCTTGAAGGAAAAGAAGAAGCTATTAGTTGGACAGCCACTCCCAAATAAAATGACTTTTTTTCCTGCGAACAAGAATTCCAGTAGTAATTCATCGGGAGATGGAAGCAGTTCTTTTGGAGAGTGGGGAATTCAGGGAAAGGAAATTGGCCTAAGTGGCAGGGGAAGAGCAATGCAGCCTGGTGAGGAGAGGCCCCATTCCCGCTACCTCCGAAGGGCCCACTCCTCAGACAGGTCTGGCACATCCCACAGCCACACTCAAGGCATATCCAACATCGTGGATCGATGTCACTCTTTGGAAGTGCTTTCCAAACCTAAAATAGGAACAAGGGAAAACACAGAATACTTTTCAGCTGCCAGCAGCTATACTGATATAGGAGAAATATTTAAGAAGACTTCTAGTACTTCTGGTTCTTTTGAAGAGCAGATATCTCCTCCTGTAAAAGATCAACCACAGTAAGAATCGGTTTTTTATATAGATGAAATTTAGAGCTCCGTTATTTTCTTCTTTCCACTTGCAGCAAGTTGAGTATTTCTTTCCCCACAGTAATTGTGGTAGAGAGCCTTGCTAGTTGTTCTTTGTAGAAGAGACAGATGAGGGGAGAAGGCATTCAAAGTGCAATTACCAATATCTTTACTTGCTAATCTCTTGAGGTGATTTGTTTTTCTTATGCTTAGAGAGGATAAAATTAATGTTTAATAAAGATTAGGCAATAGATTATAAAGGTGGTGCACTGTAAAGGAAAGTGCCAGTCATAGGTAATTATTTGAAATTTTTTTCTGTACTTATTTGTAGCTTCTTTATGAAAATCCTGGCTTCATTCTATAGACTTTCAATGAGCAGAATATCAAAAGAATAATTTTCTGTTTTAATATAAGGACTTCCATATCTTAGTTCCTACATTTCTCTCCACATTAAGAACTGGCATAATTTCCTATATGTTCTCTTTGCAAATCAGTTCAAGGAAAAGAAAAACAAGCACTTTTCCCTTTAAAAAAGTAAACAGAGTAAGAAGCTTTTATTGACTGTTCTCAAGTGTTTGACATAAGCAAAGTTCAGCGGACACGTGCATTTTTCTAGTTTGAGAAATGTTTGATGAAACAAAAATTTATGTAGAGGTTACTGTAATGCTTAATTTTATTCTCCATGACCTTCATAAAGCCATGCTGAATGTAAACATGAGAGAATATTAATGTGAGTGTGGGGATTACTTAATGGTTACAGCTTTTTTTACACAGTTGATTATAGGAAAGCTTCTTACACCTGTGGTCAACTTGCACAGCGATCTTAAATGTGAGGTCCTAAGACTTGAATTTGGGGGTTTATATTATGTGGTTTTGGGGTGGTTTTGGTGATAAGCGAGCCCTTGCCAATGGTGAAGTAGTCATCATTTTCACAAGAAGGTGCAGACAGGTTCAGGCTATGGAGATAAAAAACCTCACAAGAGCTTGGTGTGGATTTACAACAGATCAGTGGCTCTGCAGTAACTGGTTTTGTGTGTATTCTTTATCCTTCAACACGTGGATTATATCTTGCGTTCACCTGTGGCTACCTAAATCATCATCTAAAAAGCTGGTAAAAGTCTTTATAATTTTTGGGATTGACTGTATTTTACATAAAGTCAAATTATTTTGGGTGGTAGGATTGGCATCTTTCAGCTGCATGTTTGTTATGGTGAGTGAGATACATGGGGGTCGAGGGTGTCGTGTCATCGCTGTCTTCTTCAAGGCTGTGAATTAAGAGCTGGATGTAAGAACAGCTACTGCTGGCAGCATTATCATAACTTTTCATTCAATTTGCAAACTGTTTTATTTTCCTATTCTTTACCCCATGAAAAAGAAACGTGTTCTATGCTGCCTAGAACTAGAATGCCACTTGCATTTCCTAAATGTTCTAAGTGTTGTGGTTTCTGCAGCTGCAGCATTATAACTTCTGTTGTGCAAGTGTCTTTGATGCAGTCTTGATTATGTGTGTAACTTTTATTTTGTAGCTCAAATTATCTGTGCCCAGTGAAGCCCCAGGTTGGTTTGTTAGAGCAAAAGTCCCAGGCTGAGACGATGCAGCAGTGGCTTGGAAGCATGCAAACAAATGGTGTGTTACTCATCACTTGTGTATTTTTGCACTCAAGTTAGTGACTTATAATAGTTTCAGTGGTCTTTTCTGGGTTTTTTTTATTTCTTTGTTCATTGAATTTGAATACATTGTTTCTTAAAACAAGCTTGTTATTTTCTACTACTGTTTTTAGGGGAAAAAAAAAAAAAAGAAGGAAAAAACCCAAAGAGGAAACTAGAATTTTAGACCTGGACATAATTCCTCAGTTGTGTAAATGTGTCAGTGTAAATATGATAAAAAATTAGCAGGTGACTTGAAAGCCCTGTTAATTTAGTTGTGCAAATACAACTAAATAAGAGAAGATGGGACCTCAGTGAATGAGAAAGATAATAAGGCTGCAGAAGGATGGGTGGAGGAAAGGACAAAGACACAGAAGGGAAGGAGGTGTTCTTTGTTGTGCATCATATTACATCATTTGCAAATAATGTAATTCAATCATAAGAATAAACCATAAATCCGTTCTGCCCTTCCTTGGTTTGATATTACTGGACTCCTTCCCTTCCTGTCTAGAAGGAACTGGAATCAGAGGACATATGGTCTGAATAATCCTATTTAATTTTTGGTCCCTTCTCAACTGTTCAGCCACACAGCAGAAGGAGCACAATAGTGATGTGGGTGAGGTGAAAGTTGATCAAGGGCTTAACTATAAAAATTAGGGAAGAAGTTATAGGAAGGTTAAATATAAAAACAGGTCTTTAAAAGAAATAAATACAAGGATTTAAAAAATAAAACAAGGGATTTGGAGTACGCATTTAACGTTTTGAGTACTAAAAACTCTGGGAGATGGTAAAACACTCATTAGGTAAACTGGAACTCATGAAATTTGCTACTAGTGTTTATCTGAATGGTAAATAAGCTGGTTTTCAACAGATTAAACTAATTCTTGTGTAAGAATCTTTGAAGTCTTAGTATTTTGTTTATAAATTATTCTTAGCAAATTATTTGATGTATAAAAACTGAAGACCATCATAACTGAAATATAGGAACATCTTACTTTAAGTAGCACTGAAATTTTGCTAGCACTGGTATTGATGGTACTAAAAGGCCTGTTGATTTGAGCTGAAGATTAAAGAAATCCCGTTTTTCCCTTAGTTAATCCTTCTAAGACAATCCCTTGAAGAGCTTTTAAAGCTATACTAGAATTTTTTTTTCTTCTGGCTATGACTCTTTGAATCTCCAGTGTTCCCCTTGTGATGCTTTCAGTTCCTCTGAGACCACCTGCAGACCTGACTGGCAAGAGTAATGCACATGGAGGTTTTCGGTACCATCTGGATGTGCAGCAGGATGCACCAAGAAATGCATGGAACACCTTAAAAGATATAAGGAATCACGATGCATGTGGTGACTGTCCACATTCTTTAAACCAGAGAAACCCAAAGAAATGCATCCCTGGAGTTCTCTGCAAAAATGAGACAATTCAGCCATCTCCTACATGTGGCCTTTGGTCAACTCCAGAAGAAAACCAAACTTGGGGCCAAGAACCGTCAGCACACCAGAAACCTACACTGCGAAGTGTTGTGTCCCCTCTCACTGCTCACAGGCTGAAACCCATCAGGCAAAAAACCAAAAATGCAGTGGTAAGTATCAGTTCTAAAAATGGGAACAATTGAAGTGCTTAATACAGTGTGACTGTCTCTTAAAAATCACTTGGTAAAATATAAATGTATGTTTTTAGGAAACTTAATCTAGAATAATTTCAAGTCATATTAATAAGAGGCATCCTAGTTTTTGTATAGAGAATACTTAAAGCATAATAGGGCAAATCTGTCTGTGTTGGATTGGTCACTTAAGAAGCCTCACCCTCAGTTACCAGGCTGATACCCTTCAGTCATCTTGAAGTGCTCTGTTTTTAAAAAAATAGCACTAATAAGAAAAGTTACTGTAAGAAGCATTTAATGGTTTGAAGTGCATTTAAGGAAAAAGGAAAGCATTTATTAAAGCATTTGTGGAAAAAAGGGGTATCACCTTTTGTAGAAATTAAAGGTCTTTTTGTTTAATATCTTTTAGGTGAGCATTCTAGATACTGGGGAAGTGTGTATGGAGTTTCTGAAAGAACACCGCTCACAGGAACTTGTGAAAGAAGTTCTCAGAATATCTTGTGATGGAAATGTGGTGAGTATATTTTTTATTTCTTCACTGTTGTATAAAGTGCTTAGAGTTCATTCAGAGCTGTTTTTTTCTTTTTAAGTGATTATTTCTTTTGAAATCCAGTGTTTGTTATAGGCACACTTGTAAATTTTGTCCCTTCTTAATAAAGCAATATAAATATAGGGAGCAAGCAATTATTTCACAGAAAAATTGGATTTGATTTTTGGAATAGGTGAAGTATTGGTGAAAAAGTGCTGCTGCTAAGTAATTACTTAGAGGAATAGAGCTTTCATGGTAAATCTTAATAATTAATTGAAATGTGATTTCTTTCCATGCCTGTTAAAAGTGCAGAGCGCTGTCGTAAGCTGCAACTACACACAATTTTTCATCCCTCTTTGTAGATTGCAATTTATCATCCAAATGAAGGAAGAGGTTTCCTTCTTGATGACAGACCTCCTGCTCCACCTGAAGACATCTGCACATATAATTTTGACAACTTGCCAGGTAAACTGAAATTTATTTTTAAATTATGATTAATGTGATATTTTAAGTGAATCTTGTGACTTCATATCTTTTATTTATTACTTTTCAGGTAACTCTAAAGTAAACTCCTTTGAGAATTAGATTCAAACTACAGTTTAACTGGAAAATGTTTTGAAACTTCACAAGGAAGCGTAACCCACAAGTATTGACTCCTTCTATATGGAAGCTTTAAGGAGTCTCCCCTTTATGATGTAGTGTGCTAAAATTAAAGCTTTTGTAATCTTTTCCTCATTCATACTGGAAGCTGTTGGTGGAAATAAGTCAGTTTCGTTAAACATACCTGTCAAGTACTTAAATATTACACACAACCTTCAGCTATCAAATACATAATTGAAATTATTTCTCTTCAAGTGGTGCACAGTGTTTAATCTGCTAAATTCTAAATTTTTAAAAACTTTCCTTTTTAGAAAAGTACTGGAAAAAATACCAGTATGCAGCTAAGTTTGTGCAGTTGGTGAGGACAAAAACCCCTAAAGTGACGTTTTATACAAGATATGCCAAGTGCATGTTGATGGAAAATTCACCCCCTGCAGATGTTGAAATTTGTTTTTATGATGGTATGTATTCCTTTTTGCAGTTATGCAAATAGGTAAATCATAATTTTAGGGCTGCACTAACACTAAATGACATCAACTCTAGTTTGCAGAAAATAGTGCACTATAAGCAGTTTTTTGGACACTCTGCCTTAATTCTAGCACTTATCGATTAGTTGCTTCTTTAATTCCTTACTGATATCTTCTTCAGGAAGTACATGTTGCAAAAGTGTTATTTAAATTATACTTTGGTTTTATTCATGAGCTCTTCTTTACATGTACCTGTGATAGTTAACCTGCTTAGTAAGAGGCATGTCCCTGCTCCCAGCCTGCCATGGTTAACTGTTACTTTGTACAGCTCACACTGAAAGGGTTCACATGTTTCTTGCAGGAGCAAAGATCCACAAGACAGCTGGTATAACTCGTGTGATTGAAAAGTCAGGGAAATCCTTCACTTTGAAAGGAGAAAGTGAAGCAGGGTTGAAGAAGGAAATCCAGGCTTATATGGATCATGCAAATGAGGTAAGGTGTTTTACACAGACCTTTTCCAATACAAAGCAACTTCCTGAAAATTCACCTTCCCTTTCACAAATGCACTTCCTGTGTTGCTTTCCATGTTTTTCATTACACTATTAAGGAGGGAGGATGGTGTCTTTTGAAAGAGCAAATATCAGAGCAGAGGTAATGGTTACAATCCCTCACAAGCAAGACTAGGAGGAAGTTCTTACTAGTGTGTAAAGCAGGTTTGTGTCTGATGAAAGGATTTAGCTCAACAGAGGAAGCTGCTTTATACAACTTGAAAAATTCAGTACTGTTGAAATTTCCTTCTGTGGGCTCACTTGCCACACTAAATATGTATGAAATAGCTATACAATTCTCAATTTAAAACTTTAATAAGCTCTTCATTTCAGGGACATCGTATATGCCTTGCACTGGAATGTGCTGTTTTGGAAGAAGAGAAAAGAAGTGGAAGTGCTCCATTTTTTCCAATAATTGTTGGAAGGTAATATCTTTCAGTTCAAAATACCAATATATTTGAATATTTATATATTTATTGAATATTTATCAAATACTTATGTATTTGAACTGGAAAACAGTTCTGCAGAATACTCCTGCCATCAGGTGCATGGATGGTCCATGGTAAAATGAAGGAAGAGCTGTGTCTCCTCATTTGTTTCTTTAATCCCTTTTGGACAGACCTTTTCCCTATTTTTCTCTTTATTTTTCCAGAAAACCTGGTAATACTGAATCACCACAGGCTGTAGCACCTCCACTCTTGGATAAGACAAACTATTCAAAAGAAATTGTAGCACTGGATAGAAATCAAGCTGCCAGTTCTACTCCAGTTCAGACTCCAAATTGTGCTCCTGTAAGTACGCAAGGATGTACCATGGAGACCAGTCTCCCATATTGCTATTTTACTTGAATTAATGCAATTACATTTGTATGGGCATAGGCTTTTGTTAGTCATTTCTGAGCATACTGACAAGAAATATTAACTTTGATTTCAACTAACTTTTGATATCTGGATTTAAGAGCATCTGAAAAATCAGAACACTCCAAAACTTTACCACAAGTGCCTCCTGGTAACAGAGTTTGAGAATTGCTTACTCGTGTTTGACAGCTCTGATGTGCCCTTGGTGCTGTATGGTTATTGGTCACAAAGGGCATTGGCACTTGTTGTTGTTTTTCTGAAATAATCAAGTGTTAGTGTGTATATTAAAATGGTGAGTGAAAATAAATGTGTAGCCAATAAGGCTTCATGAGCACTTTCATCTGATTTGTTTAAAAGGCCCACCAAGCTTTAGTTCCTGATAAAACTTCCTCAGCTAACTGATGCTGGGGTCTTGGCACACTGAATTTGTATTGTGAGCTTCGTTGAATATACATCAATGTACATTTGTTAGATCTGCATCTGTTTGATTGTGTAGTTTGTGTCCTAGTACAGAATCTGACCATTTCCACGTGACTGAAGTGAATTGACAACAAAAAGTTGTGTCCCTGTGGGGTTTTTATGCTGTAATGCTGTTAAATGAAGCATAGAGGCTAAATCTGTCTGTAATACATGAACAGGTGGCAATTGACCACTACAGCTCATCAGGAGGATTAATGCCCAGGCTGTTAATTCTGTGCTTCTCTGGGTTTTAGGTGGTGTCCTGTGAAAAGCCTATGTTTCTGACTAACACTGTTGAAAAGACGTGCTCCTCTGTTCATCAAACGGAATGCAGTCCAAATTCAGCCCAACTTGTCAAATCTGTTTTTGTAAAAAATGTTGGTTGGGCTTCTCAGGTGAGAAATTAATAAAGGAAGCATGTCTATTCTTTTTTTCCTACTAATTTGAGATACATATTTCTAAGTCATTAACTTTGCATTAACTTTAAATTGTATTTGTGAGGAATCGTTCAGTTTTGCATTACAGTTTTCTGGGAGTCTGCCCTGTCCCGAGCGGTCCCAGATGTGTAAAAAGTCATTTTTTTCCAACCTGCCTGCTGAAGAATCAGTCTGAAGTCTTCGGCTGTTGTTCTCAACAGCCTCTTCAGCTGTTTATTCTTATCTAATACAGTTTTTCTCTGCACTGGTGCGAGCCGCTCAGCAAGACATTTTGAGATACACTGCCCGCCCACAAGCCAGAGTTGTCTTTTTATACTATTAACTACGTAAACTTTATTTACTATTCTTTTCCAATACTTATCACCTATGTAAGACAGTGACCTTCTACTCTAAACCAATCCAGATGTGCCACCATCACCAAGAAGATGGAGGCTAGGAAGAAGAACAAAGAAGGGCAGGTCAACACCCTGTTCCTTCCATCTTGTCCCTTAGACCCCGATATACAGAATTTCAGACCCCCCTGTACAAGACCCCAAACTTTTTCCTTTTACTCTATAATTACTACCATTACACTGCTTAAACTTTTGTGACTTGCAGTTCTTCATATAAAGTTGGTAACTTGTTCCATGGGTCAAAATCAAAACCACAGGCACTCTCGGCTGCAAGCCAGGGTCTCGGACCCCCCTGCCAGGGCTGAAATGCCATTGGAACCTCCTGGGTTCCGACACAGTTTAAGTCTAAAATTGTATGCTGAAAGATATTTTTAAATAAGTATCTTAGATAAAAACTATGGTTAAATACATAAGTAGAAGAAACCAAAATAATAGTTCAGTATCTCAGTAATCAGTTTTCCTGTGGCTATTATTGCCTATTTCAGTGTCCTTTGCCTTTTAAATTTGACTCTAGTAAAAAGCTGAAACTGTTTTAACTTCTATGTTCACTAATATAGATGCAAAGGTGTCATGACAGAGTTTTTAATAGGTATGTACCAGATCTGTACAAGAGAAATGCACCAGCTTCTGCAACAGGAAAAGCTGTTTCCTTGCAAAGCCATTTTCCCCTCTGCTTTTCTGTTGCATAAGCTTTAGGTTTAAAACTATGGCAATCTTGGCAATCTAGACAAAGTAAGCTTCCTGTCCCAACAGAAAAAGTTCTCTTGATATACATCAACTATAAAATTGTGTATAGCCGTGAACTCTCACAAACTGGCCTCTTTTTAGTGTTTGGCCCTTCATAGAATTAATTTAGGTGTGGTTAAGCTGAAGGTAATTCTTCATTTATCTGACATTGACAAGGATAACTAAAGCCAAACATCTGAATGAAACCTGAGGAAGTCAGCATGAGACTACTTCCTCCAAAGTAATATTCATGCAATCTGTATCTTTAAAAGAGTGACCAAAATACCTAAGTCTCTTCAGCAATTTTGAAAAGCTTTCAGCTTCCAGTATTAGATAAGTTCTAGGTTTGTAGTTTTGTATTTCATATGCTCAAACCCCAATGTAACTTGTCTCATCAGCTGACCACTGGAGCAGTATGGGTTCAGTTCAATGATGGATCCCAGCTGGTAGCCCAAGCAGGTGTCTCTTCCATCACTTACACTTCTCCAGATGGCCAGACAACCAGGTGAGTCTGCTCCTGCCATAAAAACATCCAGGTAACTCAGTACAAGGTACTCAGCACATCAGGTAACTTCATGGGTGCTATTGCTTTTGGTTTGTAAATTTTAAACCTTAGTGTTGCTATCACTGCACAGCTGTTAGCTTATGTAAGCTTATTAAATAAAGAGAAGTACCCATAGTTGACTGAACTCTGGAAAACAAATGAATGAAAACAAGCTGGGAATTCATCTACTTGGTCTCCAGTGTACAGCAACTATTCATTCATAGTATTAAAAACAGGGAGATTGAGGAAAGTAGTGTTTTGAAATAACTATATTGTCATGAAATAAACCAAATTCTTTAAGCATCTCAATTTTTCCATGCTGCTTCGCCACTCTAGGTATGGAGAAGATGATAAGTTGCCAGAATACATCAAAGAGAAGCTGCACTGTCTGTCTTCTATTCTTGTAATGTTTACCAATCCAGCTGCTCTTCACTGATTAAAGGAAACCGGGTGTCATGGCACGAAAGCTTAATAAACTCCTCACTGACTTCCCAGTGAAGTGACCGATCTTACTCAGCTTATGCAGAGATTCTTCCAAAATCTGGTAAAAAGTTAGGAAGGGGAGGGTTACTCTCTTTATGTGTAGCAAATTGTGTGTTAAATATCATACAAAACATACTTTTCATTAAAGTGATGGATAAACTTGCTCAAGCAAAACTTTGAGAAACTTACTTCTTGACTGCCTTACATCTTCGGAAATAATCTGAATCTGCTGTATTTTTTCTTACTCCACTGCTTACTCAGTGCCAACAATCAAGGAAAATGCATCTGTGCTGTTCAAGTATTTGTATTTGTAAATAATTTATATTTTTATGTCTTACAAGTAATATATGTAAATATGTATATGTTTTATAACTCTGTTTTTATTTTTTGTAGCAGCAGCTTAAAACTTCCCTGCACAAGCATGTTATACAAAAAAAAAAATAAATGCAGTGGTAATTGTCTGGGTCTATTTGTTTCATGGTGAAGTAATAGTTAAAGGAGAAGAGTTAATAACTTTAGGAGGTTTTACCTTGTTTTACACATTGAGTAATACTTACAGCAACTGAAGTAGCATTAACAGTAGCTTTTCTCCTAAGCATTTGGCTTCAAGTGCGCTAACACTCTTGATGGTGCTTGTATCTGTACTTAAATATGACTTTCTTATCAGGCAGGAGAAAATCTTAAATGGAGTGGGATCCAAAACGGTGTTGGAGGGGGGATGATGAAGTTTCAGAGGAGCTGGTGCTGGTTGTGTGCAAGCACAGCTCAGCTGATCTGATTCAAGTCAGTTCTCTTTGTTCAGCTACTGTTTAAAAGACAAACTTCAGTTGCTTTGTTATGTCCAAATCAAGGAAATAGTTTACTAATAAAGAATTTAGCAGTAGGAACATCAAGAACGATATACAAGTAGCACTTATTATGAATTAGCTTATAAAAGTGAAGTTATTTTTATCACAACATTTTGTGATTCTGTAGCAGGAAAGCACATAAGAATAGAACTTCTGTATCCTCTTCAGTCAGTATTGAAAAAAAAATCATCTTTTAAGTCAGTAGTCTCTTAGTGTTTGAACAATTGAGTACATAGGAATACATAATTACATTTATTAAATTCAGGTAGTAGAGACATTAGACAGCAGCCATAACTCTCACACTGGAGTTACTCCCGAAGTTTTTCTCCCAGTACCATTAAAACAGCTAAACAAACCTGTACAGATGATCTTAGGCCCCATTATGAAGGAAAATTACAGTCTCACTTTTTAAAATAAAGTCTGAATGAATAAAACAGTGTAAATTCCTGTTTCTAGTAACCTAATATCAGAAAAATAGAAGTATGCAGGTAATAGTGAATGCCCAGGAGACAGTTTTCTCCTTTCACTCAATTCACCACCACTGCTCAGCACAGTGCATTCATTCTCCCCAAGCACAAAAGCGTAAGCTATCATGCTTAGACTTTTTTTTTTTTTTGTAGTTAAGAAAAGCTGTGCATATTTCAATGCTGCAGTTTATCCTTCCTGCTACAAAAAGGCATTCAGCAAAACAGTAGAGGGAAAATTGCACATTTGGTTCACCACAGTTCAAGTAACAGCTGCTGAAACTGATTTTCAACGGCTCCTGGTCAACTTAAAGACCCAAATCCCATATCAACTACCTGTGTGGAGGGCACCTACCTTCCTCTATGCTTCTGTCACCTGTCATTTGGAATCCTGGAGGAGGTGTAATGAGTTCCAGAACAGATGGTCTGTATTAACCAGTGCTTACAAGCCAACAAACCCAACATCAGAAAGGTTTGCTCAAGTAGTGGTGTCTCCATACAAAGTGCATGCAGCTCAACTAATCTTGTAGTTACAAAAGAGTTACTAATCCTGATTCACAGAATCAAGATAATATTTCTTTTACTTCTTTCTGGAAAGGATGTACGTAACCTGTGACCTCCACAGCTGCACTCTGTGCACATGTATATCGTATAAACTGCACACACTTCAAATGTGCCATTGTATCACTCTAACCTGTCACATTCCTTCCTCTGCTGCTAGGAGGAAAGCCAACTGCAACAAAAGCCAACTGCAGCAGGGATGACCAGGTGTTGGGTAATGGCCAAGTGTTCTGTCAATGTGTAAGTACAGGTGTACAGTTGTTAGCACACAGCCAACAAGGTCAGTGGTTAGGTACTCCTCATTCAAAAGCAGTAATAAGCTAAGTATTACTTCTGCTCGATTTTAATGTTTGTTGGTTTTTTAATATGTATTTAACAATTCTCTTCCTGCATTCTCCCATATCTGACAGAATATGCAATTAGTCTCTTGTACACTATCTCCAAGAGTAAGAGAGAGACTACTACTACTCCACAGATCAAGCTGAATGCCCAGCGTGGCCCCAGGTGAGTGTAGATTTGGCTCACAAAAACAGGCCCAAGGATCCGTGCTCCACTTCCAGAGGCAGTCAACCATCCCATGTAGACACCCTACAGCAGATCAAAAGCTTATGTAAGTGATACAGGCATTATTTAGCTTGCCATTAATTCCAACCCATTAGCCTAAGCAGAAAATTTAGAAGTATTTAAACAACCACTTATCTTTCTTAAGTCATTAAGTCACTGATTATGTTGTTTCCAAGAGTACTGCTCAGCCTCTTCAAGCTTTAATTCCAAGGCTCCACTCATGGGTACTCTAATGCTTTCTAACAAAACACTTTCTGGCTCAAAGCATTACGTCTCTTTCACCAAAATATAACGTGAAAAAATGGGCAAAAGGGGAAAAAAAATTTTGTTAAGCAATAATGTAAGTTTGCTATAGTGTTTCACTACTAAAAAATGCCCATGCTGGGGGTCTAGTAGCATTTTTAGTCTTTATATAATAAAATTAGAGACATTATTCCATCCTGGTATTCCAAATATGTAATTGGTAGTTACAAAAAGGACTCTGCCAGAACAGCCATGAAATTTTCATGTTGTAAGATTTGTATAAACAGCACAAGTCTTGCTTTCTAATTGTGCTAGAGACTTGCCATGGATTTTAAAAACTATTGGAGCTCCTGCAAAGTTCTGCCTTCGTAAAACACACTATTATTTGACTGATGACAAAAGGAATTCTAACTAGACCCCTCATTCTAGTAAGGACAGTGCAAGTCTTGCAGAGCAAATTAAATAAACCATTTAGGAATGGTGCTTACCTGAGGCTTTGGTCCTAGGACTTTTGAGTATAAAGTGTAGGACATGACATTACAAACGGGATAGCCCAGCCCTATGAGCACATCAGAGCTGATGTACTGGGCCAGGTAGATCATGGGAGTGTTCAGGCACCAGGACTGTGTGACAGGGCAGCCCACAGGTTCTGCTGTGTGGTTGGATGGCAGCTGCAGATCTGGCAAACTCCAGAAAGGCGCTAACATTTCACTGGGGGCTGTTCTGGGAATGGAGTTGTTCTTTATTTCTGGAAAAACAAGTTATTCATATTAAGAACAAAAGTGCAATAAAAGGCTTTCAAAAGGTGGTCTGGTAAGACTTGAAATATACCTTGCCACTGGATATTTGGTAGTTTCTTCCCCCAAGGCAGTAGGATGAAGAATCCAACTAAGACAATCAGTAAGCCTGCATGCAGTATGGCACGCTCACCAGTCCTACCAAACAATGAAATTGTAGTTAAATGTATCATTTAATTAATGCAAAAATTAGGTAGCTGCTAATGACATAGCCCATTAGTTTGTGTAAATCATATCTGACCAAAACAGCGGCAAGAAAAGTTACAAAATCACAGTAACTTAACAACAGCTTTTCTTGTGATTCAAGGGTAAAAGACAGTCAGATAAAAGTGTTATGTTAACAGACTAAAGACCAATCACAACATCAAGACTGTGCCAAAATTAGAAGTATTTCATTGTCATAGTAAACCCAGACTCACTACCAAGTAAAAGACTGGAGTAAATTTGCCATAAAGCTTTTCACATTTAGCCAACATAAGTAACAAAATCCCAAAAACTTACTTCTTTGATAGTGTTTTAACCACCATGAAAACAATAACTGATTCAATGCCAATCACGCTAAGGATTATTCCATTGTAAAAAACAGCTTCTTTCCTGGTCCAGGAATACATATCCATCGTCAGTGGAGTAGCTATACTGAAATGACAGAATAAAAATACAGTAATCATAAAATCTTCTTCCATACATTAGTGTCCACACATGTATCATCCCAAAACTCAATGCACTACACCAGCCATATTCTGAAACATCATTAATCTCTTTCTGACAGTTCATGAAAAGATGACAGAGTGAAAGCCAAGCCAGGGTCATAGAGACAGGAAAAAAATCAGACTTGACATCGTTTAAATTTTAGCAACCAACCAGTCTCTAAAACCTCAGTTTTCTAAAAATAATGCAACTTATGACAAAGCCATATTGTAAAACAAATGTTAACTACATTACAGCTCTTGCAGAATAAACCTTATATCCTCAAAGTTTAAAAAATGAAGTACACTCAAACCTGAGATAATGATGTTATGTTTTATTTTTTTTCTTACACAAAGAAAATTTGGGAGTAAACAACATAACTTTTCAAGCTAAAGAAACCCAGTCATATAAAACAGTGTATTTCAGAATACAACGGCATTAACTCTATCAAACAATTGTTTTAATCATTATTGAAATAAGAGATGCACTGAAGCTTTTGGAGATAATCAGAATCACACTAAGAAATCACACAAAACTAAAACAAAAACTATAGAACAAGATACTCAACTGAAAACATGTTTTCTCTCAAGATTTTAGGCAGCCCAAGTTAAGCTTTTTTCTTTCAATTACTTAAAAAGTTGAGGATATGGGTTTACCTCCATTCAAAAGCTTTTACGTGAATGTTTTCTATACCACAAACTGTACATATCTTTAGTTATCACCGACCTTTAATTCATTACTCTACCAATACACATCAACTTGATTGCCTATGGTTTTGGACTTCTACTGAGGAAGTTAGGAAGATGAGTGGAACAGAAAAGCCTCTATACATGCACTCCCAGTCTAATTACTCTACATGTCTGAATATTTTGAGAGAAAATAGACAAACTTACGTTTCAAAGACAGCAAACACAAACAGGATGACAAAGAAGAGAATGTTGAGTGCTACAACAGCAACGTGGTCAATGCTTCCTTCTGTGTTCTGATCCATAACATCACTTCCTGCAGCAACACAAAAGAATTACCCAAACTGCACACTGATTTTTCTTATATCATCACCAATTACAAACAGTAATGATTCCTTTAGTCTCCTAAGTACTGAGAATACAAGCTGGTGGGCAGCTAGGCAGTTATACTTTGACAGTCAAAGTATAAATTTTTTACATCAAAAAAGAGCTGTCGAAATTTCAATTCTGATGACAATTAGAGAAAATTATTTCCAAACTGGTTACACGGTCTGTTTTCCCAGTGAGTCCTGAGTGACAGCAAAAGAAGCAAACTTCTTGAAATATCTGAATAACAGAAACCAAATTGTTCTCTTCAATGGTCAAAATTACACAGCAGAATTGTCATGGTGAAAATATGGAAGGATCCATACAATTTTTAATATTTTTTCCTTCTTTGCTACCAGACAGCACTATGGACACAACATGACAAATGAACTGGACCAGCTAGGGAGAGATGTAGCCTATTTTCCACATCAACTTCCCAGTGCATCAGACTTTAGAATACTTCTAAATGCTTCTTTGCAATAAGAGAACACTTCAAAATATAATCACAGAATAAGTTTTCAAGGACATACTGGTACCTTCTCCATCAGAATTGATACTTTTGTATTGCCGTCCCATGTCATCCACTCGATGCTCCCTAGAAATTTAGAACTTTTTGCATTAATACACATATTTATTTTATCTACTATGGAGTCAAGTTTCTATTAAAATAATTGTTAATAGTATCATCTATATGATAATTATTTGCAGCTCCATTAAACATCATCTACAAAGCCGACACCTGACTGCAGTGAACAACAACCTATTCAGTTCTAGTGGGAGAACATAATATACCCATATGCATCTGCACCAATGGGATAATGAATAAAAATTCCCCCTGAGAATCTTAAAGGGAAGACACAAACCATGAGATCCCTACAAACAAGCCAACCTCATTTCTCCTTAGAGAAAAAATACAAGCAGCAACTACCAGCACTAAAACTTTATCAAGCCAAATAGTCTAATATCTTTAACTTTTTTAATCAGTTTACATTCTAACCATAACATCACCAAGATTCATTTACAAGCATCAGAAAAAATTGAGGTATTAAAGAAGGTAGAAAAACTGAAAAAATAAATAACAACTTATAGTTTTAGCACTCTGGATTTCAGGTTTATTACTCCTCCTGCTGAGCAGCATATTATTTGCTACAAGTCACCCAGAAAAACAAGGTAGGCTATCTCTAGGCTATCTCTAAGTTGTTTTTTTTTTACTTGATTACCTGAATATGGCAAAGATGAGAATAATATTAATAACTCCTAAGAGAGCTCCAAATAAAACTGGTGCTGTGTACATGTTCAGCTGAAGACAAAGGAATTTCCACGTTACTCCTTCTTCTCCAATAAGCGTAAAACATGTCTGAAAAACTTAAAAACATCAATGTACTGTGAAAATCTTGGGAATCATTAAGAAAACATTAGAATAAGAAAAACTGTTCTAATTGCCAAGTAAAATTTAAGTATTATACCTGTCAAACCTTTTTACATTTTGAGAACCCTACTCTAAATAAAATGTACACCAGTGGGATCCTAGCTAGCCAGGAAAGTACTTGATAACATAAACTAAACAGGATAAACAGCATCATGACACTTATAGAACTGAATTCTGAATCTCCCAATGGTTAATTGTCTTGGCAGACAGACAATTTAGTCTTTTTTCCTCTTCTCCTACATGGAAAACTTTGATCCTGGGACTGGATTATCCCTTGTGCTAAGGCCAAACTAGAGAAAAAATATGCAGTGAGGGGAGGGGGGTTTAAATTAAATATTAAATTGGCACAGAGCAACTGGACAAGAATTTTTCATTTATATTGGCTTACAGAAGTATAAATGAATGGACCCCATTTATTCAATTGTGAAATCATTGACAAACTATGCCTTAAAATCCCCTGCACACAGCTGCTGAGGATTCCTACTTCCAATGCCCAATTTCTACCCAATAAGAGAAGTGAGGAAAGAAGATTTTGCTTTACCTGGCCCTAATATGAAGCCAACTGCTTGACAGGCACTGGTATTGGCCATGGCACTCGTTCTTTCTGTCAGAGAAGTGGCACCCGCGATATACGATCGAACTACAGCCACATTTCCTTCAAAAAAAACCAAAACCAAGCAAGTGATCATGTAAATAACAAGTTCATATTGTTAAACTGTTGAGTGACATTTATTTTAGGGGTTTGTTTCTTATTTTGCAAGATAATAAAAACCAGCACTCCCTTCAGTATTTTTACACAACAGCACAATTACACAATTTTGTTACAAACCAGTACGGGCCAACCCTTCGGTTTGTTAAATACTGAGTTATCACTCACATAATGGTAAATCTGGTGTTAAAACATAACGTTAACTATCTTGCAAGAGACACAGAATGCAATAATTTCCAGAAAAGTAAATCGTGCTGTGTTTACCTGCTCCAAACCCCACGAGAGCACGGGCAGTCAGCATGTAGTACTTGTTGTGAGAATGGGGCACGTGGACGTAGGCATAGAGGCAATTAGCAGCTACTGAAATAGCAGTGGAAATGACCAGAGGTTCTCTCCTGGGCCTGTGGTTGGACCACAAGCCAAAGAGGGGAGAGGCAAGCATTTGGCCAATGCTGTATGAAGCTATAATCCAGCCCAAGAAACTCGCATCTGCTGTCGGGTCAATCTGCAGGAACATATGAGTCAGCTCTGTGGGAGAAGCACTGGAGTGTCTTCTATCACCAGTAACACCCTTTTAGAATTAGTACCTGGGACACCAAGGACTCTGTACTCTAATGGGCTAATAAACCTTGGCTCACTCTCACCAGCAATGCACCAAACCAATAAAATCTGCTTTGCTTCCAAGCCTGGGAATGGCTCACTTGCAGCAAACTCCAGGAGTTTTTGTACAGCACTGCTGATGTTCTGGGCTAGAGACAGAACTTCAGCACCATGGCAGGAACTTTCCGTGCCAGGAGCAAGGAGTCACTTCCATTGTCTCTGCACAAGCCTGAATCTGTCCTGATTTGCAAGGCTGGTAATGCATTTTCTTGTCTTCTGCAAGAATTCAGCATCAGCCTCACTTGAAATGACACCTCTAGGTCCCCGCCCAGCTTATATTCTGCCAAATTTGCATTTCAAACTGCCTTCTACAGTTCCAGGGGCACTAAAATCCTAGCACAGATTAAATTGAAGTTTTAGAGACTTTTGTGCTGCTTTTAAGATCACAACTAAGAGATGAAAAACCCCCAATGAAACTAAAATCACTATACAGTAACAGTGTTAGGAATATCAAGATCTATGTGCAACCCTGTGACATTTACAGAGCAACTTCTACCTCCAGTGTCCCCCCCCTTTTTCTTTTCAAAAGGCAGACAAGTCTTGTCTACTATGTTTTAATAACAAGACTTCTATTGACTTGCTCTCCAAGAAATCATGATATTGGAAAACCAAACATTTCTGGATTATGATGTACCTTTATCAATTCAGGGAAAAACCTGACAGATTTTGCAAGAAATCTAACGGAATGGCAAAATAAAAGTCACTTAAAGCCACACACCTCCCTCTGCTCTTTTTTTTCCCAGTTAAAATGCCAGGTTTTGTATTACCTACTTTCTGAGCAGGGCTTTTCTATTCTTAATTATTTAAAAAACCTCCATGTTTACAAACCTTTTGGAGATATGGCCACACAGACATAATTACAATTGAGAAACCTGTAACACAGTAAAAACTCAAGTTATTTTATTTGCCGTTTTTATCAGTAATTTTCTTTCTTCACACAGTTATTACAAGTTCATTCTTCTGCCTCTAAATGTATTATAGTATAAACCTGTGCATTTCCTGCTGTTTTAAAGGAGTGGTAATTCTTACCAACAAGAAGGAACTGTTTTCAAAAGATAAATTTGTAGGTGCATACACACAAAACAAAAAACCTCCTATGTTATCCTCCCAATGGAAAGACAACAAGGTCCCTAAAGTAAAAAGAATTTCTTGATATACTGACACATCTGTATTCATTAGTCAAAGAGATTTTAATTAATTAAAAAAAAAAGAAAAAAAGAAAAAAAAAGAGTTACTGAACTATCCTATCAACTTCAAGATAATTTCTAGGCCCACAGAAAATCATCAGAGGACAAAAAATCAACAGCATTCTTGTTTCTGGGGGGAGTTATTTAGAAATAAAGTCTCAATTTGTCCTGCAATGGAGATGTAAAGTCCAGTAGGAGAAAACAAGTTTTGATACATAGTTGGAAACAGACAGCATACACTCCCATAAAGATCTTACCTTGCCACTACCAAAGCATGAGGGAGTCATAACCCACACACTTATGCAATACATAATTTTGTGTAAAACCAGTTTTATTACTTATCTCATTAGATGTAACTTTCTGTTTGATTTGCTAGATTCATATATTCTCCTCTGAAGAATCAAACTATGCACTTTTTTGAGGTTAGAACAGCAGCATTAAAGAAGCTCTGCAGGTGGAATTTAGAAAGCCCTGTCATTTTCAAACTGAAGTATATTATTTAAACAAGTAACATGAAATTCCAAATGTATTTACTCACCTACACTGCTGAGAAACATTGTCAGGTACATGATCCAAATGGATCGCCACCTGCTCTTATAATGCTCCTGTGTTTCCACAACATCCCTGGTTTTAAAATAAAAAAAACAAGACAGAGAAAGAAATCATTATCAGATTCTCTTCTAGTAGCTCCCACATGACACTTGAAACATTTTTCACCAGCCTCTCAATACAATTGTGTAACTTGTTAAGCAGGAGTGGATTTCCGCTCAGCAAAGACTACAAAGAATTTATTTTTTGCTGGAAAAATACTAGATTGACAAATCAAACAAAACAACAGAAATGCAATCACACATCAAATGTCACACACAGAGATCTTGATCTAGGTGGGTCTTCAATTCTGCAAACCCTTTGTATAGACACTTTGGAGCATCACAGATCATATAAAAGCTTCAGAAAGTAGGTGTTAAGCCATAAAACCCCAGACACTTCTTCACAGCTGTAACCTTAAAAGAACCACAAACCTGAACAACTCTTGATTTGATTAATAGCTACAGCCAGTCTGTTATTATGATGAGAAAAGAACAATATATAACGTAAAAGCTGTGTGTAAAAGATACTGCTGTAGATTGCAAGGGCTGAAAAAATAATATAATAATATAATATAATAAAATATAATATAATATAATATAANATATAATATAATATAAGTTACTAAGTGGCAAAGTAATCTCTATTCAGATGATGTAGACTCAGGTTACAGGTATTATAAATGCCTAAACACAGTTTATAAACGCTATTTATGAAAGTCGTATCTAGACTTAGGCTTATCTGCGATGTTAAGTTCAAGACACTTGTTTTGCTGTCAGAAGAGGGGAAAAAACCTCAAGCGACGAACGGCTGCCAACACATGAAGGCTGCTATTAAACACTCAGACTTCTGCCTCACATTAAGCCTTGTCTGGCGTTTTTTTAGGAACTTCCCAAGCGAGTGGGTTTGTGTTTTCCTACAGAGGGAAGCAGCCCCCGGCCCGCTCCCGCAGCCGGGCTCGGGACGGTCCGAGACACGGGCTCCGAGCTCCGGGGCCGGTCTCCCGGCCGGGCAGCGCCCGCAGCCCCGGGCTGCCCGTGCGGGGCGAGGAAGGACCCGGCACCCACCGGCGGCTCCTTGGGTCACCCGCGGCGGCGGCGGCGCCCCTCCATCTGGCGCCGCTTCACAGCGGAACCAGCCCCTACCTGCTCTCCTCCTCCTCCTCCTCCTCATCCGCCGCGGCCCCTGCGGACCCCAGCAGGGGCTCCTGCCCTTCGGGACGCGCCTCCGGAGCGGAGCCCGCGGCCGCCATGGCCGCGCAGCGCCGGGCCCCGCC
>VXBU01009026.1:170690-193567 GCA_013400315.1 Bombycilla garrulus
GGGGGGCGGAGGGGCCGCGCTGGCCGCGTCCTGCCTCCCGCCGCCCCTGCCCGCGGCGCTGGGGCAGAGCCGGCTCCAGCCCGGGCGGGCTCGGACCGGGGGAGGGCCGAGATTTGGGATCGGGGGGTCCCGGCTGCTCCCTTCGGGGTCAGGCTTGCAGGGAGCTGCTCCCAACCCTGCTTTAGGCCCTGCTGTTTATCCTCCGGTTCCTGTGTGTCCATCCCGTTTTGTGGAGTTACTGTCGGGCTTGTGTCTGCCTTGCCGCAATTTCTTTGATTTTTAAGCCGTCAGTTCTTCTACGGGCGAAGGACCTGGCGTTAATTGTAAGAGAGTTTTTTTTGAAATCGAGTGGAAAGGCAGGGAAGTTGACAGCTCCGCCTTCTAGAACAGAGTCTCCGTAGTTTTTTACAGGTTGGCTGCTGGGTGGGAGCTTTTTGACATCCACGTATCGCTGTGGGCCTGGAGTGAAGTCCTCCTGTACTTGCCAGGGTTGTTTTTCTTGTAACTGAAGCTGTTTGCAGGGATAAAAAGCAATAGCTGACCCTTGACGTGTTGGATTTTGGATGAATTTATGTGTCTGTTTCTATATTTCTTCTTAGTGTGCTTTTGTATCTGCTGCAGTTTCCTTTCACAGATCACGTTATGTAAAGCTTTCTGTGTTAACAATACGTTCGTTCCAGATGCATAACACAGATCCTGTCCCTTGGGCCTCGCAGCTCCACAGGATCGTTATCAGGTCACTGCTTCCAGCTGACCTGTCTCACTGTGAGATCGGGGTGGGTGGCACGTGTGCCGTCAAGTGGAGGAAACCAAATTTCCTTCTGAACCAGCCTTTCCTGATTCTTTCATCCATTTCAAGTCCTCACTGCTGAAATACTCCCGTTACTGTGAAATTATAAAACTTCAGCCTTCAGCAGGTGGATTTGCCTTTCCTGGCAGTAAAAGCATTTGTAATTCTCTTGCCATGTAGGCATGCATGGGCAGTGACTGAAGCATGTCCTGCCCTGTTGTTGCAGACATAGAGTAGCGGCCATCCTCCCAGATTTTTTATCTCAATTATATTTCTGAGAAGTTTTATGCAGCATACTTCACATACCAGGACTATTCTTTTAAATTTGTTTTAGTGTTTTCTGTACTCTTTCCAGTAATACTTTTATCTTGATTCTGATTAATTGAAATATCCTGAGTTATTTCAGAGTCTCTGTTCCATCAATGAAACAGAAGAGAGGATGAGACAATGCTTTTGCCTCAATCAATATTACATTTAAATATAATGTACTTGCCTAGAAAGTTGTTTTGGCACTCCCTTGGTGCAGCAGAGAGCTTATTAGGCCAGACTTCGGACTCAAAGCAAAATCTACGTCCTCATGTTTTTAAAACAAAGCATCCCCACTATGGCTTTCTGCTCATTTCATGTATTTATTTTTAGCCTGTAGTGATTGAGCCATCCTAGAGCCATTGTGGCTTTCTAGCATACTTCTTCTAAAATTCAAGTGCCTACAATTTCTGTTTTGATAGTAATTTATTCTAGGTCTTAAAGAGTTCTTCTTTTTTTTCCTGTATATTGATTCTTAAATATTGGCTTTCTAGAAGTGCGGAGGAATGTTTTTTGTTAATCTGACCACAATTTTGATTTGTTGTATTCAAACAAGTTTATTTTTAAAAAGAAGCATATTGGAGTGTGGCGGAGTAAGTGCTTTTGGATGAAAATAAAATTTCAAAAACACATAAATTAAATTACACTATTTTGGAGTGTGATGAGATTATTGAGTACATTTAGTATGGAGGAATCTGGAAATATTAGAAAATGCCTGAAGTGAACTTACTAACCAAGTGTTTGATTATTAAATCTGTTGTTTTCTTAGGTGTACACAGATCCTGGACTTTATTTTTAATTGAATAACCTGTATCCTGCTGTCCAAGAAACCAGATTTAAATTCTGCTTTTTAGTAGTGTTTGGTTACTTTTTTTTTTTTCTTCCTCACTGGAGAAGCTCAGCAGTGGCTCCCTTTTCACTTCAGTAAGTATTGCTTTGAAAATAATACTCAGCTTGCCTAAAATCTCGTTAGATTTAGCTCTATTTGAGCTGGTGTATTTGTTGAAAAAGAAATTATTCTGGTGAGGATTTTGAGGATATTATTTATTCCCAGAAAGGAGTGGGAGGAACATCACTTTGAAAACCATACGAAATAGCAGAATTGGAAAGGAAGGGATGAAATAAGGATTAGGTATGTTTAACACACCGAGAAAGGCAAGATTGCAAAAATAACCTTTCTCTGCAGCAGTGACTGGAATGACGTTCTTTCCCTCCTTCTCTCCCTTCCTCCTTCTCTTTCTCTCTTTTTCTCTGTCTCCTTCTCTCCATTAAGAAGATGAAGAGATGAAATCTGCTAGTGGTTTAAACCCAAACCTTGTTCCAAGCTTCCATTCTGAGATATGTTTATGACAGGCCACATTGACTGAAGAGTTTTGCCACGGTAGCTCTATTGAGAGGTCAGAGATCAGTGCTACTCTTTGTGTAATCAGTTTGAGTAAAGTACACTTAGAACTGGTTGAAGATGTAGTTTTGATGTAGTTCTGGTGTGCCTCTTCAGCTGGCTTGTCATCCGTGGTGTAATGAATATCTAGTTTTAATTAGCATTTTAAATTCCTACATGTTGTATGAACTGCCTTTATATTTTGCAAAAAATGAAAAGAGTTGATCTGAATATCAAGGTTAACTTTCTTGGAATACATTAGAAGGCTTTTCCTTAATGCATAAACCAGAATAAGAAACTACTTTGTGTTAAAATCAATGAATTTGCTGCTCATGTAGACTTTAACTGCCTTGTTTTTTTTACCTCTGCTTTTTCCCTAGATGACAGTGTGCTGCTAATGGGTGTAAGTAAATTAGATGTCTTGTACCGAAAGCTTCTCCTCACTAAACTTTTCATCAGAGGTTGGGGAAAGCCAGAGGATCTGAAAAGGTGACTTGTTAAAAAGTAACAGCATAAACAATATGTTACATTAAAAGAAAAAAAGCCCAACCCTTGAAGTAGCAACAGTAATTGCTACCGTATATTTAAAATACCAAAAGTATTTAAGTTGGTTCTGTTCAAGAGATCGTGTGTTTCTGCCACAGGGAGTAACTGGATTTAAAAGAAGTCTTAAAAGGATTTGCAGTTTTTGTTCTGTTTAAAGAGTCTTTTCTGGAGAGAATGTCCATGTGTCCAGCTATATTTTTACTTATGTTTATCTGATGACATACTTCAAACAGAATCTCTGGAACTGTTTTCTGAAAACAACACTTGATTAATTTCTGCAGAAGAATTGTTTCTGTTTAACATTCAAGTGGCTCTTGCTTTATTTTTGTAACTTCCTAATTAGTTTTAAAAGTACAAGACTTAAGCAGAAGTTTCTCTCACAGCCCAAAGTAGTAAACTCTTTCTGTTTAGATGTCTTGAAAATTAGGCAAAAATTGAAGTACCTCTTATTTTTTAGGCATTTGATTATTTTTATTAATTACTATTGAGATTAACAGCTGCAAGTTGAGCACTTGTATTTCTTAAGTATAAAAATGAAGTGGCAATATGTATATTCTGCATTGTGCAGTATTTAAATAGGAAATTATAAACCCGCATTTAATAAGCTCACTCTTATGTATACAAAAATCAATAAAGAAAACTTTGAAAACTACTGAAATAAGTTTTTGTGCACTGAATAGCAGCAGAGTTTTATGGGAGCTTGTTGGTTTGTTATTTTTTTTTTTTTAAGTCAACGTGAAAGCTCTGATCTGGAAAAGGCACTTGGATTGCTTTGTGTATCTGTCTTCAGTTGATTTTTTTCTTTTAAGTAGCAGACCTTCCTGCAAAATGAGAATGTTTGTTTTGGTTGGAATACCCAAAAGCAATGGGGTTTGTTTCGATTGCAGCATTTCTGTATTCTATTCCATGCGTGTATCCAAAATGGGATATTTTAGCGTTTCAAACCCCTCTCTTTACAAGAGACACAGTGAAGTTTCAGTGCCCCATCTCCCTTCAGTCCAAGTGCTGTCTCTGTACAGGGGCTCTGACTTGATGCTGCTGCTCCCCACTGCAAGGCTTGCCTGGGCTCTGGAGGGGGATCACCCCCACACCACATGGCAGTAGGGGAGTGTTCCAGGTGGTAACAGTGATGTCACCTACAGTTCCTCCTTCTTCATTCAGGGGAAAAACCCTCTCCCACCAGGTCAGAAGTGGTGGGGGAAGTAGGAGGCAAGCTTGCTGGCCTGCAAAGGGGAAGAAAGTTTTGTTATTTGTGTTGCCCCTGACAGGGACAAAGATCAGCTGTTCTCCAGCAGCCTGGCTTCACCTGGATGAAGAAGGAAGAATGCTACCTCCTCCTGACTCCTCACGCTGGCTTGTGGGAGGAGATTTTTTATTTTTGTTTGTTAACTCATCACTGTGAAGCTCCATTATTAAGTTATTAAATTTTTTATGTTTCAGGCATTATCTGGGATTGAATGAGAGACTACTCTGTCTAATCTGAAATTTTGTGTGCACACCCTTGGTGTGATGAATGTTAACATACTAACTCTTTGTCTTCAACTCATTAGCAAGGGTTGAAATTCCTCAGTAGAGGCAAGAATTAGCCTTCAGTATCCACCTAACTATAGAAAAAAAGACATAAATGCAGTATTTTTAGAAAATTAACAGTCAAACAAAACATCTCTTCATTTTGCTTGCCCTCCACATTCACATATCTCTACCCTTACTTTCTCAAAAATACTTAATGCACTTGCTGTTTTCTATAAGAAAAGCAAAGGTTGTAGATTAGGGCTATTTCTTGTGTGGTGATAAACTGGATTTTCTTTCCGTTCTTTGGGTTTTCTGTGGTGTTGGGGAGGTGAACAGGTCATTCCTCTGTGCTTTTCACTCAAAAGTGTTCTTGTCATGTTACCTGTGTATTTATGAGCAAGTTACAGAGTATTTAAGATTGAAAGGGCCAATTTGCGGGCATCAAGTCGAAATCCCTGTTCAAAACAAAGCTGGCTTCTTTGTTTCTTCAGGTCACTTGGCACTTCATTCACTTGAAAGGCACTTCATCCCTTGAGGATGAAGATCATTTAAAGTTTCCCTGGGCTATTTTTTCATGTGCTTAACTATGAAAGCAATCTTTCACTTTGCTCACTGCAGCACACGACCATTGCCTCTTCAGGGTTCATGTCCTTCAGTTATCTTGTCCTCTCACTGTACACCTCTGAGAAGAGTTGTTTCATTTACTCCTGCGTGGCTCTGCAGACTATTTAAGTAGCAGAAGAAAATAACCAGATTTGCCCCTTAGCTTTCTGTTCCCCAGCAAGGTACCTGAGACTTTTTTTTTTTTTTTACTTAAAAGCATCCTATGGTAGCTACCTACCCTATGGTGGCCTGATTAATCTGTAAATGCAAAGCTGGCTTCATAACTTTTATTTGTTTGTGGCTTGCTTTAGCTCCTGAAATTTTATGTAAATGTCTCTTCTTTTTTTTAGATTAAAAGTTGAATCTTCTCTACTTGTTTCCTTTCAACAGAATATTTGAGTTCAGAAAGATTATTGGAAACAGGGAAAAATGCCAGACGTTGGTTTCAAAAGATTACCCAGTGTTCATTGACAAGGTACTTAAAAGCCAGAGATGATGTGATTTAACTACATTTATTTTCCTAAGAGTGTATAAAGGTGGAATAACTCAGTACTTAGCACCAGGCTACTTTTATAGGCTACTAGTAGAGAATGGAAGGNGCTTCATAACTTTTATTTGTTTGTGGCTTGCTTTAGCTCCTGAAATTTTATGTAAATGTCTCTTCTTTTTTTTTAGATTAAAAGTTGAATCTTCTCTGCTTGTTTCCTTTCAACAGAATATTTGAATTCAGAAAGATTATTGGAAACAGGGAAAAATGCCAGACGTTGGTTTCAAAAGATTACCCAGTGTTCATTGACAAGGTACTTAAAAGCCAGAGATGATGTGATTTAACTACATTTATTTTCCTAAGAGTGTATAAAGGTGGAATAACTCAGTACTTAGCACCAGGCTACTTTTATAGGCTACTAGTAGAGAATGGAAGGAAATAGAGACTAAAGCAGTGCCTGCATAGATACTGTTTTATTCTTTTTTTCCCAATAGTGCAATAGCTGGGCAGTGAGATGTTAAAACGTTGTTTCAAAAGTTGTATAAATGTTAAAACTCAAAAAGTGTTCAAAACTTAGTCTGTGTTAGCATATGTACTTAAAATGGGACAGCATTACACCTTTCTTTGAATCCTGTAAAAGGTTATGTAATAAAAGCAAAGTTGAAAAAAAGTGTTTTGATCCCGTTTATAACATGTATCCTTACTTTTAGGAGTAGGTCTCAGCTTTGGGGTTTTTTAAGCAAGTTTCTTATCGTATAACAAATTCTAATTTAAGAGCAAGTTAAAGACTGATGTAATATTTATTGCTATTGTCCCATTCTTTCTGCAGGTTGAGGGGCAATCAGACTGTAAAATCCTTGAGGGGCACTTCATTTCCCCCTTGGCACATTGTGTCCCAGGAATCCTGCCAGTCGAATCTCTTGTAGCAAGGTAAGAGAAACCAAGAGGTATTTCTGAAATTAGTGCTGCAGAGAAATAATAGTCTGTAAGTAGTTTTATTGTGCACATAATTGTAATGCAAACAATCTGTAAAATCTTATTTGTGTGATAGGTCAATCTATGTACTAAAAAAAAATCTACAAAGTATTACTTTTCTGGTTTGGTGGTTTTTTGGGGGTTTGTTTGTTTGTTTGTTTTAGTGTAGAAATCATATTGCACACAGCTGTGGAATACTCTGAGTTTTTTGAATTATTGTTTTGGTTTTTTCCAAATGAGGGAGTGCTGGAAATTAAGAACAGTAGTTATTGTTTTATATGTAGCAGGAAAAGCTGTTTATATCAAAGCATATTATGTTGTATTTGAAGGAGCCATTCCAGCTTTCCATTTCCATTTAATACAAAAAAAATCTGTATTTGTGATAAAGTAGCAAGCTTATTTTATTGCCAGAGAATCTGGTTCCTTTCTTACTTGGGAAGAAAAAGGGAAAAAAAAAACAAAAGGGAAAAAAGAAAGCATTCTCACAGAAAGCTAAAGGTTCTCTAACAGTGCTGATTTCACACTAACACTTCTTTGCAGATGAGGAGTGGTTTGCAAAGGGAGCATAATTTCTGTTTGCTTTTAGTTTCAAGCTGATCTGTCATGACAATTTTTTCCCCAGACTTCATTTGTTTTGTAGCATGAACATAAAAGTTTTTTGGCTCAAGTTCATAGTGTCATAAATTTTGTCAGTAATACTGGTGGTGTTTTTATATGTGTGCTTAAGCATATAAGACTAAGGAATGTGAGAAAAAGGGTGATAGTCAAGAAATCAGTTCTGTTCCACCTCTCTACTGGTTAGAGAAGGAATCTGTCTGTTAACACTATCAAAGTAATTTGTGCCATACTGGAAAATAAAATATGCTCAGTGTTTCCTTATCTATGTTCTCTTGTGCTTTGTAGCCAAGTTACAATAATTGTTACTTTGGCCAGTATTGTGACAGTTTCGAAAAGCTGTACAAATTTCCCTCAGGACTGTATGAATCTCTTTCCTGAAGTGTAACACTCTTGTAGGTAACAGTGCTCCATCTTGTGGAGAAAACAGCGGTGGCTCAGAAGGGATTTTTTTCAGGTATTTTAGACTGTAAATAAGTAGCAGCAGAAGACATTAATTGATAGATGTTGAGTGTGTAGAATAATTTCATGGTTTGTATGTTGGGGTTTTGATTTTTTTTTTTAATTTATTGCTCATCTTAATCTTCAATTTCAGCTGTTGTGCCTTCAGGAGAAAAATAGCAGTGATGCCTAGGAGAGCTGGACATGCTTGTTTAGGCTGCTCTTTATCTGAAGTTGCATTTCTCCACTCTGCAAAGTTTAAATTGTGATGATGAGGTAGTAGTCTTTTTTAGGAACATGATCTTTCATCTTGGCTCCTTTTCTTGTTTGGCCTTTCTTCTGTCCTACTTTCAGATTCCTTTGTTTGCTCACTGTGTTCATGAAAAACGATGTTGCTGAGTTGCTGGCAGTTTGCCTGCATGGGTTACAAATACTTATGTTGTTTTGGTTTTGTTTTTTTAATTAATTTCTCTTGATGCAGCTTGTTAATAGATATTCTTACTCTGCTAAAATAGGTGTTCATTTCTCACAGATTTCAGTTTATCATACCCAGAAGATGGAATGGCAAGCACAGACCTGTGTGCATTCATTTAGCAGGCACTGGAGACCATGTGAGTGTGTAAAATCTAAAATTCATTGTTATAGACAAATTCAATCATCAAATTTTGTCTTACCTGTATTGTTTGTACATCTTGTCTTTAGCACTTCTGGAGGAGACGCACACTAATGGCGCGGCCAATGATTAAAGAAGCCTGTATGGCTTCCCTGTTGCTAGAAAATCCTTACTATATCCTTTTGTGGAAAACACAGTAGTTATTCATGGTGTCCTCTCTGGAAGGTAGAAGAGTTACCACGCTTGTAAAATACCAACTTTTTGATACCCAGTGGGTAGAAGCAAAGAAAGTATGACTATTGTGTGAAACACAATTCTATGGTACCTCAGGTGACTTCTGAGAAGCTTGCTGTTACCACTTCAGATTTGGGTGGATATTTTTAAAAACAGTTAAGTTTTGTTCTGTCATCTTGAATAACAGTATTATTCTGTTTCATTAAATGGGATCTCGACTTACACTTCTTTCCTAGCCATTTATCTGACAACACTAAAATGTTGCAAATTGCATCTTTAAAATAGAATGAATTTAATTTAGTGACAGTTAAACAGTGGGAGTTTAAATTCCAAATTTCAATTCATGCTATTTATGCATATTATTTATTTTGTCTATTTTTTTTTAAATTACCTGTTTTGATAAAGCCTTTTTTATTTTCTTTAACTGGAGTCTTTTACATGGCTGTAGAAAACCTAAGGATCAATTGTAAGTATTCCTGTTACATTTATGGATACCACTGCTTTTCTTTTTTTCTCTTTTAAGCCAAAAGTTGTCTAAACTTTGATAGCTTATTAAGAAAAAAACTTTCCAAAAATCACTTGTAACCTCCAATGTGAAATTGTCCGCTCTTTGCTAAACTGCTTTGGGTGTTGTGTTAGGAGATCTCAGGGATCAGGAAAGTTTGCACAAGATGAACTTGCAATATGGAGTGAGATGCAAACATCTTGTATGAGTACAAGCCAGGACCATTTTATTTTCCTGACTCACAACTGCATGTACAAGTGCTGCTATTATATTTCAGTCAGCTCTGAATGATCTTTGCTCAGATAGCCTATTTCCATTATAATTGCTAGGATTTTGCTTTTCCAAGATATTTTAAGGATTTACAGGCATATAAATAAATCTAGTGTTGGTTGGTTGTTAGTCAGGACACTATGCAATATTCAGTATTTTACAGGATTTTTTTCTTCAGTCAGTTTCTTAAATTGGAATTTGGAAGCCTAATTAGACAGTCTTGGTTTTTTTTTTACTTTTTACATTTTCCAAATCACAGACGTATTATCAGAATTGAACAGGATATGTGTCAAAGGCAAAGCTTTTAGTCTCCCAATATCTCTTAAAGTCCAAATATGAGTTGGTGTTTTAATCCTTTTTAATCCTAACTCGGGCATTTAGCATGACTAGAAGACACAGAGAAGGTGTTTTTTGTAAGATTATAGGAAAATGACAGGAGAAAGGTGTGCTGGAATACATCCATTGGTAGGTTAACTCCAGTTATGGGTAATCTGATACAGAAGAATAAATGAAATAACTCTCTTCTCAGTTGTCCAGTGTGTCAGGATTGTTTCAAGTTGGGGGGGTGTGCTCAGTCTAATATCCCAACAGATGATTGTCACTCTCCAATACAGGGTTACACAGCAGCAGTGTAACAGGTGACAGTGTTCAATAAATAGAGCAGCTGCAGAGGGCTGAGGAATCTCATGAAGCTGTAGGAAAGAATTGTATTAGGCTGTAAATGCTGTTCTGCAGCAGCTATGTTCATTTCTGTGTGACTTCACAGTGAGCTTTGTCCTTGTGCTTCAGAGTGTCGCAAATGTGATGGTGGCATGCTGGCAGGAGAGGCCAGGAGCCCTTTGGAACCTGGCTGTGGTACTGAAAATACTCAGTCCCCCTCCCCACGTTAGAGGTCTATTATTTTTAGAGTCCCTCTGATGGCTCAGCCAAATAGATTTCTACTTTTTTTGTGTCTTCTGTGTTTTAGTGCTTTGCAGTACAGTGCCTGAATTTCTCAATACCGTGACAAACTTCCCACTTTACAGTTTCAGTCTTACAGTGACACTGATGAGTGCTTCCAAAGCTGACATACTGATTGCTCTTCAAATGTTGTGTGCAATTTTTCAATGATGTAAAACAGGTAAATAAGAAAAAAAAAGCAACAACTTGTTTCTGCAAATGAGATAGTGTATGCCTAGGACTGTATCACTTTGATTCTGTTTCTAAAATATCTGTTACAATTTCACAGGATAGAATATTGCTATGAATGAGGTGCTAATGTTGTTAGTTGTTTCCAAAATACCAAGCTGTCAGTGATATTGCATTAAAAGCATAGGCAGGTGTCTATTTCTAGTCCTCATTTGGATGAAAAATTACAAGTGCCAGAAAATCTGGGCTTGCTTTCTCCTCCTGTTGAATCAACAGGAGTTCAACGCCATAGTTCTCTGGGATTGTGATGAAGCTGTGTATAAAAGTATGTATAGAATGATAAGAACTCTCAGAGTGTAATCTTAGAAAATAAACCCTCTATTTTCCTTTTCTGGGGAGAAAAGACGGTCATGTTTAAAAAATGTCTCGGACCTGTTTGTGATGGGAGGAGCTCTAATTCTAGAATCGGCAGCTCTTTTGCACTGGCTAGAGAGAGAAGGCTATGGACCCCTAGGGATGACTGGAATATCCATGGGAGGACATGTAAGCTTTTATATCTCCTGTTCAGTAATTTTTTTTCTAACTTCTCATTTGATCACATAGCGTACGGAAATAATTTGTTTTACAGCTTTGATTTCAGAAGTGCTTTAAAATAAACAGAGTCATGAGAAACAAATTGTTGGCAATTCTCATGTTCTGTGGTGCTGAATTAGTATAATCCTTAATATGTACTGACAAATCATAGAGCCCTCTGTCAGCCATCTCCCAGCAGGCTTAATACGAATACAAACTTCTCGCATAATTGTTTTTTTTTTTTTCCACAAGGGTGGGGGGCAGAAATGTTTGCTGAAAGAAAGTCTGCACTGATCGATTGCTAATTCTCCCTCTTTTCCTCCTTTCTTCTTGCTTAAACCTTTGTGTTTTAATGCATTGTGTGAAATACACTCTCTTTGTAGGCATGTTGTAAGTGAGGTGACTTTTGGTGTCAGTGATCATTGGTACTAATCAGAGATTTCTGTGGTGAGGTGGATAATATTTTCTGTGTGACACTGTGTGGATAATATTTTCTGTGTGACACTGTGCATACTCAAACTGAAGCAGCAGTGCATCATTAAGGTGCTTGAAAGACTAATGCACAGTTAAAATGTTAGTGCTTGTGTCCCTGCCGATTATCACAGCTCTGTGAGACACAGGTGCAAAGCTTATGTAAACAACATACCTTTCTTTGTTTGTTAGGAGCTCAGTAAATAATGTTGCTAATGGTAGTGTTTCCCAAAAGGAAAACACTCCCCTAAAGCACAGGTTTATAACTGCAAATGTCATAAATGTATAGAGCACCTTTGATTTACGTCAACATCACCCTGCTGAATCAGAAACTTCTGTGAAATAAGTGGTGTTTGATGTTGATCCTCTATAGAGTGTGTTTCAGAACTGATTCAGTTCTACTAAAGGGGAGAGAGTTCTACTACTGGAGAGAATCAGACCATAGATGTGTGGTGTTCTTGTAACTTTTTATTAATAAAAATAATTAGAATAGAATTATAGTTCAGTTGCATAAATCCACTTATTCGAACACTTAGAAAAGACATGAGGTTTCATATTAATTAAATAAAATTTGTCAAGAGCCTATCATATAGGGAACTTCTGTACATTTAACTTGCTTGCTCTGGCTTTTTCCGGGATAAACAGAACAGTCACAAAAATATGTTCTGAGAACTGAAGCAAAAGTAATAATTCAAACTTAAAGGACAGAAAAAGAGTGTGCTTAACATGTTGAACTATTTCTCCTTCAAATATTGTTTCATGTACACAAATTCTGAAAGTATAGAATTTTAAATAGTCCTTTTCATATATTGCCTTTGTTTTTGCCTTGAAATAAACTTGCAAGAGCTTGGTGGAAAGCTTTATATAAGTTTTTTATGGTTTTAAAGAACTAATAGCTTGTATTAGTTTTTATAATTATAACGATAATTAATGGATTACAAATATAATTCATTGAATCGCAGTTGTAATTAATGGAATATTTAGTAAATATTCCATTGGGAATTCTTATAACCAAGTGCCATTCAGCCTTGAAATGAGTACTTTCTAGAGCAATACTTATTTTAAAAAAATCATTGGAGACTAGATAGTAACTTCTAAATAGGTGAACTTATATCCAGCTGCCACAGTCTTTATCACCACGTGTTTCATAAATGCCATGTAAACAAAGAAACTGAAGATAAGAGAGTTCTTTTTACTGTATTGTGAGTTCAATATTAAAATGTGTAATAAGTGCCTTTGATTCTAGATGGCTTCACTGGCAGTGACAAACTGGCCTAAACCATTGCCATTGATTCCTTGTCTTTCCTGGTCAACAGCCTCTGCAGTCTTCACTACGGTAATTAACAAATACAAAATACATTTTTTGTTAATATATTAGATTATTATCAGAAATGTAAGTTAAAAGATTAGGGGTGACCACAAGGGAGGTGGGATTCCATGTCCTGTGTTATAATATGTGCTTGTGCTTTGATTGCAATAATTCCGAGGTCTGTCTAGGAAAGGAATTCTGCTGAAAAAACCAGCAGAGCAACAGGTCAATTTCCTGCATGTGCCATTATTTTAGAATGACATCTGGGTTTTACTTCTCTACTGGATGCTTTGTTTGTCATCTCAGGGTGTGCTGAGTAAGGCAGTGAACTGGAGAGAGCTGGAGAAACAGTATTTTACACAAACCGTGTATGAAGAAGAAATCATTCAAATGCTTGAATATTGTGGAGTAAGTATGGTTTACTTTACCTATCTGCTAATATTTACATGTGCAAATCTTGCAAATAATGCCTCTTCACTTCCACAAAAAGTAGGCAATTGTTAGCTAGAACATACTGGCGTATTGTTTCTTATTTAATCTTTGAAGGAAAAAGCAGAGAAACAAAACTAATATTTTGGTTGTACGAGTTTAAAGTGTAGCCGTTGCTACAAGTTTTTCCTTTGATCACACTTAGTGTAATCTACAACATAAAATGTATTCAATCAAAATTCTGATAAATGCCTTTTTTTTCCCCTAAGATTCTTTCCTTTGTGATAGTTCACAGCAGGAGAAGAGAGCTGGGGTGCAGATAGTTGTTACTTGGGCACTTGCCATTTTTAAGTCAAATACACTCAGCAACACTGATGGAGAAGTCAAAATGAAAAGAAGAAACAATTTTCAAGATGTTCAGCCTGTGTCTCCCTAGTATTTAGACCCTGTCAATTTTTCAGTCCTAAACATTACATTAGACTTGGTCATATATGTTTCTTTTCCTGTTGTTGTTATTATTATTATAATTAGGTCATTTAAGCTTAAATTTCTGTAATTACAAATTCAGAGTTTAATGTAGGAAGAAAAACAATTGTTTTTATCACAGGCTTCTGTATATGTACGTACCTCCTGCACTTTTAAAAACTAACAGAAATGTAGAATGAAATTATCAAGAAATTATGATGATCAGGATTTAATTGAATGACCTGCACTCTGAAAATGGAAGTGAGCAGTGCTGGTAGTGTCTTCTTTTTTTTTTTTTTTAATGATGAGTTCCTCTTAAAAATAAATTTAACCAACTGGTTTAAGGGAGAAACCCTTAATTGTTGTTTTGTTTAGACGGATTCTTTCAAAATGGGACAAGACTTTGTGAAGAACTTTCCTGACAGTGTGGACAGTCTGGCAGACATGGACGTGACTTCCAGGATATTCAGCTTTGAGTCCTTGAATGACACTGTATCCAAGGAATCTGTCCACAGCTTTGCCACAAATGGAAGTGCTCTAAGTGCCTCTTCAGAAAGACTCTTACTGCAAGATGCTCCTAAAATGCAGTGCATTAATCAAACCTTTTCCACCAGTAGTAGTAGCAATAAAAACTTAACCAGCCCACAAGGACACAGGATAAATACAAGGAGAAGGAATGACACTTTACAGAGAGAATCCTTAATGTTCATGAAGGGAGTAATGGACGAATGTACTCACGTAGCTAACTTCCCAGGTATGTATCCCTTTGTTTCAATGTCTGCTTTGGAAAGCTGAATAAAATACAGTGTGTGGGGAAAGGTATTTTCTCCATTCTCCGAGTGTAAACCTGCTAGCACCTTTGCTGAAATATGGAAACATTGTGAACATTATTCTGTAGGGTCTATGTACTACTCCATTTCCTAATTATTTTTCTGTTCCTTCTTGATGGCAAAGTAATGACAAAGTTAATTAAAGGTTTTCCTCTCAGTATCTTTGTACATTTTTCTCTTCTGCCTTGCTGTGGCTTTTTTCAGATACGAGTTAGTGCAAATTTGTATTATCTAGAGGAAGAAAACACCTGTGTGATGTGAGTAATACTTAGGTCTAATTAATCTTAATTAATCTGCTAATAAGGTTTTTCAAGCAGAAATTTCATACTGACTTCGGATAGAAAGTAGCCTGCATAATTGAGCACCAAGCTCGAATGATATTGCCAGTATAAACATTTTGGGGGTCCTTCTGGGCTGGTGCAGGCGAGTGAATACTGTTTGCCATGACAGGCATAGCATATAGGGGGAGCTGTAGTCCAGCGTTCCTTGGCGTTCAGGACAAACCCTTTCCAGCAATGCAAACAAATGATTGCTTCCTAGAGCCGCCTTAAAAGGTTCTGCTGGAGTGGGGGCTCGGAATTCCTTTTGTGGCAGTTCATGGTTTGGCTGTGCATGAACCTGCTGAAGATTTTACATCTCCCACAACATGCTTTGCCTTCAGACACAGCTGTCAAAGCTTTCTTGATGCTAAGCCCCAGTGCAACTTCATTTCTTACTTCTGGCATTCGGTACTCCATTGGTACAAGGGTTTAAATTTAAATAAATGTTAAAAAGAAATAAAAGGAAATACACAATAAAAGGAGTCCACACTAGTGTAGATTCTTTCACTGCTAGCCAGAGATGTTTTGTGACAGTACCAGTGAAGTGCTTTCCTTAAGGCTTTTAAAGTTATTTCAGTAGACAGAAATAGCCCCCTAAGTTTTATTCTATATTCAGACTTTCTTGCTTATCTAGACTTATGCAGGTATCACTTAGCTAAGCACTGACCTTTCTTGGAACAAAAAAGGATCTGTGATCCTGATGCACTTGTCAAAGTGATGGAGTCCATTGTGTCAGTAGTCTCCCAGGTCTCATCATTCTCTGGAAGACTTTGCATTCCCTTCCAGTCTATCCTTGGAGTGAGGCCAGATAGGAGCTTCAGAAAATCTGCCTAATGCTCAGATTTAATGGAAAATTTATCTCAGCATTGCATATCTTCTATATATGATTTGGTATGAAAGAAAGAAGGGTTTGAATTATTTGTGACACCCCACTGCCAGACATCTTGGCTGGTCACTCCTCAACATATCACATTTTTTTTTTATGAAGGGAGAAATGTTCTGTGTTCAACATAATTTTGGCATTATTTTTCTAACATCATATTGGTGTTATTCCTGCTAGTAATCTGATTGGTGCAGTTCTGGTTATGATTAATAAATATGTATAACAATATGTTGGGATTTTTATGTTGCGAGTAAACCATGTAGGAAACAGAAAAGAAAGTGAACATAGGCTGTACTTTCTGACCTCTTGTATGAAAAGTTGTCTTTTTTCCTCCTTGAGGGGAAAAAACATGTATGAAACTTCTACTCTGTTGAATTTCATAGTTCTTTTTGCCTACTAAAAGGGATCTCAGAGAACTGACATGAATGCTATAGAGTTTTGTTGTTAAGAGGAAAGAGAATTCTCCTGTCAACTTCACAAGTCTTTGAGGAATTTCTGCTCTAAGGGGGGAAAGGGCAAGGGTTAGTCTGTTTTTCCACTGATGGCTTCATTATTGTAACATCAAAAACCAGATAAATTCTGCTGGAGACTTTAGAACACGTAATTTTATTAAAGCTTCAAATATTTTAATTTTTTGCGAAAATAGCATTTTGACAACAGAAGTCTCAGCTGTTGTGTTTCTATTTCCTGCCACAGATGAATTCAGTTTTGCTTTGTTTTCCTTTAGTTCCAGTTGACCCCAGTTTAATCATAGTAGTACAGGCCAAGGAGGATGCGTACATTCCTCGCACTGGTGTGCGCAGCCTCCAAGAGATCTGGCCGGGCTGTGAAATCAGGTATCTGGATGGAGGTCATGTCAGTGCCTACCTCTTCAAACAAGGACTCTTCAGGTAAGGTGAACAGAAAAGTTTAAAATTAAATTTTAGATTTAATCAAAATGAAAGCTTGACTGTAAGTAAGTAGTACTTGCATGAATTCATGCTTTAGTAATATTAGGTGTTGATTTTCTAAAGGCAGTTATGTAAATCAGTTTTATGAATGCAGTTCTGTAGTTTTCAAAAAGTTAAATACTTGTGCTGTTAATTTTAAAATACAAGAAATTAGGAAGACTATACACTGTACACCATTTAGGAAGTCTAAGCAACAACAAAGAAAAGTAGCACTGTATTGGCTCAGTGTATGCTAATCAGTAGTTTATTGCTATTTAAAACTTCAGCTTTACTTGTTGCTCAAAAATTTCAAGCTGTGCGTCTCTGATGTGTTTGAGTAGAAAACTCCTAATCCATCTACATTTCCACTTGCATTAAAGTTGGAAAATAGTCCCACTCATTCCTGAAACTAAATATATACTACTAGATTGAAGTGAGATCCCAGAAATAAAGGAAGGAGAAAATACCACCTGATACCACATTTTTATTGAACATTGTTTTGAAATTGTGATGACAGCTTTGTAGATATATTTGTAAATATATGGAAAGATGCCACTTATATCTGCCCTTTCCCAAATTATACAAATTCTCTTTTCCTCATTTCAGACAAGCGATTTACGATGCATTTGACCGCTTCCTCCAGAAATACACCATGTGATCTTTCTAATGCATTCAGACTGATCTCATTTGTAATTCAGCTTACTGGAACTCATGTTTGGAAAACAAGCCTCTTGTAGTGTTGAGCAGATGGTCACTGACTGTTGTAGGTAACAATTACCAGAAGTGGTAAAGTACCAGCATTGCTTTCACTTCAACCCAGTGCCATTCTGACCCAGCTGCTTCAGCATTACCTGTGAAAAAACAACAGCAGCATTTGTCAGTGCATGAACGGTTCATGTTCTTCATGTCTAATCAGATTGTGTGTTCCTTCAATTCTGAATAAATTCTGAATCGTGTGTCAGTAGAAAACAGACCAATCAAGTATTGGAAGAATGTAAAATGTGCTGTGGGGCTAAGCTGCTCTCTTGTGTTTAGTGTAGTTTTGGTTTGTTCCAGATACCTCGGTTACCTCTTGCTTCTTCATGGCCTTGCTGTTCCTGTTGTGTTGTACCGTGGCTTTGCCAGCACTCAGCCTCTTGTGTTTGTCACTGCTTTTCTCTTCAATTCTGAATTGAAAATGAGCCTTAGCAGAAGGCTCAGCACCACATCTTGCAAAGGGAGACTTTGGCAATTCAAGGAAAAGTGAGAGAGAGACATTTTCATTCAATACGTCCATAAAGTTTTCCTGCCACTGAATTCAACTGTGCCATTACAGAAGGATCATGTAGCAGTTCATCAACCAGGTTCACAAAACTGGAATAAGTAAAAATCAAGTGTCTGGTAATTAATTATTTACATTAGTTCAGTTGCATAACACGCTTTCAGATTTCTTTTCTTTTTTTGGAATGATAGATGAAATAGAAATATCATTTTATTTTCTAAGCACTGGCTGATTCTAAGCAGTTCAGTTGACAGCAGATGATATGGTGCTATAAAGACCTGTTGGAAATACTTCAACAGATGTCCTTTCTAAAGTGCACTCAGCTCTGATATGCAAAATACACTTACACTGTATAATTTAAAAGATACGTGAGACTAAAGGGTATTGAAACAATTAGGTTTTCTCCTTATTTTTCAACACTTGTCTTTTTTAATTAGACAGAAAATAAAGCAACTTGGATTTTGAACACATTTAAGAAAATCCAAAGTCTGTTGTTTCCTCTGTTGGGATCAAAAACAAATTACAATAGAATAAAAGGTTGTCATGTACCAACTGTGTGGGTATCCACATCTTTTTTTTTTTTTTCCTGGTAGTCTCCTATAACATTATTTTAAAACCAATTTGCAGAGAAGTTGAAAACTGAAACACTTCAGTATTTAGCACAGTCACAGCCAGGATTATTCCAAAACAAACAGAAAATTCCCGCCACTTCTCAGGATGTGTGACTTCTGCACCTTTCCAATCAAGCACTTTTGATCTCCATGGTTACTGTAAAGGGTTTTAGTAAGGAGACCATGGAGCAAACAAAGCTCAGTTTATATATTCTCTTGAATTTTAGTCAGGTAAGACAGGACTACTAACTGTGAAGAAATCATGGTTCATTTGAAAATCAGGTGTGTTCAGATAAAACTGAAGAGCAACAATTTTGAATAACCCAGATGATGTAACATATAAATTTACTGAAAATGTGGAAGAGCTTCTAATCTGTAGAAGTTAAATTGATTCTTTCAATTGGCTTCTCATAATTTCTTTGGACAGTGTTGGTTTTATATATGGGGAGCAAGTGTGAAGTGACCAGCAGATTTTAACACCAAATATTTGGAGGGTTTTAAATTAAGCATTGGTAAGTTTACAAATTTAAAATTGAAGTCTTGACTAGCATACTAAAAGATTCACAGGGTTTAAAATCATATTCATCAACCAAGAGTGCTTTACCAGGGCACTGTCTGCTGTTCAGCAGCTTTTGTAGCTCTCACATTTTAAATGTAATTGTGTGCTTTGTGTCCTGCTTCTGTTGCAGCTATGAGAAAGGGAGATAACTGGTGGCAAGGGAAAGGGCTTGAATAAATGCAAGAGAGAAAAGACAGATTTTGTAAAGGCCAGGAGTAAGCACAAAAAAAATCAACTATGCTACAAAGTATAACATGCCAAAGTAAATATTTTCAAAGCGCACAATACTGGGAATTACACAACTGATGGGAACTCTGCATCCTGAGGTTAGTGTCCCGATGTATTACTAACAAGGTTTAACTTATCAAAAGGGCACAGAAGGAGGTTTAGGCTAATGCCACTCCTGCTGTGAGAGTGACTTTTGGGACAAACGCTGCTCCTGGTTCTGAGTGTCTTCTGGGACAAGCAGTGGAAAATTGGTTTCTGACAAGAATATGGAATCACACTTTGCTCTGTAACTGAAGTCCTGTTGCCAAATATGAAAGCCCAGTAAGCATTATTTAAGAAATTTCTCAGGTTAGAATAACAAAAAAAAAAAAAAAGGAAAAATGAGCTCAGTGGTCTATTTCTGCCAGTTATCAGACACAGGGAGCTGGTCTGTGAAGGGGGAATCTTGCTGTGTACATGTTTTTTAGCCTTGGAAAGTCGACTTTTTAAATCATATTTTAAGGTTAAATCCTAAGAAAGTATAAATAATCCATTTTGATGTTAAATGAGAATGTGGTTTTAATCCAGGAGTTGCATGAGAGAAATACTGTAATAAGGTTTCTTCTGTGTAGCAGGTAAGCCATTCTGTATGTCTTAAATTTATTTTAAAACTGGCCTTGGTAATTTTTTTTTTGTTTTAAATCTTTTCAATAAAAGTCCTAAAAACACTTATGTGTGAGGGTTTTTTTTCCCCTCTGTTGTTAACAGGTGTTCAAAATGCATCCCACTATCATCTTGTAATCCTTTCTGTTCATACTGGAACTGTAGCACGAGGAGAGCAGGTGATCTACAGGACATGATAAAAGCTTCACACAAAAAACACTGCTACTGCTTTGATGTTTTTCTACATGCCTAGAAACCTAGTAAAGAAAATGAGCTTGTATCAGCTAATTAAGATACTACTGTGATTCCAGTTTTACACTTGCCAGTGCAGGACACATCTAATAATTGTCAGATGGAGTGTTTTCTAATTTTTCCCCCGCAGCCAATAAAACCCTGCAAACAACTCAAACCACTCAGGAATTTTTTTTTTTTTCTTCAGCAAGGATAGATTATTTGTGTTTTATTACTCCAGAAAGTCTGCAGAAAGGAAACACTATATGAAAGAATGGAGTCTTGCTTTTTCTTACTTTCTACTGGAATGTCAAATGCCTGTAATGGAGATACTCTCTAAACAGTAGAAAAGTGAAAATCCTTGGATCCTAAGAATACTATTTCTGCTTGATAGCCACTAACACTCTGAGGCATTTTTTAAAAAAAAAGTTATCTTAATTGTTTCTGTTTTGTGTTGTTTTTGTTTGTTTGTTTGTTCTAATGTTGATCTGAATTGCTGTTGGTTGGGCAGGGAAGTTTCTTTATCTCAGACTGTCAGGTTCTCTGCCAGCTTGGCAGTAATGATAAGTTACTCGGCATGGAAAGGAGTTTTGGGGTGGTCTGTAACCATGTAATTCCTCCTGAATTTTTACCTTACAAGTAAAATGCTGCTATTCTGTGCAATCCTGGAATTTGCAATGTTCCTTGGGAGGCTTGGATGTTTCCACACAAGATAAAACATGAGCATTAAAACATAAGTAAGAATTGTTATTCTCTTGGTTGCATTTGGTGTAAATCAGCCCGTTTTCCAAACATGGGCTTTTTAAGTACTGTGCTCCCAAAGGAGAGTTTTGCCAAAGTCTGACTCGCACTGCTAGAAAGTAACAAGGGGGATGATACATGTGACAATATGTGAAGGATGAGTCCTAGCGACTGTAACAGCTTTTTATATCCTCTTCAGTCCCAGTCCGTCCAACAAACTGCAGGAAGCTCCGTCCTACAGAGTTAGCGAAGCAAGTATGGACAAAAATATCTCAAGTGCCACGTTAGTGCTTTTTTGCCCCCCATGTAATTAGCCCTTAATTAGTTTCTTGCTTTTTTCTTGCTCTGTTTAGGTTCCTGCACTGTAGTGTTCCTGAAGTCTCAGCTGGCCTACTCCTCTGCTTCCTTACCTTCTAACACTTGAGTGGGAAAAACAGGAAACAAGAGGTTAATCCCCTTCTTACCTGTGACTTAGGTCAGGCCTCTCTACTTTCATATCACTGTAACTCCTGCTTAACTTCTGAGTTTGGGAGACCAAATAAATGAGATGGAAATTGTTTTAGGTGACTGATTCTCCTTTTTAAAGGAATGTATTTAATCGGCATGCTCTTGATTAGTAAATGCACAGCATCTGAAAAAAACCGAGTTCTTGGTATCAAAGCAAAATGCCTCTAAGGGTTTGAAAATTTGATGTAATTTTAATCATTCTACCTTTTTTAGTCTTTCTTGACATAAATTTTAAAAGAAAATGTGTGCCACTTCTGGTACAAAAAGTGCTCAGAAGCAGGAGTGATGTCTTTCTCTTTTTATGAGAATTCCTCTTATGTCTGGAGCTGAAATCTGCAATTACAGCAATGTGCATTAACACATATATGTGGTTTGCTCCTTGCCACATAACAACTGTAGCAGATATTTTAATTTCAACCCTTTACCACAGCAGGTCATTAATTTCCAAATATCTTGAACAAAGCAGCAGGCACCTGGGGTTTGCTTTGAGGTAGGCCTGGATTTCCACCAGGTGATCTGATCTGCCACTACTGGACACATAGTTCCAGAATAATCCTAAAAATGTTTCAGTGCCTGAAGTGTCAGCTGTGGTGGGGATTTGTTGACTCTTTGGTTGATTTGTGGTGATTTTTTTTTTTTTTTTCTGATGAAGGGATAAAACTCCACACGATTTCATTAGATTACATTACCCCAAACAGAACACATTTACTGCTGCAAAACCCAGGAAATTTGTTTACCTGTGACACTATTTCAAAAATACTTGACTAGCTTTATAGAGGCCTATTTGGGAATTTCATTAGTTCATTCTTAGTTATTAAAGAAGCGCTGGTGTTATTTTTTGGAAGACCTTCTGTAAGAAAGGGAGTAAAACACGGCTGAGAGGGGAATGAAAGAAATGGGAGAGGAGCGGGTGTGTTAAGGTGTAATCAAGGAGAATTGTGGGAGCACTAGGAAGTGGAAAAGAGGGAAAGGAGTTATTAATGTCATACTGTGGTGGCTTTCCTCATCCTGTGGCCATAGTGCTTGCGGGATAACATAGTGGCAAGAGCGTGGGTATAACCAGTGAGCGTGGAATTAATGCATGTGCTACTGTGAGATGATTTTCTGGGGCGTTTGCGGCAGAAAGTAGAAAGGCAGAGAAGAGATGGTGTGACGGCAGAGGTACCTGTCTGTTAGAATGCTTAAATGATACGGGATTGCCTCGCTGCCGGGACCTCAAGCATGTTCTCACGCGCCTGTTGAACTTGTTCGTGAGGCTGTGACCTTCACACCAACGAGACGCGCTCATCCTCCTGCTCCCCCTATCCAGACCCTCCTCGCGCCATGCAGGTGCGGGCGAGGCCTGCGGAGCCGAAATGTCCGAAAGGGCCTGGAAAGCCTCCCGGCCGCGTGAGGTCACGGCGCACGGGAGAGCCCCGGGTCCCTCCCCCGCGCGGGCGGGGCCGGCCCGGCCGAGGCAGCGCGCCCGGAGCGCCGCCCGTC
>VXBU01009026.1:193628-237080 GCA_013400315.1 Bombycilla garrulus
GAGGAGGCGGCGGAGGAGGGCGGCCGGAGCAGGGAAGCCCCGGCGCCCAAGGAGAACGCGTGGACGCGGCGCAGAGCCCGGCGGGACAGCCCTTCCCCGCCCGCGGGGCCGGACGGGCGGCTCGGACCGCAGGAACCAGGTGCGGGGCCGGGAGCGTGTGCGCGGCGCCTTGATGGCATCGGGGTGGTTGCGGTTTTGTGCTTTTTGTTGGTTTTGTTGTTTTGTTGGTTTTTTTTAGGAAGGAAAAGCGCGTGTTTGTCGGCGGCCGCGGAGCCGGGCCCGTGCGCAGCGCAGCCCGGCGCGTTGGGAGCCGGGCCGGGCGCGCTGGGGTTGACATACATGGGCACAGGAGGGAGCGCTCGGGGCGGGGGACACGGCCGGGAACAGCAACGCCGGGCTGGCTGCGGGTCCCGGGGCTTGCGAGTGGCCACCCCGGCTCCGCGGTGACCTCCGGCCGGCCCCTGGCGCTCGCAGAGAGGGTTGCTCGCCCACTCGTCTCGTTCAGCCTCCTTTAGAAATGCCGCTTTGCCGCAGCTCTTTCTTGGCTAATTGTGTAGCAAGGCCCTCGAACGATCTGCTGCTTGGGTTTGGTTTCCAGAATGGGGTTGCGGAGGCTCTGGGCACTGACAAAAGCGGGCAGTTCGTTCGCTGTTGGGATTTGGTGTGTTTACATAGGGAGAATAGCCACGGGATAATTTCCTGGCCTTAAATCACTACATGTAAGATAAAGCTGCTTTGTAGGCACCACACTGACTGAACGGGCATATGGTTTTACAAAGCTGGTCGTCAAGGACCTAACTTGAAATTGCCAGGTTTTATGCTTAGGCCAGCAAAGAGTTCCTAGAAGTTTGTAGCTTCTTGGAGTATTGTTCTTGGCTGCAAGTAAACTGCTGACCTCAAAATAAATGCTTCAACCAGTGCTTCCCGAGAATTTCAGTCTCAGCACTTGCTCCCCAGGGCACCTGACAAACCTTTTTTGTGATCTCACCGTCACTTTTATCCTTGAATAGAACATGTACTTCCTTGACAAAGAGAAATATATAATTTACAGTTTTAAGTATACAGGTCATGCAAATGGAGAGCACATTCCAGACCACAAAATCTCTACTTTGGCAACATTTGTACCCATCTTTATTATCTGGACTGTTTTGTTGATGTGTACCGACGCGCTCCTAAGTACCTGTTTGTGCCGAGCTTCCAAAATCCAGCTGGCTGGGCAGTAGCTTGTGGTCTGCTTCATGCATGAAAGGGGAGTTGTCACTCGTTTGCCTTGCTGTGGTAGGAATAACAACCGTGCTGCATCAGAAGCAGTGGGAGAAGCTGCTTTTGTCATGTTAGCACCTTGTGTGCTTCACCTCTGTCAAGTTTGCTTTTCCAGCAAAGATAAAGCACACGAGTAGTTGTTGAAGGAAGGAAGAGGCAGCAAGCAGTGTGTTTATACACTATGTGTTTTGTGTGCTTCATTTAGTGATTTTGGAGAGTCTTACATTGTTTTTCTCCTGCAAGAAGTTGCGGTTACCATTGATGGAATTAATTATTAAACTGAGGAGTTGTACTAGAACTTACTTTTCAGTGGCCAGGTGTATAACTGAGCAAATAAGGGAGTCAGTGTTGCTGGCAATGGCACTGGTGAAGAACACACACCAGGGTGTGTGTTTGGGTTTGGCCAGCACCAGAAGCATGGTGAGGAAGCCACCATGCTTACCCTTGTAAAAGGCAAAGCAGCTGATCCTTCCTGGCTGTTTGAAGGAAGAAATTGCCATGTGCCTCCACCCGCAGCAAGGGATGTATTTTAAAGAAACTAATTGCACGTTGGCAAAGCAAAATCTGTCACACTAGGCCCTTATGAATGTTGTAGTATGGAAATTAGTCATGTGAAATAATAAGTGGATGAGCAGAAACACTACTGGGATGGAATGTAGAACTATCCATAAAGAATAATAATAAAATGTAAAAGGATCTCACATCAAAGCAGGGACTGGATCCTGTTAGACTTGTTGATCCTGGCGTAATTTGTTAAAAGTTTCCTGAGACGTGCATCTATGGTATGTTCAGTGATAGTTACAGACTGGAGAAAATTGGCTTCAGCCTATCATCTTTGGACTTTGAATTTATCGTGGGATTGGTTTGTGATAGAGGCAAACCTGGCTTTTGTTACCAAACCAAGCTGTTAATGTCACCTGATGCTACCAGAAAAATGTAAAATTTTGGCAGAGGAATTTGGTCCAGGCATTGTTACTACAACTGATTATATTTTTGTCTCAGATACCTTAGTAGATTTTAGTCATTAGAGTAAACCAAACACCCAAAGCAAACGTATCTGAACCTTTTCATGGTGAATTTGTTATCTCAGTTCAGTGTTTCTGACCAAGCGTTTCATTAAACTTTGCTTTTAAGCAGAATAACTTCAGAATTACTTCAGAAGCTACTTTTACATCCTCATCTGCTTTTAACTTGTGGGGAAAGACTTGTATTGGGTATAAAATTGCTACTGAAATTAATAGACTTCTCTCTAGTTCAGGAAGAATTGTTTCCCTGAGAGAGTGGTTAAGCTTTGAAACACACTGCCCAGGGAGGTGTGGAGTGTCAGTCCCTGGAGGGGTTCAAGAAATCACTCAATGCCAAGGTTTAGTTGACAAGGTGGTGTTTGGTCAAAGGCTGGACTCGATGATCATCTTGGAGGTCGTTTCCAACCTTTGTGATTCCATGATTCTAATCCTGGTGATCATGGTCAGAGGGAGTGAGCTTCAACAGAGGCTGCCACGCAATGAAAGGTGCTCCTGTGATGTGCCTCCCTCCCCTTGTAGTGCCAAGGCAATGTATTGCAGTAACTCTTCACTTCTTTAGGTTGAAGCTGTGAGTTTCCCATCCTCCACATCTAAAAAAAATCATCCAGGATCCAGTGTTTGAAATAAAATTATTTCAAAAGTTCTCCCACCTCTTCATCTGACAAAACCTTCAGCACTGCCCTTTTTGTGAGGTTGCAAAAAAGGGAATCTGAATGACAAGCTCTGAAGTCTTCATGTGATTTGTATAGCTGATATTGGTCTCTAATGACTTATTAGATGATTATTCAAAAAATTGTTCATGAAATTAATGAAAATATTCAGTGAAGCAAAATACTTGTGCTGCTGAAGTGGTTCAAGTGGGTTTGCCTACTAGCATGTACTTGAATTCTGTAGTTAATTAAAATAAGTGCACACTTCATTTTTTATTTTGTGCTTATTGTGTTTATTTCTGGGCATCAAAGAATACATTTTATCTGTTTGATATTTTGGTAGCAGAACTGTTTCACTGTAGTGCTATTGTATAAATCAATTTGCTTTAGTTTGATAGCAAGCCAGATTGTAAAAGTACACTGTAGTGAAGATACACTCTGTTTATAGGAATAGCAAACCTTAGATGAGTAAATTCATAAATGATCTGATTATCAGATTTTTTGGGTGTATCTAAGGCAGGTGTTCTCATGTTTCTTTAGGAATTAATGGAGTGTTTTAATAGCAGCATTTAAAAATTATTTAATGCATAATCAGAAGTTTCAGCATTGACAATTTCTCCAATCCTAAAGGGATTAAAAATGCCATCCTTACAAAGGATATTATGATCAACTTATTTTAGCTGTACATAACAGCATGTGTAATTTTTATGGTTGTTTTTTGTCTGGGGTTTTTGTTTCTAAACTAGAGACCTGTTATGAAACTGAAACCCACCTCTCTGTCTTGTGGCATGTGCTACATTTAACCGTGAAAACTTTGGTAGAAATTGAGTCACAGGTTGCAGTTTTCTGTGAAGAAGCTAAGAAAAAAGCAAACTGAGAAATTAAAATCTCTGCTCTAAATCCATGCTCTGGATTTAAATTAATTATATTCCCCAAGTGATGTTTTTTGTCGTATTTGCAAAAATGGAATATACTGTCAAGTTTCAAACTGAGCATTTGAAGGAAAATATTGTACAAGTTCAACACACAGGCTTCAATTAAGTTTTGAAGAGCTGGGTGATTTTATCTGCTCCCTGAAGTACTTCTGGTGTTTATGTGGTGCTGTTCCTTCACAAAAGGGAACACACGTGCAGTCCAAGTAAAAATAAAACCTGAATATTGCCTTGAAAGCCTCACAGCATAAACAGTGTTTGTATCAAAAATCAGAATGCATTCCACCTACGTTAATAGACTTTGCTTTCAGAAGAAATTGGCAATATCATCCCTCCCTTTCCATTAGAAAAAATTACTTGCTGACAGTTTGTTTGCAGAGCTTCAGACCATCCTTTCTGAAGTCCTATTGCTTGTGATCCTATTGTCTTGTGATCCTGTTGTGACTGTGATCCAGGGGTATTTTAGTGAGAGATCTTACGTACAAACTTTGTTCCTCAGCCATCCAGTCTGCTTTTTCCTTCTCTGTTGTCGTTGTCCCAGAGGATTGCTGCAGTTTTGGTGGTTCCAAAATTCATCTTTCATTTTTCAGACCTGTTGTTCTATTTATCTTGACATGCTGCACATGGCATGTTGGTACCGCCTTGTCTTTCTGCAGGAAGTACCTCCTGTTAGAATGTGATCTGTTAGGAAACTTGGAAGAACCACAATAAAAATGGCTTTGGAGGATGGTTTCTGTTTTCATGTGGATGCCATCTCAACTGGATGGAGTTCAGTGACTGAAAGATGATCATTGGCAATTAAGCTGCCTCATCCTTGAGGCAGTTTAAATTCATACTTTATTTTTCTCCTACACACTCAAAACTCTGAAACCCAGCAAGTAAAATCACTGAAGATCAGTGAATTCTTTTATCAACACAGCATGCGACTAATGAACAGGTTCCTTGTAGCATATCACAGAATAAACCATTCTAATGCAGTTATGTTGGAATTAACAAGTGAAATAGTTTATTTGGAAGGCCTTGTTGAGTTCTGCTGAAACTAAAGATGCCATTTTGGGGTACACAACACTGAAGTGGGATGTTAAAACCAAACTCCAGAGTGATGTTAAGCAGAGGCCTTCATCTGAACATGTGTTCTGCCTGAATGGTGGCTATAGGCCTGTTCATGACAACAGAACAGGTGTGACCAGGGTAAAACCTTTCAGTGATCTCAAGTTGTGTTCTTTTTCTCTCCCACCCTCCTTGTTTTTCCTTCCCCTTTATCTTCCCTTTCATGCTTCACACTGAAGTCCAGCTCCCATGTGATAAGCCCCAGAAAGCAGGCCAGGAAGGACCTGTTGAATTTGGTTTTGATCGTGGCTCTTTTGGGAGGACAAGGAACTTTGTGGAGGTGTTGTCAGGTGGGGAAGTATAGATTGAGATGAGGTCTCATGCCCTTTGCATTCCAAAAGGGCATCATCCACCAGGCGGTCCATTGCCTAATAATTTCTTTTTGTTTAGCTTGCAAATGCTCCATTCAGATAAGAGCGATTCCTTAAAACGAGTTGGGTCTCATTCTGCTCGATTCAGATAGCCTCTCCTGCCACCTGGAATAAATTATATCCCATGACTAAGACTAGTGCAGCAGCAGCAGCGAGTCTTGCACTTCTGGGTGCCTCACTACGCCCTGCTGACACACAGAGCAGAAGTTCTGGCAGAGCAGTCCTTCAGCAGCAATTTAAGCAAAAGTGCTGTGAGATGGAAAAAGGGCTTCAGTCAGGTAATTGGGCAGAGACGTGTGTTTACAGCCACGCCGTGGCCACTCAGTTTACCTGCATGGGTAATTGGCAGTTCTCTTGGAGAGAATTACAAATTTGTTTGCTGCTCCACCCCTGCAGTCGTTTGTCTTGTTTTGTAAAAGGACAATTAGTTTACTACTCAGTGGTGAGTGAAAATTAGGGTTACGAGGTCACTGTGTGTTTCTTAAAGCTCTCAGTCTGAAGTTAATTGAGATGTGTGTTTTGTCTTTGTTTCAAAAGGCAGGTCTGTAGGAGAGGCAAAAAAACCTGCTGACATATCGTGGTCAGGATTCACTGGATTCGTGTCTGGCAGGATGTCACCTTGTGTAAAACCTACACATGAAATTCCTAATTTATATGGCTATAAATGATATTAAAATCTAGACTGGAATGCGGAGTAAGCATTAGTTTGTGCACCTAACGTTCACTGTGTATTCCAGGAAGCAGACAGAGAGGCTTTCCAGAGTCACTGGGGCACAAGGGTGGGGTTCCCAGTGTGGAGCCATGATAAGGGAGATTAGTCACTGGATGTGAAAGAGATAAGGGCTGAGGAGGTGATGTTATCCCCAAATAAAATAATCCACTTGTGATTTCAGACACGTTCAGTGTTTCAAGCTTGTCTTGCAATAAAACACCGAGTGAGAAGTTTCAAGGAATGGTTGTGACTCCCATCTGTGCAGGAAGACATGCACTGGGAGAACCAGGGCTTAACAGAAGAAAATAAGAGATGGTTTCCTCTTGCTCCGGAGATTAGATGGGATCATTATGATGATGTTTAGGCTTTAACTAAGTACTATTTTTCTCTTTTCCTATTTTTTTGTTTGTTTGGTTTGGTTTCTTTTTTGTTTTTTACTTGGGCTTGATTTTGAGATATATGGCTAAACTCTACTTGGCATCTGAGTAATTACCTGTAAAAGAAAATTACTAGGAATTTGGGAATATATATTTGTTTCTATGTGTTTTGTTTTTTTCCTTGCTTACGTAATTATAGATTTCATAAATTCTGCCTTATAAGTATAACTTTTATTAAGAGAACTTATTGAATGTGTATCAGGGGTTTTCTTTGCCACTTGTTAGGTTAAAAACCCAGTATTTTGACATAGCCTTGATCTTCTTAGTTGAAAAAAAAAGCCTAAATATGAAGTAAGGCAGCTTCTTGTACACCTGGTTTCCAAGAGGATTTGCACTTATTATGAATGTGAGTTTTTGATGCCATGTACTATTAGTGACTCTGATCACTAAAAAAAAGTTAATTGACTTTGATATCAAGCCCTCAGAAACACTTTGGTGTAGTATGATAGAGCATGGCAGAGTTGTTAACACACACCTGCCTTACTCATTTAAGGTGCAGCCTAATTCTTCACCTGAAAATGTTCTTCCTTTTCAGAACTACAAAATTCCGCTAAAGTGATAAAAGCAGGAAAACCCAGAACAAGAAAAAGCAGCAAGGTTTGTATTTTTTGCCTGTAAATATTCAGTATGATAAATTGCTGATGGTGCTCTAATAAAAAGATAGAAGATATTTCGGACTTCCAACCAGAAGTGTTATGTTATACCTTGGTAATAGAAAATTTTGGACACTGAGACAAATTTTTAAAAAAAGGAAATTAAAATTAGGAGAGTTACTAAATTGGTGTATGCACAAGGAATAAAGAAAGGCATTTTTGTTTAAAAAAATCAGTGGCATTGCATAAAAAATGTGAAGGGGCTGCAAAGAAACAGCATCACGAACACAAGTGATGCTAGATTGGTTTTAGAAATCCTCTTTGCATCTTATGAGTGTCCTTTATGTGCATAAAATATCACTATGACAACAGGAGACACTGAGTCCTTTTATTTAAATATTAAGTTCCTAAAATTTTGTACAGCCATCCCTTTTTAGGTTGGTTAATAGGTGTCAAGATTTTCCAGAAACAAAAAAATTTTGAGCAGTAGATACTCTTAAATCACATATGTGTAAGACAACATTTAATCTGATAATTGTTTGATGTGAGCTCAAAATTCTTTCAAAAATTGTGTGTCTGTTTTCTGTTGTATTTCTTGCTTTTTTTAAAAATGGCTACTTTTAACAGCTCTGCTCCAGGTGGTAGTCTGGCTCTCTGAGCCATGACTGCCATCTTTCCTGTGTTAAAAAGCACTAAATCAAGGAAGGAATATAAACTGTTTGTCACCTTTGCAGGCTGATGATTTGGGCGATATCGCAAGCTGGCCAACCCCGAGCGAAATAGCAAACAATGAAGTAAGTGTCCTTTGTAATCCTCAGGATTTTTTTTTTTTAACCATGTTGGATTATCCTTTTAATACTGTTCTCCTCAGCATGTGCTTTGAGTGTTGTAAGGTTTGAGTAGAAGTTTTGTCAATAATTCAGGATATTGGTGTGTGCTTAACTGTCTGCACTGGTACTGGCATTCATTAGTGGTGTGCCATGAACATGTACATAAAATAGGACCTTATTTTTTTAACTCCACTGTTTAAAAAGTTTCATTTACCTTTTCTGCTGTTTTCATCTGTTTATGCACAGACGAGAAGGCCTTTGGAGTTGTGAACATGCTGCCCTCTCTTGTGGCTCAGAGTGCTTTGTACCTGTTGTCTGAACACAATTATTTATTTGTAGTTATCTTATTCCTCTGATATATTTTTCCCCTTCTGGGTTTTAAGTTAACATCTATTCTGTCAAATTATCTTCCTTTCTCTTTATCTCAAGTCAGAAGTGCATAATGTATTTTAGAGCTCGCTGATGCTATTTAAAACAAGAAGAGAGCACAGATTATTGCAAATGGTGAGGTGCCATTTTACTGTGCTGTAGCTCTGCAGCTGCATCCCTGTGGTGCTTTTATTGTGTTCTTGGTCAGGAAAACCACAACATTTGGGTTCAACAACATGCGTTTTATAACTGAAAGTGTCCAGATTCATGTAATGTCTGTAAAACAAAATAACATTCGGTTTGTACTTAAGCTTAGTTTATTTGTCTAGGGGAAGGCTTTGTGTTCAAATTAATTATAGCACAGTACTGCAGAATCTACTGTAAGTATTCCAGAAAGTTCAAAGCTCTCTCCGCAACATAGGAAAATTCTTGCTCTTTAGAAGAAATGTCTGCAAAACTTCCCATTTTGCAGATGAAAATTATACCTGATCATAGAATGATTTGGGTTGGAAGGGATCTTTAAAGGTCTTCTAGTCCAATCCCCCCCAATCCAAGTGGAAGGGACATCTTCTGCTTGAGCAAGTGAGCTTCATCCAGTATGGCCTTGAATGTTTCCCAGGATGTCCCAGGGACATCCAACCACCTCTCTGGGCAACCTGTGCCACTGTTTCACCACTCTCATAGTGACTAATTTCTTCCTATACCTTGTCTGAAACTCTTTTATTTTAAAGCCATTCCCCTTTGTCCTATTGCTACTGGCCCTGCGAAGAAGTCTGTCCCCCTTTTGTAATCCCCCTTTAAGCACTGAAAGGCCGTGGTAAGGTTTCCCTGAAGCCTTCTTTTCTCCAGGCTGAACAATCACAGTTCTCAGCTTGTCTTCACTGGAGAGGAGCTTCACCTCTCTCATCATCCTTGGTCTCCCCTGGACTCTCTCCAGCAGGTCCATATTTTTGTGTTGGGGACCCCAGGGCTGGGGGCAGCATTGCAGGTGGGGTCTCACCAGAGTGGGGCAGAGGGGCAGAATCCCTTCCCTCCCTCACAATATTCTGCTCTTTAAAGATTATAAGTTTGAACAGTAGATAGTAGTGAGAATATTTCTTTTTTTCCTAAAAAATAAATTTTCATGTCTGAAGTCATGATTATTGTGCACACTGCCATTTTACATCTTCTATTAAAAACCAAAAGCTTTCTTCATCTAAAAACTCGTTTTATGCTCTTGCCCCATGAGCAGAAAATAAAACTATTTAAAAAGAGACTTTACAAAGCAAGACAATTCTTAAAGTTCACCCTGCTGAAGAGGCTGAGAACAGGTAATAAAAAAGGAATTTTAATAGCTAAAGGAAATTTGCACCTCCTGCTATTAGCAGCTATACTGCCAGAAATAATTACCTGTGTCTCTTACAGTGTAAGACTGTAAGTCATAGTAAGAAGCCAACAAATAGAAGAGAAAAGGAGGAGAAATCTGATCAGAAAAGCAATAATGGAATCAAGGACAATCCGGAGGCAAAGCCAGATGGTCCGGCAGATAACACTAGTGAAGATGAAGCCCAAACTAATAACCAAAGGAAAAAAGGTGAGTTTAGACACTGTGTATAATGCAGTAAGTCACTGTTGATAGAGCTGCATCGATTCCAGTCGAGTGGCTCAATAAAACTTCTCATGATTTGATTTTGCTGGGTGAATACAGAATATATTGGTGTCTGTGTGGAAGCCTCAGACAGGCTGCCTCCCCCAGGCATTGGAGCATTCTGTTCAGTAAAGTAGGAGTTCTGGGGGAAAAGCAGCTCATGCCCTATTGATGGTCCTTGGAGCTCTAACGATTTCTGGAAGATTTTATCATGGCTGTACAAGCTATTTTACTGTCCCTGATATCTTTGTTTCCCTCAATAGGTAGCACTGTGTTAACTATATATATGTGTGTGTTTCTGCATATACACCAGCACTTCAGTTTTTATGCTCTGCTATTCGCTTGCACATCAAAGTAAGTGATCATTTGAAAATAAAACCAGATTATTTGCTTCCTTTTGCTCCAATCTGTTGTACTAAAAATGGGAAGCAAACCTGTAAGTCATTTGGTCTGGAGGTTGGAATAGGCTGAAGAAACAGCAGAAAGAGTTTCAAAATCAGCTGCTTTTTGGTCTTGCTTCCCTGCTGGTGTCTTTCCGGATCCTAAAGACCTTTACTGTTCAGATTTATCGATCTTTCTATATACATATATATGTATATTTAAAAGCCTGTACCTCTTCTAATTTTTCAGTCTAAGTGGAAATCAAAAGCAAACCATTCCACAGGTATAACACATTTTTCTTCCCCCCCCACCCCCAGCAGTGCAGAGAAGACATTTTATGTATGTGCTTATATTTCTTAGCAACAAAAGAATGGAGCCCACAATACCAATCAATATTCTGATTAAATAAATTGTTAGTGGATACTTTAGGCCAGCCTGCAAGTAAAACAAAATGAAGCTTTGCTAGTAATTTTTTGATGCAAGTGAATGAACTTTGAATACCTTGAGGTGAAAGTACAGTACCACCGCTAAATTCTTAGGAAAGTTTGCATGATTTGTGACTGAAATCTTTATTGTGGTGATCAATTTTATATGGTTTTTTTTTACCTCAGAGTTTCATATGTTTTGAAAATATATAGCAAATAATTTACTGTCTGTATTTAGCACTGACATATCTGTAAATTCTTGATCATGGAGCATTTAAAAAGCTATTAAATAAAATGCTTGCATTTATTTCTAATATTTGAAGTTTAGGTGAGGTTACATTTCAGTTTCAGAAATTCTTGTTTACTGCATTTATTACTTAGTTATTCATAATACTGTAAAATTTCAATGTTAAGCCTCTCCTGCTTTTTAAAATTTGAAATTAATTGTTGCTAGTTTTACAAGGAAAATCCTATAGAGTCTTTTCAGGAACTGAAAGCTCAAGTATTAGTATAATTAAGAGTAATGTTTTAACTTTTCAAGGTAACAAGCAGAAATGGGTGCCGCTTCACTTGGACGATGTGAGTCAAGACAGAGCAGGCTCTCGAACAAGCTCCAGATTTTTGCTGGAAACAAACAAGTTAATACCTCACAACAACAGAAGGAATGAGGCAAGAAGTAAGTAGTTCTCAGTCTCAAGTAAGTAGTTCTCAGTCTCTGGGTCTTGCTGTTGGTGGCAAATAAAGTGTAATATCACATGAGCTGTGAGTTTATGTCGAAACTTAGATCTACCTGTACAAGGTAAAACACTGTGATTATATTTGCCAATGACCAGCAGCATATATATTCCTCTTCATGGCACCCTAAACAATCTTGTCCCGCAATTTTACAATGCAGAAAGTTTGGAAAAAGCCTCTGAAGGTGTCTGCTGAGTGCTGCTGTGCCGCTATTCCCACAGATTGTTGCTACCAGAGCAGTTGCTTGCGGAGCTACACTTTGAACTCTGCTTTGGCAGTTCTACTGACGTGGTTTTTTCCTTCGGGCTGGACTGAGTCCCTCAGCTCCCTGACCTATTTCTCAGCACAGCTATGCAAAAAGCTGTGCTGACACCACAGCTGGTGCTGCTTCTAGTCCTCAGATGTTGTGAACACAGCTGGTTAGGTGGCAGAAATCTTAGGCTGAGTGCAAGTTTGTTGGTTTAAGTTTTAAAACTGCAGTATACATTCACAGTTTGAATGTTTGTTCATTATAATAAGTACTGGACGCTACTGACATGGAATTTGTGAAGTCATTTTAGGAATATGGATGTGAGATGTCTGTAAGATTTGATCTGATGTCTGAAGGATGGATAGGGATGGGGGGAGGATTTTGACCATTTATCACTTCCTTCAGAAGTTTTTTCTTAGGATGGTCAAATGACTGAAAACCACACGTGTACAGATTATATTCTCTGTAAATTCAGAGTCTTATTTGACAGGACTTGAGTGTATGAGCATACACATGTGGTTGTAGGATTCACTAAAAGTCATTGCTAAACCAAGATTTTTAGTACCATTTTTAATACATATCTTTAGTCATTCCTTTGTTGAATTTAGCAGCTCTCAATTTGAACCAGTAGGGGCTGTATCCCCAGGCATTCCCGTGGCAAAGTGATCTCTCTGGCATCTGAGAAACTTTCAGGAAAGGTGGCTGACTGAACATGGAAGTCTCTGTAAGTGTTAGGAAAAGAGAAAGGAAATTCCTCTTATGAGTGAAGTGGGAATTATACCTGTCCCTGAGTTTTGGGCTGGACGAAGCCAAGGTCCCTGGGGTCTGCTTTGGACAGTTGCTGTTCAATGGGCAGAGTCAGGGGAGTGGTTGGCAGCTGCTGCCAGGGACAAAAGGGAAATTCTGGAGACCCACTGCTGTGGGGTCCTGTTATCAAGAGCTGGACAAAGGGGTCGAGTGCATCCTTGGCACATTTGCAGATGACCCCAAGCTGAGCGCTGCAGCTGACTTGCCTAAAGGACAGGATGGCACCCAGAGGGACCAGGGCAAGCTTGGGAATTGGCCCATGGGAATCTCATGAAGTTTAACAAGACCAAGTTCTGGTACTGCATCTGGATGAGGGCAATCCCTGGTATCACTCCAGGCCGGGGGATGAGCAGATGCAGAGCAGCCCTGTCCAGAAGGACTTGGGGGTGCTGCTGGAGGAGAGGCTGGGCATGCCCTGGCCATGGCACTCACAGCCCAGGGAGCCAAATATGTCCTGGGCTGCATCCAGAGCCCCGTGGGCAGCAGGGGAGGGAAGGAGGGGATTCTCTGGGTGAGAGCTCACCTGCAGTGCTGCATCCAGCTCTGGGCTCCCAGCACAGGGAGGACGTGAACCTGTTAGTGAGTCTAGAGAAGACCAGCAAGATGATCAGAGGGGGATGAAGCACCTCTCCTGTGAGGAAAGGCTGGGAGAATTGGTTTTGTTAGGCCTGAAAGAGCAAAGGCTTGGGATGACCTAATTGTGGCCTTCAGTATCTGAAGGGAGCCTGCAAGGTGGAGGGAGACTATTTAAAAAGATTATGGAATGACAGGATGAGGGAAAATGATTTTGAAATGAAAGCAAGTGGGTTTAGATTAGATACTAGGAAAAAAAAGACTGTGAGAGTGCTGAGGCCCTGGCACAGGTTACCCAGAGAAGCTATCGATGCCCCATCCCTGGAAATGCTCAAGGGCAGGTTGAATTGGACTCTGAGCAACCTGGTCTAGTGGAAGGTGTCCCTGCCCATGGCAGGGGTGGTTGGAAGCAGACAGATGGTCTTTAAAGTCCTTCCAACCCAAGCCATTCTGCAATTCTGTGATTCCCATCTCATTCCAGTAGTGGGGGGAGCTATCTGTAAGAGGAGACTGAACTGTTATGATTATTCCTTCCTGCCCCAGCTGATCATAGTGACCTCTGAGCTGACACCAGGGTGTCCAATTGCTTCAGCAGCATTTGAGATTGACTGCCAGTCCATTGCTTACCTCCTTGCTGCTGACCCCTCCTGCCCTGACTCACCCTCTGGCAGGTTGGCAGACCTCTCCTGTTCCTCTCCTGCAGCTTCAACTCTGGCCACCTCAGCATGGCTGAGGCTGTGGATTGCCTGGGCTCAAGCTGACAAGTCTGGTGTCATAAGGCACTTACAAGCACCAGGATATTTCATTTTGATTACAGGTTTTTTGTGTTTGTTTTTCTCTTCAAGGTTGGCGTCGAGATAGAGACAAGAGAGATGACCACGATGAGGTGTGCAGCGTGAGGAGCGAGGGTGGCAGCATCCGAGGGTTCTCCAGAGGCAGAGGAAGGGGGAGAAGCAGAGGAAGAGGACGAGGCAGAGGAAACCCCAGCAGTATGCAAAGAAATGGTTACTTGGCAAAAAAATTTAAAACTGTGGTTCTAATGTCGTTGTGGTTTTGATTTTCTAATGTTGTTATTTTATGTTCTCTTTTATGTTGAAGTGAACTTCGACTATTCAGTTGGTTATCAAGAACTTTATGGTGAAGGAATTGACCAAGTATTTCAGCCTGAACTTAACCCTGGTGTGATTTATTATTATGGTGATGGAACAGGAATGCAGATGTATTCTGTGGATGAAGCACTTCTCAAGGAATATATAAAACATCAGATGTAAGTAGATTGCTGAATGTATAAATATTTTCAGAGATCTAGTTAAGATAAAATGACTAATTTCAAACAGTGTTGAATTCTTATTATCCACTTCAAGTTGGAGATTAAGGCATTTCAGCTTAACTTTTTGAGTTAACTTTTGATAGTGCCAGCTCGAATTTATTCACTGGTGGGGTGGAAAAACCTGAGTAATGGGGAGGAGTTTTAAGGAAGCTGTTTCTGCATCTTGTGCTGTAGTCTGGCTCTAACTCGTATAACTGCTTTATTTATGGTACACAGCCCTCTTTATGTTGTCATGTAATGGAGATATGGATGTCTCTGAGCTTGTGCTTTTGAGTACCGTTGGTCTGTTTGCCTGTGAAGCTTTTCTTGGGTGATGTTTCCCCTATTTGCTCTCAATTTCACTTTAAGAAGTCTCATTAGTTTGATGTTTTCAGTGTGTTTTACCTGAAACATGTAACTGGGAGAGAGAGTAGTTTTGCAATGATACTTGATTTTTTTCAGTAATCTGAAATGTTTACTTTCTCATGTATACCATTAGGCAATGAGAAACCATCTGGAAGACTGATTATCACCAGGAGACAAGTCAAAAAGGGCCTGGAAAGCACTAGTTCATTTTAAAGAGACAGTTTCCACCACTGGCAGATATTTCATCCTCTGTACTTGCATTCCTCTGAGATGCCTCTGTGGTGGTTTTTGATTGCCCTTGTGTTCCGTACAGCAACTTGCTTATTTTATTCTCGCTTCTTTTGTTACAGTTGACGCAAAAAGGAAGAGAAAAGCCTCTTTAAAGGGCAGAAAGTATCTGACATGTGACTATCAACTTCAAAACTTCTATTGCAGTCTTTTTTTGCTCTTGCTGCCAGGCCCCTATGAGACCTGACAGTGGACATGTACCCCCATGTCAGGATAATCGGCCTTCACTGTCCTCAGACAAGTGGGGGAGGAGCACAGCCACTCCACTGTTGGCCAGATTTCTGGGCATGCAGTGTAGAATCCAGACCTCCTAAGGTAGGACATGATGATGTCCCCCTCTGCTGAGAAAAATGTCAGTTGCAGCACTGGTCACATCTGACTTCTGGGTATATTTGTATTCCCTTTTGGCACCGAGAGGTTGGCAGGTGTTGGTAGAAGAATTGGCATGGCTGGATAACCACAGTCACTTGTTGCTTGCCTGGTGTGAACTCCTAAGGCATTTGGTTATGGAGTTTGCTTTCCGTGAGAGGGAGATTCCTGAGCAGATATAGAACAGAACTTCACTAGACTTATTCTCCCTAGACAAAAAAAAAAGGGGTTTTTTTTTATTAATTCCCTTCTTTTATCACATTAATAATGATGGGAAACAGACTTTATTAGCCAGTTACCTCTTATTAGCCTCTAAATTGGGGTAGCTTTGTCTGCCTTTCATAATTTAGCTATAAAATATTAAAGTGACTATGCCAAAGAAGGAAGCATATACAGAATAAAGGTACACAAAATTGTTATGTCTCAGAGTTCCTACTGGAGTCCAAGATAAGTCAGATTGTATTAAAGAAGTGAGATTGACTCCTAGTGGATGAAAAAATTTTAGAAGTTTACCTGCTTAATAGAGAAAAATCTTAGAGACTGTCCAACTGAGTTGATATGTAATTACAGGAAGAAACACATTGCTTTCAAGCAGTTTATGCTTCTCTCAAGAACCAGCTTGATGTACAAGAGAGTACTATTTGTGTTGCATACAAAAGTATATTTTTAACCACAGGCCGAAGTTGTTTTAGAAAATAAACAAGTAAATGTTCAAGAATGAATTTAAGAATAAGTAAAGGACTGAGGAAAAGGAAAAATAGAAAAGCTGGAGGGTGTGTGTGTGTTTAGGTTTGTCCCTCTACTTGGAGCAAACTTGTACATTGTCTTCATTTATCATTAATGGTCTTTCACATTCCTTTTTCTAGAGTGATGGACATCAAGTGAGGCAGTTTGAGTCAAGTTCAGTCATTGTCCATTTCTGCTTGTGGAATTTTTAACTAGGTGAATCGTTACAGGACTTTACCTTTACTGTAAGATTGTAAAGGTAACGCTAGTAAAATGTTGGTATATGGCATTTGTGCTTGCTTATCTTCTAGACTGGGAGGGAAAAAGGAGCGTAGCAGCTCAGAACAGTAGACAGGATATTCTTGAAAGAAATTCTCTTTGTGCCCAGTTGTTTCACTGATCATACTTGGCTCTGAGTAAGAGCTTGATTCTCCAAAAGCCGTGTTCTCTTCTCTGTCTGCTTTGATTTAATAGCAGTGTTTCCATTTGTCCTGTCTTGTCCAGCATTGAGACTTTAAATTCATTCTGTCCATGAGCTGAGTGTTGGTCAGAGCATGGTGCTGCTACTGCCAAGGTCTCAGGGTCAATGCCTGCATGGACCATTCCCGTGGGAGTTGGACTCGAGGGTCTTTGTGGGTCCCTTCCGGCTCAGAATATTCTGTGTGATTCATAGAGATAGCTTTTGCTTCAAATTTCTTCAGCTACAAAAAATCAAAGAAAGAAGTGGTATCAAGGTGCTGCTTGGGTCAGTGATCAGGCATCAGAGTGCCCTGCTCTTGGAGACTTTGGCCTTAATCCCGGCTTCAGTGGAGAGACTTGTTGTATTATTCTTTGTTGAAAGTAGAATGACCTTTATTTACATTTGCATGTGCAGCTTTTTTCCTCGGCATTTTAATACCCTCTCATTTTCGTTTTGCACTACCTCTATTTTTGTCACAGAATTTTGACTGCTTTTGTTAAGTCTTTCCCTGATTGTGGTGAGGAGTTAGTATTCCTGGGATGTACTGTGCAAAATCATGGTATAACATGTAAGCTCTATGAAAGGCCTAGACTTCGGTCATCATGTAAATTGAGGGAGTTTTCCATTCTTTCTCATAGGATGTTTTCTCATTCCCTTGCTCTGTGTGACAGATCATGATTTGAATTCCTTACTTTTTGTCTTCACTAAGTATAAATCATCTTGACACCCAGATTATTTCCTAGAGCAGCTTCATTGTTGAAAATTTGTCTTTCTGCTGTTTGTCCCTCGTCTCTGTGGTATTACCAGATTCCTGAAATGTCCTTGTCCTTCAACATCATCTCTTCTTTAAGACTTTTTTCCTTCATGAACTGTTGTGCCTTTTTGCTACAGTTTCATGCCAAATACAACGTTGCTGGTTTTGTTTTCTCATCTTCCCACAAGCATGCTTGGATGATTCAGGGTATATATCAGATAGGATACTTAAGCCTTCCAATGCACTGGAAACTGGGACAATAAAAGATGCAGGTCAGGATGAACTGGTACTGCTGTGTGGGACATAACTTATGCTCTGACTGTTAGCAGTGCTTGTCCTTCATCTCTATGGAGGCCAAGACAATGTTGTTCCCTTCTGTCCATGTAAGTAATGAGGAGCGGGGTGGGTGAAGGAAAACTGGAGTGTAGTTTTTGGTTGTGTAAATGTAACAAGGCTTTGATTTTTACCCCTCTGTTCTGTACTGTGCCATAAGTCTGTCTTAACCTGTCAAGCATGCTTGCTGCTCTCTGAGTCTTCCGCTGAAGAATGGTTTTGTTGATGTCAAAATACTCTGGTTTTTTTAATGGAAAACTTTAACAAGGAATCTAGGTTGCTGCTTTAGGATTTTCTTTAACCGTAGAATAAGCTCAGTTTTGTATGTTTCATTTTGCAGTGAGTATTATTTCAGCACTGAAAATTTGGAGAGAGACTTTTTTCTGAGGAGGAAGATGGACCAACAAGGCTTTTTGCCTGTGTCACTGATTGCCAGTTTCCGTCGGATGCAAGCTCTGACTACGAATGCTGCACTCATTTTGGAGGTAAAACCATTCAGAAGAGGATGTATTTGAAAAATTGCTTGCTTAATTCTGTGCTGCCAGAGCTTCAGAACTATGAAGTTAAATAAAATTTCTGCTTGTAATGACAAGGATTCTATAAAGAGGCTATAAGTGGCCAAGTTGGTGTGTGTTTGTTTTTTTCTTTTTTGATAGTTTTTAATGTTATAATATGCTTGTCACACAGGCCCTAAAGGACAGTACAGAAGTTGAAACTGTGGATCAGAAACTAAGAAAAAGGGTTGATCCAGAAAAGTGGCCAATTCCAGGTCCTCCTCCATGCAACCTGCCTCCAACTGACTTTTCTCAGCTCATCAATTGTCCAGAATTCATACCGGGCCAAACTTTTGGCTCACATACTGGTAAAGGATTTATTTTACAGAAACATAAGTTTAGGGCTGTCTGTCTAGCTTAGCAAATTTGCCTCCTGATACTGATTTCATAATACAAGTTGTACTTTTGGTAATGGTTTATTCAGCTGCTCTGCCTGCCAGCCTTACACTTGCCAAGTCACATGGCTGATGTGAAGCAGATAAAAATGTCTTTTGTGTGTTATGGCTTGACCAATCTCCAGAATATAGAATGGTGGACTGTAGTCCTGTGGAATTAGTAACAGTAATCTTAAACTAGTCCTAAAATCTGCTTCATTTTTGTGGCAGCTGAAAGTTTGCTCTTTATTTGGGGCATCCTTGGATGACATGGGAAACTCATTCACATTTTTAATAGGGAGATGCATTTGTTTGCTGACAACCCTTGGCAAGGGAATCCTTTCCTAAAAAGTTGGCTGAAATAAAATGGGAAGAATGAAGATGGAGTTAGGCACCCATCCACAGAGCTAGAGAATGACACAGAGAGAAAACATGATCCTAATGATGCTGCTCTTCTTTTTCTCCTCAACAACACATAATGTCTCACTGGCTATGAAGAAACTTTCCATGGAAACAAATTCTTAGATTTGATTTTAGTCTGACATGTTGAGTGAACTGTGAAAAGTTGTCTCTTAAAAGTAAAAAATTCTTTAATCAGCATTATATTTATCCAGGGAGGTAGAAAAATGGTAGCTGTGGTTAAAAGAAAGACCAGTGAAACAATTGAAAAACAAGCAAAATAGAACCAAAGCAATCCACAACAGGAACTGAACTACTGTTTTCTACTCTTAGAGTCTGCACCAAGTTCTCCAAGAGCAGGAAGCCAACTGAGTCCAAAGGAAAACACCGAATCCAGTAATTTTCAGACAATGTCTAAAGGACTGTCTACAAGTTTGCCCGATTTGGACTCTGAACCTTGGATAGAAGTGAAGAAGAGGCATCGTGCATCCACTGTCAAGCTAAAGGTAAAATCAAAAACCTTTATGTTATGTTTAAATGAACAAATGCAAAACCAACTTTGAGGTTACACTGTAAACCAAGGTTTAAACATCTTAACATATGTGATGCTTGAGAATGCAATAAACTTTGGAAATTCATTATCCAATTCAAATATAAACCTTTCCCAACTTAGGAGACTGTTCCTGTACCTGATCAAACACCAGATCAACACCAGCAACCCCCACCTCCAGAGGAACAAGAACAGGAAGAACTTGAATTTTTGTTTGATGAAGAGATGGAACAAAATCAGTGTCGGAAGAATAAATTTGCTGATTGGTCAGATAGCGATTCTGATTATGAAATTGATGATCAGGATGTAAACAAGATTTTAATTGTAACACAGACACCACCATATGTGAAAAAACATCCTTGTGGAGACCGTGCTGACAGCCGTGTGTGCCGTGCAAAAATTACATCAGAACTTGCTAAAGTCATTAATGATGGCTTGTACTACTATGAACAGGACTTATGGATGGATCAGAGTGAAAATGATGCCATGATGAAGGTAATTCTCTTTAATTTCTGACTTGAAAGCCATGCCTGTCCAGTTTCCAAATTAATTTCAGCTTTCTGCTATGTAGTTGTAAAATGCTACAGGAAAGTGACAGTAATTTGCAGGTCTGCTGAACTTTCCTTACAGTTGAAAGCAAACCCCAGTTTTCATGCCACAGACTTGACCAAAAACACTGAATGAATATTTTTTGTAACATTTTGGAGGTGGTTCAAGTTTTCCTATGTTTTCTTGATCTATGAGTAGTTTGTTTCACAACAAGTGCAAACCCCTACCCAGAGGGGAAGGGGATACATGTTAGAGGTGAGATGATGAGAGAGAAGTAATGCAGTAATTTTAAAGTAGTTATTATATTAACGTTCTGTTCACCGTGTAGCTTGTTAGAACAATAGTTAGAAAAAAGTTACCTAAATACTGAGTGTTTAGGGGCTTCATCTGTGCACAAAGAGGGGGAAAGTAGCTTTGTGGACAAATGGAGCATGTCTGTACAAAAGCAAGATGTCAAAGGTGGAAATGGCTGTTGAGAATGAGAGCAAGAAATAAAGGCAGAATTTAGAAAATGGATTAGAATGGACCAAGAAAACCAGCAAACATGAGGAGGACAGTGAGACATAGCAAACTGCAAGAGAGAATATTTCCTTTCTTCTTGTTGTTATGGACTTGACAATGATTTGACGAGATTTTTCCCGCATAGCATGCACATGTCCCACCTGAGATGGGTGTGTGGGTACTTGTGTGTCAGTGCTGGCTTATTTTCTCTTCATGAAATGCATCTGTCTCTCAGGATGGTATCTATTACCCTGCTTTGCATTTACAATTTGCTTTCTCTAATTCAGCAAGAGATTGAGAACTTTAAGAAGCTAAACCTCATTAATAAGGATGAATTTGTTGGTCTTGCACCAGAAACTGCTGACCTGACCCAAGAAGTTCCTCCAAGACCTCCAGGCTTACAGAAGGGTAAGCATGAAAGTATTTTTTAGAATCTCTGTAATAAAGAACAACTCTGTAGGTGTTTTGACTCTTTCTGCCTGTGCAGTATTTTAATTTTGGTTCAGTCAGCAGTCTGAGGGGGCTTTTTCTTGGCCAATTTTTCAAACTGTCAACTGTTCATGGGTAGCGTGGTTTCGGTTGAATGACAAGAAGCTGGCACTTTTTCTGCTTTGTTGTCACTCTCCACCAGCACCAGGTGCTCTTTGTGTGACTTGGAATTTACAATGTGTAAAGTTAAACCGAAGCTGTGAAACATTTTATAGAAACCAGCTTTTTTTATGGGATACAGGGATGGAAGGAAATGAGATCAGAAGAACTTACAACTTGTATCATACCGTTACTGAGCAGTCATAACTGTCCATAAGTTCAAGTCTCATCTCTTGTGGTATTTCTGGTACAGTGGTACTATTAACATTTACTGGGTTTCATGCTAATAACATCTCTGAAGTACCTCAGTAAAACCACCTCACTTTCTCCTTCCCTCCTCCATATTTAGCAGAGGAGCTGGCCTGTAATTTCCTAAGTACTGGAGTACCTCCAGTAGCAGGAATGGCTCGATCGCTGCCAACAGCTGTCCCAGAGTCCCCCCGTTTCCACCCTGGCTTCATCCCACGAACCCCTCGCACCCCAAGGCTCCAGGATCCCAACAAAACACCCAGGTTCTACCCTGTTGTTAAAGAAGCACGATCCTTTGATGTAAAGGTAAATGGAAAAACATATTTAAAAAAACAAAACAGCAAAAGCCTATAAAGCTCCTGTTTGAGCATACAGTTCAACAAGAATTAAAAGGCAGAAAATTAAATGCTTGTACTCCTCTTGCTTAACTCCAAAATATTTACTTTTATTTCTATTAAATGCTTTCTGAGTCTTCTTCCTTGAAAGCCATTACTAAAAGAAGCGTAGTGCTTAAGATTTTTGATTAGTTGCATAAGACTAATTTTCAGGTTCTGAAACTGTGGTCTTGTGACTTTATAACTTGTCAAATAACAGAAAAGAAAACTTTTAGATCTCTGTTTTAAAAGGGAGAGAATGAGTGAAGTCAAATTAGGGAAATAAATCTTTCATTTACTTTCTTAGACTCCAAGAAAAAGAAAAACACGCCACAGTACAAATCCTCCCTTAGAATGCCATGTTGGTTGGGTGATGGATTCCAGAGACCACAGGCCAAGAACTTCCTCTGTGAGGTAAATGATGTTGCTGTTATTCAAAATTTATTTGCAGATAATTCTCAGTACTAATGGAGAAGCAGGCTATAAAAGGCAATTTATAGATACAATGCAAGAAAAGAATGATTGAGAAGCACAAAAATATGGAATAGAGAGATAGTTTGGTGTCCACAGTGTTGTTTGATCCATGATACAGCAGCAGTGTTACTTGAGGCACTGATGTTCACTTCAGTGGTCATTTAAAATCAAGCAGGAGAGTAATGTTTAATTACTGTTGTCCAAAACTGTTTTATTTTTGACATTAGCACAAAATCTGATTTTCTTGAGGTGCACCCAAACCCAGATGCATTGCAGCAGTGTCAGGTGACCGTACTTCAGCTCTTGCATAGGTCAGGGTGGGTGAAAACTGATTTGCATAAAAGCTGTTTACAGAGCATAAACATGTTGGGTTTTTTCTCCAGCAGTTCCAATGCCTCACCTTCAGAAGGAGCTCCACTGGCAGGTTACGGCTGTACTCCAAATTCTCTTCCCAAATTCCAGCACCCATCTCACGAACTGTTAAAGGAAAATGGCTTTACTCAGCAGGTGTACCACAAATACCGGCGGAGGTGTTTAACAGGTAAGCTGCTCCATGCACCTCCTAAAATTTTTAGATGCTTCCAGGTGTTGTCTGATACCAGTTTTCTTCCCATTGCTCCTCATCCTTAATTTTTCTTAGGAAAGGTAATCAAAATTTATTTGGTGCCTCTGTTTCAGGAACCCATTTAACTTAACATTTAACTTTTCCATTTAACTTAACATTCCCTGACAAAAAAATCACCCTCAAATTTGAACTCAAGTTACCAGAAGATCTGGTGTGTTTTTTACTAAAGGCACTTTAAAGCATTCTGGTGAAAAAATAAAATAATGGTTTTGTTCTTTCCTTTTTTTTTTTTCCTTCCAGAGAGGAAACGGTTGGGAATTGGCCAGTCTCAAGAAATGAACACACTTTTTCGTTTCTGGTCCTTTTTTCTGAGAGATCACTTCAACAAGAAAATGTATGAAGAATTCAAACAGCTTGCTCTAGAGGATGCCAAAGAACACTACAGGTATTTTTTTCTGGAGGCCTTACCATTCCTTTTAATGACTGTGAAGTTTACATACATCTGCAGTGAACATTTTTAGTACTGCCTTTGACTTTTTGTAAATCTTTAAAATACCAGTGTGTATAAGTTATTTTAGTAGCAAAAAACAGTACATAATTGTGCTTTGCAGATGAATAGCTGTGCAGCATTTTTTGACTTGTAATCAGTTCTGAATTCTACAAAATCCTGTAACTTGTTGACCATGACGAGTCAGTTCTGTACTAATATTCCACAGATTCTTCCTTCTGTAGGTGAAGACATTCTTAACCTTATTTTACTTGTTCAAACTGGTTCTTACCTTATACCAAAAGAAGGAAATGAAATTTTCTTTGACCACAAAGGAAATTGTCACTGCCCTTCAGTTCTTGGATATAATTCCCTTCCTTCCACCCAGTTCCCCCACCTCTATTTCTCTGAGCCAAAGAGACAAGGTGGATTTTTGTACCCCTCTGTTCTGTTCCAGGTACGGCTTGGAATGCTTGTTCAGATTTTACAGCTATGGCCTGGAAAAGAAATTCAGGAAAGAGATATTCGAGGATTTCCAACAAGAAACAAAGAGGGACTGTGAAGCTGGTAATTATCACAGGCCTTTCACTGTGGTAACATTAGTTGAAGATAATGCCAATTCCTTGGCACTGACTCATTAACTAACCAAGAACAGCTTTTATTCATATTCTTTTTATCTTCAGTTTTCTTGAAAATATAGTTACCAGTGAATAATTAAGTTTATAATTAAATTTGACCTTTGTAAAGCGGTAAAATAATCTTTTTCTATTACTAGGTCAGCTGTATGGACTGGAAAAATTTTGGGCTTACCTAAAATACTCTCAGCACAAGACTCCAGCTGTTGACCCCAAACTGCAAGAATACCTGAGTAAATTTAAGAGACTGGAGGACTTCAGGGTGGATGTAAGTTTCAATGCCTATTTGAAATAATATTTGGTGTACTAGTATTTTCACTGCAAGGTAATCTGGGAGCAATACTTGATTTCATAAATTCTAAGAGCCTAATCCTTTTATTCCTACAAATCTGTGGAGAGCCAAAAATACCTGGCTTTACAGCAAAACACCTAACAGATTGCCCATGTTGATTTTCAGCCTCCTATAGTTGAAGAATGTGGCAGGAAGAGACCAGGCGAGGATTCAGGTCATCGCAGACATCAGTCCAACTCTTCTAAACCACTTCCCAGCACCAAAGCTGCTGCTGCCTGTCAGTCCCGGGCGCTGGGAAGCGTTTCCTGTGGGAACACCGTGCAAGCCTCCACGGGCCGTAGCAGTGCTGCCACAAAATCTTCAGAAAGCGATGTACCAGAAAAATAGACTTTGGAGCTCGTGCCCATGAGAATCAACTTTGGCATCACTCCCCTAATCTGGAGATCTTCAAGGCGAGGCAGTCTCTACTACGTGATGAAACATGTATGGAAAGACAAAGGATGGGATTCTCTTTTTCACGGCATATAGTTCCATAACACTTGCCCTAAGAGAGTTGCTCTTGGTTATGGGATCATTGGAAGGATGCTAGGGAAGATTCTTTGGCTTCAGTATTGCTTTCCTCAAGCTTTTGTTTACAAAGAACTGCATTCCTTGCATATGCAAAAAATACTTCGAGGGATGCCTTACATTTCAGCTCAGATTTCTTAAAAAAAGGTATGATATATACCCACGTTATTTACTGTGCTTTCCTTACCCAGATTTCCCCGGTATTTGTATTTTTCCAAAGCAAAAAAGATTACATTATATGTAGAATATTAAATGGAAAGGAAGGATCTATGTGACTGGTTTGCTTTCAAGGCTAACTATCAAAAAGTATGTTTTTCTGCAAAAGCACACTCGAGAACATGCAGCTGTATATGAAACTGCATTTCTGGATTCTATTTAAAGATATAGTTTCTATTTTTTTCAGGGTCTCCATAGTTAGTATGGAGTTTGAGTGGACATAACTGGGATAGTTTTGCAGGTATTTTCTTCAGTTCTGGTTCTTTCATTACTCAAGCAACAGAAAACTACAGGGGAAGACTGAACTTTTGATTTAATAGTGTCTTAAATTAACATTCAGTATCTACAGTTTGTGCAGATTGTTAAAGTAGCCAGCTATTCATACTCTGGGCTTGAGAGGTGTCTTCATTTGAATTCTCTTATGATTATGAAGTCTAGCAGGAGAGGCATAATTTTCATTTTTTTTTTCTCTGTATTTCAAGTAATAATTAGTTTGGAGGGAAACAAAGTATTCCTTGTCAAATTTAATTTTTATTTGATTTATTTTGCAATATCTGAATGAAGTTCTGCTTAAATTGTGCTTGCTAAGCCTAAATGATTTCAAACAGGTCTAAAGACAATTTCACTGAATGTAGGTTATTCAAATACAAATGTGTTTTTGTAGCTGAAAGGGGGGGATGTTTATAACCTGTCATGTCTTATTAACTTCATTACTTTCATTTTAAAGACTCAAGAAGAACCAAGTGAATAACTTCTCTTCCAGGGGTAGGTGAAAGGAATTCCAGCTTTCTGTTAGTTAACTGCAAAATTACTTCAGTTAACTTTTAAAGTGATGTCTAGCACAGATGCCTTAAACTGACTGCAGAGCCATGGATGGAGCTTTAAACTAACAGCTCTCAGAGGTTATAATGAATCTGTTAATTTTTCAGTCACTGTCCTGTGCATCTCACTGAAACAAATGATGGATGTTTGCACTGAAAGGAGTGGATGGTAGCAGTGACTTGCCCCACAGTTTATACCATTTCAGCACAAAATCCAGCCTTTTGTCAGTGGCCTCTCCTAAATAAATTTAAATGAATGTGTACCAAGATTTGAAGTAAATGTCCTATAAATATGCTGAAGTGACACATCTCAATCCTGTGTTTGATCCATGCCTTTTGCTATCCATGAAAATGATGCGAATGTAAATTTGGATTAAAATTGTATATACAAGTAATAAATTTAAGATATTTCAATTTTTCATTGGAAAATGTGCAGATTAAGCTTTTAGTGTGTGTAATTTTGTGGTATCTTGAAAAAATTTTATAAAAACAACAAAAAACCCTAATAGTGTTGTACATCAAGTTTTTTCCCCCAAAAAGTGTGAAGAAAAACAACTTGAAAGAGGGTAAGGATGTGGATTTGCATGGGAATGTCTGCTGCACTGAGGTGTTGGGGAAATCCAGCCTGGTAAAAAGGGAAGTACTTCTTGGAACGCAAGCCAGCTTTCTTCAAAAGAAGAATTAAAAGAAGAATTTAATTTTGTCATATGGTTGGGTATTTGTCAAAAATATGACAGGTGAAGGATAAACATGGGGCAAGGCAAGGAGAGTGAATACTTCACCTGCTGGCCTCTAGAGCTGCTCAGTGTCCCTTCAGTGAGCTGGACAAAAACACCACCCAAATCCATCCACAGCTCTGACTGCCTCTCAGGAATGCCTCTTTCCTTTCCCACGGGCTTGAATCTTCCCTCTCTTCCCTTGCAGACAGTGGAAGAACCAATCCTTGCATAGCTGATGGTTTCACTGTCTGTCTTCAAGTGGTTCATCACCTCTCAGTAATTGACAGATGTTGGTGAGGGCCATAACTCTGAACATGCATAGTTGTGTATCCAACACCCTTCCCGTGCCTTTCAGGTCCATTTATTTGAACCTTAATTATGTCTTAAGACTTGTTGTGTTCTAACAGTGGTCTATGACTGACCACTTTGCAAGTCTTAGACCTTGTCTAAAAAATTCTCCCATGTGCTTGAAGAAGTTCTGGGTTTGTCTTTATTTCTTCTGTTGACAAGTAACTATAAACACTTCAAAACATTACCCTGCCTAAGAACAGATTTTTGTCATGCTCAAAATACTGGATTCTAACAGCTTTTGAAAATGGAAGATTCCAGCTGCCTCTTGTTCCTACACTGTTCTTGTTCCTAATATTTTCCTACACTGAGCAGCAGTAGCCTGCCTGTGTTTTAACAGGGATTTGGATTTCTGTGGGAGATAAAGCATAAGAATGGGTGGAGAAAGAGTTTGGATTCATGGCAGCCTCCACACTGCAGCCTTTGCTTCAGGCACTGCTGAGGTGACAAACGACCCTCCCTTAGCTCCAGGCTGAGAGGACCCTGAAGAGTAGCCAAGAATCTCTTCCTGACAAATCCCACAGCCACAGCAGACTCGATCTGTCACCTCAAGAATTTTCTTCTCTGCTCTTTTCAGCCTCTGTGCTTTTGGGATTTCAGGTAAACAACTCTTGACCTGCATTTCAGCCAACCCCGGCCCACAGGTTCTGTCTAAGCAAGCTTAAACCCAACCTGTGAGCACCTGTTAAGAAACATTCACCTTTAACCATAAATTAGAAGCCAGGAGAAGGATTTGCTTTCCATCTGTAAGCAAGTCAGCAAGGCCAGAGTTGCATTATTACTCACATTAAAAGGTAAAGGAATAAACAGCCAACTCTTTTGTACTATTCCATACAGAGCAACAGTACCTCTTCCTAGAGGAAATAAAACCCCACAAACCCTTACTGTATTGTCAAACAGAATATTGTCAAAGAGACTCAAACAAAGCCTATGAAAGGTTTAGCTGCACCCTGCCCTTTACAGCAAAGACAGTAAAATCAAACTGATTTTGCAAGAAAAAAAAAAAAAGTTAGAAAATAGCTTAGAACTGATATACTTAAAGTGAAACAACACCCATAGGAGAGTGCCAAACTGATTTTATATGAGGTGTCCAACTCTGAATGACAGAAACTTTAAGCCTTAGTCAAGGAAAAGTAGATCTAGCTCAATAAAAAGGTACAAACAAGTACAAGCATGTGAGATAATTCTGTAGTCCTTACTGGGAATTCAAACTGTTCATATCAAGTAACAACATGGCACTTGTTTTTTTGGTCTGTTTTTTTTTTTTTTTTTTTTTTTTTTTTAAACCAAGGAGGTTTGAAAATATATCTCCTGCCAAAATGAAGCATTTTTGGGAAGTGGTGTATAAAATGAGGCAGAAGTGTCAAAACAAATGATGACTAAAACTAATTTAACACCAAGTCTAGCCTAGGAAAACAAGTCATATATTAAACTGGAAATGTATTTTGTTTCTGAAGATGAGACATTCTTCCATCAAGACCCTCATGTTGCTCAAACAAAATTTACCACAGTATCAACATGCCTGTCATTTTACCTAACTGGGAATTTTGACCAAATGATTGACACAAATGTTCCAAGTTTGAACGCCTCCATCAAATTTTTATAATTGCACTGAAATTTGGATGGAAGTACGTTATGTTAAATTATGCTCTGTGTGTCAAACTTCCTATAAATATGAAAGCTACAGTGTACTTTAAAGCACTTTTTTTTAGGGTATCAGCTTTAGATGACTATTGGCTTTGTATGTAGGATGGATGAGGTTAATTTAAATCCACTAGACATTAAGTCTATGCACAGTTCTGCTGTCGTGGGACAAGTTTTGTATTCTTCATAGTTACCATGAAGGTGCTTCAAAGCAAAACTCAGCCTTTACGCATCTTGCTGTACACAAAATCCTGAAAGTTAAATTTTAAGCATTGTGCTTCTAAAGCAATTTTAAAACCCCAGCAACAGAACTACATGCAACTTCACTGTGATTAAGCTTCACTGCCTTTCTGATAGCAAGGGAAAGGAAAACATTGCACTTGGGCTAGTAAGCCACAGCAGCTACAAAACTACTCTTCCTTCAAAAGTTACCTTTCTTTCACCAGTAGGAAGTTAGTCCATCAAGCAGATGCATGCATCAGGAGCAGCTAATGCTACAGCTGTGCCAGACATAGAAATACCAACAGCTGCAGTGAGTGAAGAGCAGAGAAACTCACAGCAAGTGTCAAGAACTTCTGGCTATGGCTCTGTACAGCAGAAGTTGTAACACATCCATGTATTTTCATGTGGAAGCCTGGGGACAAACAACTTATCTGATTGTCCTAAGGGACAGTTGGGCAAGCTGCCTTTTCTTGTTCCACTGCTAGACAAGCTGGGTGCCACGATGAGGTACAACAGCTGTGCAATAGCTAAAAGTGAAAGGCATTACTGTAAATGTAGTGTAAAACCTTTTATAGCAAGACTTACCTAAAAGAAAAAAAGTCCCTAGTGAAGCATCCAGATATAGAACTGGTGTTTAATTACTCCCAGCCCCCATCCCATGCAAGGAAGCTTTTATTTATCCTGTTGGTTCCCACTGCTCCATCTAAACCACATATTTCTGTGGTTAGTTACAGCAGCATGCCCAGCATTTCAGCAGTTAGATGATTAGCAGACACTCAATCCGAGCCTGGACACTACACCGTTGCTCAGCTTATAAGGACGTGACTCACACAGAAGCCAGTGCTTGCTGAATTCACACTTCCCAGGAGTGTCCAGCCTCTACAGGAGCCTGCAAACACAACTTCTGTGAAGAAACAGCTCCATTTCTGTTACTTGTTCCATGCCAAAACAATTCTATTGCAAGGCTGGAGATGAAAGAAAGATAATTCATCCTGCCTTCTAGGACACGTGAGTTACACACAATTCCACAGAGGAGTTTTTTTGTTTATTTGTTTCATTTACATCAATATGAACCTCTTTCAGTCAAATAGGAATAAAAAAAGCAGTCATACCTGGAATTTCAGAATTTACAGTTTAACAGAATGTATATATATATATATATATAAATTGTTACTGTAGACTTAACACAGGTGAAATCTGCAACCAGAGGTACAAACATAAGCCATGAGGCTGCTGTTCTTGTCCTGTTAATGCCATGTGACATATTCCTTATACTCTATGTTGCACTCAGTTACTAAAATGCTTTATTTGTATCACTTTTTTTCCCCCACCATAAATTCATTGGCATAGGTTTAGTCTCTTAAATACGGCTTACCTGAGTAAATCTTCAAGATTCCTCAACAGCTGGGACTTGAAAGGGAAAATAACTCCACCACGACAAAAAGCAGTATTAATAGCAGTGGCTGCTTCATGTATCCAAGACTTCTCCCCCTATTTATTGCACCATATTCCAGCTCTGCTTAACAGTTTCTATACAAAGTCTGACAGCACATGTGGTATTGTACATGCTTTATTAAACTGGTACTCGTATTTACAATATCTGCAGAAACAATCCCTCCCAAGTCTTGCACTCAGACAGACACACACACAGACACACGCGCGCAACGCCCCTTCACTCTATGGGGGTGTGAAGGCTATGCTCCCAAAAGTTAGGCAGCTTCTGGAAGAGGAGGAAGGGAGACTTCTTTTGTGTGTTTGTAATTCCTTAAAAAGAAGCATGGGAGTATGCATTTGGCCATCACAATGCTAACTTAAGTATATGTAGTATTAACATATGGCAGTAACACTGAGTACTCCTCTTTTACATTCTATACACAGAATGACATCAAGGTTTTCCAGTCAACAGAACATTCCAATTCAGTCTCACTGCTGCTTGTAGTGACTATGAAACCACAATTTGGGGGCTGTTCCTTAAAACAATTCAAGTCTATGTAAGCGAAATAAGGCACAATTAATATTTGATTTGATTTGATTTAGAGGATGGGAAAAAGGGGGAGAGGCAGGCTTCAGATAACAGGNCTAGGACACGTGAGTTACACACAATTCCACAGAGGAGTTTTTTTGTTTATTTGTTTCATTTACATCAATATGAACCTCTTTCAGTCAAATAGGAATAAAAAAAGCAGTCATACCTGGAATTTCAGAATTTACAGTTTAACAGAATGTATATATATATATATATATAAATTGTTACTGTAGACTTAACACAGGTGAAATCTGCAACCAGAGGTACAAACATAAGCCATGAGGCTGCTGTTCTTGTCCTGTTAATGCCATGTGACATATTCCTTATACTCTATGTTGCACTCAGTTACTAAAATGCTTTATTTGTATCACTTTTTTTCCCCCACCATAAATTCATTGGCATAGGTTTAGTCTCTTAAATACGGCTTACCTGAGTAAATCTTCAAGATTCCTCAACAGCTGGGACTTGAAAGGGAAAATAACTCCACCACGACAAAAAGCAGTATTAATAGCAGTGGCTGCTTCATGTATCCAAGACTTCTCCCCCTATTTATTGCACCATATTCCAGCTCTGCTTAACAGTTTCTATACAAAGTCTGACAGCACATGTGGTATTGTACATGCTTTATTAAACTGGTACTCGTATTTACAATATCTGCAGAAACAATCCCTCCCAAGTCTTGCACTCAGACAGACACACACACAGACACACGCGCGCAACGCCCCTTCACTCTATGGGGGTGTGAAGGCTATGCTCCCAAAAGTTAGGCAGCTTCTGGAAGAGGAGGAAGGGAGACTTCTTTTGTGTGTTTGTAATTCCTTAAAAAGAAGCATGGGAGTATGCATTTGGCCATCACAATGCTAACTTAAGTATATGTAGTATTAACATATGGCAGTAACACTGAGTACTCCTCTTTTACATTCTATACACAGAATGACATCAAGGTTTTCCAGTCAACAGAACATTCCAATTCAGTCTCGCTGCTGCTTGTAGTGACTATGAAACCACAATTTGGGGGCTGTTCCTTAAAACAATTCAAGTCTATGTAAGCGAAATAAGGCACAATTAATATTTGATTTGATTTAGAGGATGGGAAAAAGGGGGAGAGGCAGGCTTCAGATAACAGGGTGTAGAAGAAACTTTTTTACCCAATCCTTTTGAGAAAAGGATTCATTTTATCCCCATCCTAATCTATATGGACTTCTCTTAAGAGAACTGAAGTATTCTGCCAGGCTACTAAGGCCCACATACAAACAAAATTGGAAATTCACATTTTTAACACCAGCTTCAGTAGTCTCAGCTACTGATGCTGATGTGGATGAGTACATCTTTCTTTTAATGCTGACGGAGAAGACACACACGAAACAAGATTCAAACCTTCCTCTGAGCTTGAAGACTCATGTCTTTTAGAGAGCTTGTAAGGTACACTAGTTGAAGGCTTCAGCTTACTGATAAAAAAGAATAGCATTTTTGCCTTTAAATCCCTGGCCCCTCTTCACTAATGAAGCCTAACCAGACATTACAAATAAACTGCAACAAAAAATTTGGCAGCAAAAAGAATGTCTAGTATTCAAATCTTCATTTGTGAGTATATTATTTTCCTTGTACAAAACCTGTTGAATGTTTTTTCGCAGCAGATGAACTGTACCCAAAGATGCAGGACATTCTGTGATGGGGATAAGAGGTTGCAGTTCCGAAGGCCCCTGACTTTGGTTGTTTACAAAGTTCATTCCTGTTTAGTGTGATCCTTGGTATCTTCCTCATCTGTGTATTCTGATGGTTCTTCCCCTGGTTTTAGGAGTCTACCTACGTAGTCATATTTTTCTGAAAGAGATTTATGATTCCATTACAATTAAATACAGCTGCATTTGCTTGCTAGCCCATACTACTGCAAATTCACCTTTTCTCCTACACATTACAGTTCTAAATCTCAGTCACTGAAATTGATGGTAATTTAGCAGCAAGCTCAGCCTCCTAAAGCAATCTTTCTACCATTACTGTCTCTAACTGTGAGTACTTTGTTTCCATTCTCCTACAGCTGATCTGGCAGGATTTATCACCCAAGGGCTAAAAACTGCTGCTCTTCAATCCTTCAGCCTGTTTTGATTTCAATTAGTGTGAAAAATTATTCCCCCTCCCTCCAGAGGCATACTTCCACATTTGTCAGAAATTATTTGAAGACAAACTCATTCAACCCTTCACGTTAGAACAACTCCTAGTCCTAATGATAATTCCATGGCATCCAAAGCCAACAACCTCAAGCGGGAGTTCCACCAGCTAAGCTGATGAGATTTGGGAGTGAAATTCTGTGCTGAAGAGCTAAGAGAACAGTGTTCTTGTATAAAATGAAAAGGTTAAAAATGCTGTACTGACATATAGTAAAAGCCTCTGTGGAAGAAAGGCCTGAAATCCCTGGTCTGGTCTTAACAAAGTTACATTGCAGGGGGAGCTTGCTGCAGTCTACGCCTCCCTCATGAGGGGACAAGGAGGGGCAGACACTCCAGTGTGGTGACCAGCGACACAACCCCCAGGCTGAGTCAGGGGAGGGTTAGGTTGGACATCAGGGAAAGATTCTTTACCCAGAGGGTGGTTGGGCACTGGCATAGGCTCTCCAGGTCACAGCACCAGCCTGACAGAGTTCAAGCAACTTTTGGACAATGCTCTCAGGCACAGGGTGGGATTTTTGGGGATGGTCCTGTGCAGGGCTAAGAGTTGAAATCGATGATCCCTGGGGGTCCCTTCCAACTCAGCATATTCTGTGATAATATTACTGTCAACACCTCTTTAAAGCTTCCCCAAGCCCAAATCAGTCATTTTCATTAAAAGCATTTCCTTAAGCTGATAATTGAGAATTTACCTTTAAATTGCATTTCCCACTCTCTTACACTTTCCATCTGTACAGCATTTAAGTCCGATAGGTCATCATATTCATCTCTGAGTGCATCTTTATCTAGACAGAAAGTTGCTAGTCCCCTGGAGGCATCTCTGCCAGCAAATATTCCATATGGACCCTCTGAAAACAAAAAGACAAAATTGATACCTTCACGTCTTAGTTTATGGTGACCAAATCTCAGTTCTTTACGCAGTCTGCAAAAGCCATACATTAAATTTCTGCAGTGACAGGAACAGCAGCAGTTTCAATGCCACAGCTGTTTGACATTCAACAGCACTGCAATTCAATCTTTAATATCACTAGGAGATAAAGTCTGCTGAGAGAAGCAGAACCAGGAAAATAGCTTTGAAGGGATATCTGGAAAAATCCCTGTCAGTTGATGCAAGCCAGTTGATACAAATTCCAAAGGGACCAGAGGCTGGAATTCAAAAGAAATACACTTCTATTAAGCAACACAATGAATATTTACAAGTCAGGTATGAACAGAAGCAAACTGCATAGACATCTTAATTAGAAATCCATTATTATAAATAAATAGAACTTAAGAGGGCTAATTAATCACTTCACTTACAGAATCACAAGAACTTTCTACATATTTAGTGACATTTCTTACTTCTGAGGAAATCTCACTTATTTTGGGCAGTGGATCCCCTATACCCTTAGCTTGTAATGCCCTTGAAAATAGCAAAACTTGTCACATTAGGAATATGAAGCAACTGCTTCCTCTGTGCTTTTTGACCAATGCAAAGCAGCACAAATATCCCAATAAAATTTTGAGCAATGACTGTGAAATAAATATTATTACCAAGAGAAATGGATGATTTGTAAACCAATGATTTGCAGGTTAAGGTTGGTAACTGGCTTTCCCAAATTTAAATTAACTGCAAGAACTTTAAGCATATTGTTATCTCAGATTTTCTTGATGCAAAACCAAGTACCTTAAATTCAGATATATTAAAAAACCCAAACCAATTTAAAAAAATCCCCAAAAATTCCCACTTTAAAATTTTCTGCACTAACTGCAGCAGCCTAGCACCACAGAGATATGCAAGGCTTGCTACAGAGTTGTCCCTACTTGGTGGTAAACAGGCCAGAACCCTTCTCTGGCTTACCTCTCAACAGTGGCCGTCAGCCTGAAGCAAAGGTAGCACCCGTGGGCAAGAATGCACACAAGCAAGTGGCAACACACTGTCCTTCACCCCCTCTATTGCCTGCTGGAGCACCTCAGAGCTCTTCTGCACCAGGATGAGCCACGGGGAGTCATTCCGAAAGGCTGGTTCCTCCCAGGCCGTTCACTCCAGCCACCACACCTATCTGCTCCTGCCGGGCATTGACTCCAGGGCTGAGACACAGGCTGAATGCAGCAGGGAGAATTCCTGAAGCAGGGAACCCCAGTACCATATGCATCCGAAGAAACTATGTCCTCACCAGAACTGGTGTTGTCTCTCCACCCCAGAGTGCTTGGCATTGTAAGCTGCTTACGGTCAAACCTGAGAACAGAAGGTTGTCCTCTGTGCCAAAGACAATTCCCTCGTCTCTGGAAATAAACCAACTGATTTCAGGGCACAATTTCATAAGAAGTATATATTAGAGAATGAACTATCAGCTGGAAGTTTGCACTGTATCAGTCTGACCATAATGATGAACAGCAACTCTGTGCTCATCCTTTCAGGTATTGAGTTCCAAGAACAGCATTCACGAGAACTACCTCAGGGATTGGGGACTACAGGTACAGTACTTCAGGGAAATACAGTCAAGAGGGCTACCTTTCCCATTGGCATCCTGAATTAGGTATTTATTTGAAAAGCAAGATTAGAGACCGAAATCAACTCTATACCAATGCACTCTGCATGCTCAGTCACTTCCACAGGACAGCCTAAGAGGCAGCAAAGACCATCATCTGCAACACAACAGTTTCTTCAAACAAAAAGTCCTGCTTCAAGCAAAACAGCAAATCGTTCAAGTGATCTCACTTTTGATGTTCTGCATGAAGAACATGGGAGCTATAAACAGCTCTTACAAACACCACAATTAATAAATCCTTAAAAGCAATTAGAAACTGTTACTTAGTGACCCCACCAACAGTAGTCTGTCTCCAGTTTTTCCTTTCTCTGAATTGTTTCAAACAAATATGTTCATAAATCCTACTATTTACACAAGGTGTTTTCCAAACTCTGGCTAATCAGAGTAGCACCCTGCTCCCATTCCCTTCTAACCTGCATTAGTGGTTTATGGAGTTTCACAGCACCTGCTGAGATGCCACCTCTTGGTCCACCAATAGATTCCAATTATTTATATTAAAAAGAGTATGATATTATATTTACCTGTATCAAGCACTGAACATTCTTAAATCTCAATAACACACTTAACTGAAAGCATGATAACTTTTTAGAATAGATCAGCTTGCTTTATGATGAATGAATGCAAAATTTCTGCAAGTATCTTGTACTCTCAGATGCTATTACACCAATATAATTTTTCTTTCCTGAAACTGAATTTGAACTTTAATATTCCAGAATGTTTACTACAGAAGTATTCAGAAGTCACAGGGGAATCATCAAGGCAGGTCCAAGCACTCAGTGGAATGCCAACTTGTAAAAACCAACCTTTGGACTCAGTAGACAGCATTTTAAATTCCAGCTCTGCAAATGTAACTTAGAAATGTGTTCTATTCTTTAATCCTATACTAAAAGGTAAATATTGAATTGTGATTATTAGTAAATGGTACAAGCTTGGCTTCACCTTGGCTCCTAAAGTGGAAGTTGACAGATCTCAGTATGAGCAATCTACTTCAAGGTTTAAAGCTTCCATTCAGGTGCTTCTACACAGAATTTAACTTTTATATTAATACAAAACATACAAGTCTGTGATTCTGCTTTAAGCCCTTGTCTATTACTCACTTTTATATAAAGAACTGTTGCAAAAGTCTGAAAAACTATTTTGCATATCAGATTTCACCGCACTTGCAGAAGTGTCCAGGAAGGTGCCAGCACATAAAATCCCAAGGAGAAAATACCTTTCAGGAACATGACTGAGGTAGAGCCATCAGTGCAATCCTAGACATACTCCCACGGAGTTATTTCATGGCCTGATGCAAGCTCTACCCACAGTCCTTCTTCCCTTTCCTTTTGTCTGCCCACCTCTTTAGCCTGGCTCCTGCTGTAAATAATTGATTGCAGCCTGGCATGACAGACACACTGAAGAGAGGGCAGGAGGAGTGGCCCGTGGCACAGATATGTAAACCAAAGCAAGTTTCTGAGACCGTATCACGACATTTCAGTGTTTTGTTGTTTTTCTTTTTTTTCCCCATGTATCCCCAAATTAGCCATTTCAGAGTCAAATATGTCTTTAAAAACTGTCCTCCCACTCTTATTTGCCATAGTGCAGCAAGAGTCAGGGAAGTGTCAGAATCAATTAAAATACATCTGCTATATGTTACTTGGTTATCAGGAGGTACGAGTCTTCCATAAAGGAAAGCTGCTCCTTGAAGAATGCTTTTCTTCCCATCATGGCTTCCACATTTAAAGAACTGTTTCAGAGCCTGTGTTTATTTTAGCCCTGAGACCAGTTATCAAGTGCACATATTTGCCTGCCTATCTCCAAATCTATACCTCCACGTTCATACACTGTATTTCCCCTGTATAAAGTCCTCATCTACCTTACAACTCCACCTTGTATGAAGTACACCCTTGATGAATTTGACATCCTGTTCAGCCTGACATTTGTCTTTATTCACAATAAACTGGGTACCTTGAGAATTTGTAAAGTCAAAGTCTCTTCAGACCATAAAAATGCATTCAAGATTTCTGCATCTCCTAGCACTGTTTTGGTTCTCTAACAAAGATTTTATTTCTCTTTGCAGACAAGGAAAAATCTATTCAACCTAAAGCAATGTACTAAAAATCTTGAACCATGAAGTCTTCATTTGGAAGCACTGCTTCTAGTCACTTCCTCCAAAACAGGGTAAACTGGATCTTGGAACAGCACGTGTTTCAATTTTCAGCCACTTAGGCCAATAGTTCCCCCAGCAAAACCTGTGCTGGTATCCAGCTTCAGAGTATACCCTTGCCTGCCAAAGAGGTTCCCTGACCATTTCAGTTTGGTAACAGCTTTGTGGAACATCCCAGACTATTACTCCAACACCAGCAATGAAGATGAATGTTGTACACTGAACTTTGGATTGCTCCAAGGGGCAGCACGGGGAATACACCACGTGGACTTTCAAGCTAATGAAGTGATAGGTGAGCTAAGAATTGTATTTGTTTTCACAAGGCTCATGTGATTCCTCTAAAGAAGGCACAAGGTTTAACACTAATGTCCAGTTTTAAACCAGCAGCTTTGTTTTCTTCAAGCAGTCAAAAAGCACTTCAAACCAAATACGCATCTGTGGGCTCCAGACAGCTACTGGAAATAAACTCCACTTTTGTCTGAAGTTTAGATACTCATGGACAACACTTGTGAATCTGCAGACAAGAATACAGACTAATCTTCCCATTTATGTGAGTTAGGGCAAAGGGAGACAGGCTACAAAATTATTAACTGCATTATTGCTTTGTCTACTTTTTCCACTCCAAACTGAAGTGAAACCTTCAGTGGCTGTTTCAGATTTTCTGTCTGAATCCTGACACGTGTTTGTTCAGTGCTGCATCTTTCATGAGAGAATGAAAAAGCTTGAAAGTTAGACTAAGCCATTTGGAGATGTAGCTTGAAAGCAGAAGGTTTCTAATAACATTTATCACTGGGAATTCAAGGTGACATAATTTTAATTTTACTGCTCCAGATTTACATGAAAGAGAAGATGTGGGTCAATTTTAAGATAAAACTTGCATGGAAAGTATGTGTTCTTAGGAGACCAATCCACATGCTATACAGCAACTCTACAGATGTGAAGTCTACATGCTAAGATGGAAACTGACGAGACATAAGTTCTAAACCTGACTCCTCAGGCACAAGGCCAGAGAGTCTCACTATCTCTTTTGCTTACTTACCTATTAACTCATTAAAAAAAAAAAAAAAGCAAGAATCAATGACCCAGTTTCAACTAAAGGGGCAGACGACAAGGACTGGTAGGAGAGCCTGTAGGCCAGCAATCAGGAGCTTTCTGGAAGATAGCTGCATTCCTGAGAAGAACCTAGATTCCACATCTTGGTTTAGTGAGAAATGCTCTGACCACCAGCTTATTTCCTAATAAGACAAGAAACGCTGGCCAGGTTTTTCAATCAATGAGGGCCATGCTGCCATGTATTTGACTTAACATCTATGGGTCACCAACAATGATGTCACTATCACATTTCATGTATCTTGTGTTGAGCACACCTGCTTGATCAGGCCCCCCAAATGTCAGATGACTCAATGATCTCCAGAGTTTTTTTCCAGCCTAATCAATTCTGTGACTGGAACATGATTGCTTTAACTAGGAACTAGGAATTTACACAGATCTCTTACGAAACACACAGTTGTTCAACTTCTAAGGAATATACTGGGGTTGTGAAAAAGGGAAAATGCAATTTAAAAAACAAGAAAGGGCTGACAGACACACAGAGCAGAGGCAGAGGAGACAGAGTGCTGATCTTGCTGCACAAAAGCACTTCACTGCTCTCCATGAACATGACCTCAACCCTGGTAGCAAAGGCACTACTCTCTTTAAACAGAAGCACAGTAACAATCTCTTGCCAATATGCATGTATACACCTTTAAGTTTTACTGCTCCTGGCTGGAACTCCACTTATTTAACCAGAAATGCTATTTCTCTGAACAGCTGAATCCCAGGTCAAGAGACACTTCCACTACATAGACAATCAAAGGGGCGATAAACATCAGAACCACTGAGAAGACCTTTCACATTTTACAAAAAACATTTCTTTCCCTCAGTCTTATCCTCTGTACTTATCTGCAACCCCTCAGCCTGTTGTGTTCTTAAGGCCACCCTTAACAGTATTCTCCAAATACAACATATGTAGAGTCCCTCCTGCAACATTTCACTCTATCCATACCCTTGGAAAGGATGTATGGAAAAGCACCATTGCCATGCGGTCAACAGAGACCAGTGAAATTTATGGCACTCAATTCCAAAGAAAGTCTAAAATCATCAGATTATTTTTATACAACTTCCTGGAAAAAATGATGGCTGCTTATTACAATGAATAAAAGGCAGTCTTCCCTTCGTGGAAAATGAACTATGATGGAATATCTTTTGTGGAAGGAACTACTACTATCTAATCTATTCTTCTTGACAACCTTGGAAAATCAGAAATCTTCACGACATCGTGAAAGGCAAGTGGGATGAGAAATGAGTTGACAGTGACAACATACTGCAGTGAAGGAAAGTCAGGAAATTGATTTTTTTTAAGATCATGAAACATTAAGAACCAAGAAGTGACGTGAACAGTTGCACATTCAGAGTCGCATATAATCTTGCTTTGTCATGCTCAAAGACGCATATTTTTCATGAATGCACAAAGTATTTACTAAGTTAATTAAAACCTGTTTACAGCATTATCTTGGCATGCAAATTTAAATGCTAAATATTAAGATTGCTGACATAAAGTACACAAACTCTTACAACGCTCTTCTACTGACAAATATACAACCAGAAATCTTGATGCAAACGAACACACAAAGTTCAGTGTTACAATAGGTGAAAAGTAAAAAATGGTCTCTCATTGTAAGATATAAAACCAACACAGCATGCACAGAAAGTACTAATGACTAGACCCTAAGTCATGAGATGTGATTACAGACGGGAAATCCTCCCAGTAGAGGTTCTGACAGTCTGGTTATGCGATATTTTTAATAGTGAAGCACTAATTGTTTACTTTATTTCTTGTTTGTTGATGATAAAGGGAAAGGCAATTAATTAGATTTAATAATCAGTCTAAGGATTCTAGGTCACTTACTCATCTGGGCACAAGCAGAAGTTTAATACACCTAAGTGAAGTCTTGAAACAAATGGTGTATTTGTAGGACAGAGCAGCATTTTGGAAAAGAACTTGGCAAGTAAAGTTTTAAATTAAGAGTTCAATGTAAGCAGAATGGTTTTTGGAGGCACACACTGTTATATGTGCAGTGTAGCCTTTCTTTACTCTCAGTTAAAATACATTAAAAGATACCAAAGACGAACAGGATACCAATGAGATAAACTGTGGAAGGCTTAAAGAAGACAACACGAGAAAAAAAAGAAACAAAAAAAAAAATTGGGAAACATTTGGATTAAATGTTCAACAAAATGAAGTTTCTAGTCGTGGCTGTTTGAAAGGATGGCTTCAAGACTATATCATTATTTAAAAATACCTTATCCATATGTATGTAAAGGGCTCTTCAATGAAATGGACCAAAGTAGAACAGGATTCCCTGGATGGAAACTTAAAACCAGGAGAACTTTGAATAAATCAGAAGTTTGGGGGAAGCTTTAATGGAATCCCAACTGTTGGACAAAAATCTGGACTAGAAGACAATTTTGTGCATTTTAAACTTTCTGCTATAAGCAGAAAAATAAGGAACACCTTGGTATCCAAACTACACTGAAGAAGAAAAACCAGACCTTACTATGTTATTCAACATTAACCCAGCCCTCCAGACTTGCTGAAGACTGACAGAGGGCCCTCAGCTGCTGCTTTCCACTGCCTTCAAAGCTAAAGCACTCTCTCTTCACATCAGTCCCTCAACAAACTACTAAAAGCTCACACTCAGGGCCTGAAATATCAGCAAAGCAAATGTCCTCAGCTCTTTCTTCTGTTAAAATTTGGCCACATTTTGTTGGTATGCTTTGCACTTGCCACACTCCAGCTATGAGACATAAAATTTTCATGAGAGCCGTTGTGGACGTTTGGCTACTCAGGCTGAAGCCTTTCTGAAAGGATCTCAACCATCTGTAGGAGACTTTTCCACCAGAACTCTTCTCAGGTTTTTAAGGTCTGCAAACTACCTACTAGTATTTTTCTTTTCAGTCACAAAACAGTTGCAAGAAAAAATTCCCTGATATGTGTCCAAAGAAGGAAACCACGTCAACACGATTCAAAAATTATCATGTTCGGCAGAGAACACCCAGCTGATGATGCACTGCTTGAGTTTTACATCTAGCATCCCAAGTTACAGATCTGATAGCCAAAAACGCCGTCACCTCTGTCAGAAAAAGGCAATCTTTCACTACAGAGACAAAAAAAAAAACAAAACACCTTTGTCTTTCTTGACAAAAAGCTACAAGCACTGCTTTTAAGGAAACCAGCTGCTACCAGTTATCAAAAAGCAGATTGATGTCCTAGAACATTAAGTTTTAGCTTCCTCACAATAATAGGCCTCCAAAGGCTGAAGTTGTGAACCACTGATGGTATCTGGAGAGGAGAGCCTAACACTTAACTGAAGTTTGATACACAGAAGGGAGAACACGAATGTTTAGATCATGGTTCAGTATTAATTTGGGGAGCACTCTTGTCAGTTTACTGCTGTTTTAAGTTTCATGCAGCATGTGCATTACCTGCATTTCGTGTCAGCACACAGGTCTCAGTTTAAAAACCCCTAAATAAGAGAGACAAAAGAACTGGCCTGATTAAGTGCCATGAAAGCTGCAGCTCACCAGGCTGCATTTTCTCAGCTTTACTGGTTAATAAACAACATAAAGCATGGCAAGGTACTTCGGATTCCACTGTGAACTTACACAGTAAACAGCCAAAAAAGCATTTCAATTCAATCACAGCAATTTCACTTTCTGCAACTGGTATCACAAACTTTGAGTGTAAAGTAGTTACAAAATTCTAAGCCCAGTTCAACCACAGAACTGCTTGTCCCTTCCCTGCCAAGAATCAAAGGCTTATAACATGCCAGCTTTGTATTTTTCTTTTTGTAATCTCAAATACTAAATAACAATAAATGACTACTTAATTTGAACTATTTCCTGGGGGAGTGGGAAGTATCCTCTCTCCCTTCCACCCTTCTCACAAGGAAGATTGCCATGCCTACTATGAAAACTCCTGCATAGTTTGATTAGAGCAAGTTTTCCAAACCACCATTGTTTAAAGAAAAAATTTATCAGCAGTCATAAACCTCACTTCCTTTGGCATCAGTTGTGAACACAGTGCTCACCAGTAAGTTTACCCGCCTCATTATTAAGAATGCTGTTTATCATGATAAAATATGCTGCAGTTTCACAGTGTACAAGGTGAATACAAAACCAGAACATTTCTTTGAAGCCTGCTTTTCTGAACCTTTGAAATACACATTTTCTCTCTGAACAGGAATGCTGTCTGTCTGTTTACGAGACTGGCTTGGCTTCTGCACTCTTTCCAACAGCAGCAACATACTAGTCCCACAGCTCTCCTTGCCTCTCTCTATCCTCACTCAAAGTCACACTCAATTTGGCATTTACACCTAAATAAATAACCAGCTGGTTGTTTTCCTCTCCTGAGCCGTAAGCGCTAGAACGAAGAAAGCACTGTTCAGCTGCACTTGGGAAACCTACTAGAAGAGACAGAAGGAAAAAAAAATAGAATTAACCAAGGCACATCCAAACCAAGGCATCTGGGAAAATGACGGCTGCCTGAGGAGAACACGGACCCGCTGAGCATCACCAGTGTAACACCGCCGGTGGGTCCCAGGCCGGGACTCCCCCCATCCCCCCGCCGTCTCACCGGGCCCGTAGAACTTGCTGCCCTTGGTCACGTCGAAGACTTTGCCGTTGACAGCCAGGAGGATGCGAGGGTTGCGAGCGCCGTCGA